>SJXQ01012078.1:0-92525 GCA_006408695.1 Aepyceros melampus | reverse complement strand
TTCCAGATAAAAGATCAAAATATGAAAATGTGTTACATTTATATATATTAGATTTAAACACTTTAAAATAAAAAAAATTATAAATCCCTTTTATAATAGTATCCCAAAGCATAAGATGTTAAATAGCACATTTCACAAACTACTTTCTAGTTTCCTAAAACTACAAAATATTGCTGAGAGGAAATAATAAAATTCTGGGTAAATGGGAAATTATACCATGTTCATGAATTGGACATATATATTTATTTAAGATTCCCATTCTCCCCTGTATGATCAATGTTTTAGATCATTAAAATGTTTTTCTTGTGGGAATGAATACTCTTACATTTATGTGAAAAAATACAAAAGTTTTAGAATTTCTGAAAGCAGCTTGTAAAGTGAACACAAAATTGGAGGATGTATACTATTTCCCATCAAGACTTTCCACAAAACTGAAGTGATTTGTTTTCATGATAAATAAAAATTATTAATGCAAGAGAATTGAGTTCAGAAATAGACCTGCAAATATAAGGCCAATTTTCCCATTCTCCCCTGTATGATCAATGTTTTAGATCATTAAAATGTTTTTCTTGTGGGAATGAATACTCTTACATTTATGTGAAAAAATACAAAAGTTTTAGAATTTCTGAAAGCAGCTTGTAAAGTGAACACAAAATTGGAGGATGTATACTATTTCCCATTAAGACTTTCCACAAAACTGAAGTGATTTGTTTTCATGATAAATAAAAATTATTAATGCAAGAGAATTGAGTTCAGAAATAGACCTGCAAATATAAGGCCAATTGATTTTGACAAAGGTGACAATTTACAATGAAGAGATTAAATTCAGTGAAGAGATTAAATAAATTTTAAATTGTACTGAAACAGCCAGATACAATTTAGGAGGAAAAAACAGCATTCTCTTACACCATGCACAAATAAATATTAATTTGAACAGGACCACAAATGTAAATTTAGAGTTTAAAATTATACAGCTTCTATAGGAAGGAATGAACTGATGCGAAGAGCTCACTCATTGGAAAAGACCTTAATGCTGGAAAAATTGAGGGCAAGAGGAGAAGGGGTCAACAGAGAATGAGATGGTTGGCATCACTGACTCAAAGGATATGAGTTTGAACAAACTCAGGGAAATAGTGATTGACAGAGAAGACTGGTGTGCACTTCATGGGGTCACAGAGTCAGCTATAACTTAGCAACAGAGCAACAAATAACAAGAGGAAAACAATATATCAGTGGCCTCACATTAGGTAACAATTTCTGAAACTGGACTCGAAAAGCAGCAATATTAAAAATTATATACTAGATATAATTAAAATCAAATATTTTCAGAGGATGTCATTCATTTTTGGTGGGAATATAAAATGATGCAACCACTTTGGAAGACAGCTTCAGGACTTCGTACACAGAAAACAATACATGAATGTTTATACTAATAACAGCTTTATAACTGCCATAACTTAGAAATAAATAAGAAATACTGCTATAAGTGAATGAAGAAATAAACTAGTACTGAAAGTAATGATCTGTCAAGCCAGAAAAAGAAGAATTAAATGCATATTGCTCAGTGAAATAAGCCAATTTGTAAATGGCTACATACTATATGGTTCCAATTAGAGACATTCTAGAAAAGGCAAAACTATGGAGACAGTAAAATAAGAGTGACTTCCAGGCACTTCTAGGGATTCAGTGGGAAAGGAGGGAATGATGAATAGGAGGAGCACAGATAATTTTTAGGGCAGTGACGTTCGGTCATTCACATGAGGGGATGAGGAATGAATAAGAAGTATGTGAGAACTCTGAACTTTCCACTTAGTTTTGCTTTGCACCCTAGAACTGCTCTGAAAAATTAAAAATTAAAAAAGAAAAATTAAAATTTTGTTACTCAAAAGACACTACCAAATAAAGAAGTAAGGTAGGTAAAATGAATGCTAAATATTTGTAAAATATATAACAATTACAGGACATATTTAAATCTCATAAAGAATCCGCTCATCCCAGGACTGAGATAAGAAAATCTCAAGGGGTACCTGCAGCATCCTTTGCTCTAAAGTAATGAATTGCCCAAAGAAATGTATAAAGCACCAAGAAGCCATCTTGAAAAGACTCCTAACTTAATCTGGGACAATGTGAATATCAGAATATACAATGACAGAATGTATGTAGCTCATTGAATAAAAAAACATTAGACCTTATTTATATAAATATATCAATAATAAATAGAGGGAAAAAGCTTTTAACATAGAGTACTAACTATATAATCAAAAATATGGATGAAAGGTTAATGAGAATCAATATATTTGCAAAATTTCAGAATAGATTCTCCAATATTATCTATTGAAAACAAGAGGGAAAATAACTTCACTCCATTGGAAAAACCCTGAGAATAATTCTAAAATTAAATGGCTAAAATTAACATTAACATTAATGAAATAAACCAAATGTCTTTCTTCCTGATATGTTGCATTCAGAAAGACAATTTCATATTTGCCAAAATGTGTATAAGCTGAATTTAAGTATAAAAGAATCTGCCTCCAATATAGGAGACCCAGATTCGATCCCTAAATTGGGATGATCCCCTAGAGAAGGAAATGGCAAACCACTCCAATATTCTTGCCTGGGAAATCCCATAGACAGAGGACCTGGCAGGCTACAGTCTGTGGCATCACAAGAGTTGGACATGACTTAGTAACTAAACCACCAAACCAATATAAGAAACATACAAATCAAGGGGTGTTTTTAAAACTTATTGCCAAAATCAGAGAAGATGAAGACTGAGTATTTACTCAGATTAAAGATTACTAACACATAGCAACTATTGATAAATGCAATGCATAGACTAAAATAGAATCTTGGACTGGGAATAAAAGTATAATTGTGTAATTTACTTTGAGATGGTTAAAATTAAAATGTACTGTAGATTAGAAAATAAAATTGTATCATGTTAAATTTTATGATTTTGATAACTGCACTGTGATATGTGCATTGCATATTTGAACCAAAGACTTTGTTTTGGGGGAAAACACATGGAAATATTTAGGGTTAAATGGGAATGTTTCTAACCTACTGTCAAACAGCACCCTTCCCTTTGCCTACTAGTGCCAGTCTGTAATAATAACTGTGCAAACCAAAATCATGCAAAGTCACTGTGAAAAATTACTAACATACCATGACTTTTAAGATTTTTGTCAAAACATTAAAAATTCTCTTACTTTCTGTTATAATCTATAGAGTAATTAAGATTAGTGAAAATAAAATGTATTTTAAATTCTGTAATGTAAAAATACTATCAGAGGACCTAGAGATCAAATTGGCAACATTCACTAGATCATAGAAAAAGTAAGGAAACTCCAAAAAACATCTGCTTCATTGACACTAAAGCCTTTGAGTGTGTGGATCACTACAAACTATGGAAAATTATTAAAGAGATGGGAGTACCAGATCACCTCACCTGTCTCCTGAGAAGCCTGTATGCAGGACAAGAAGCAACAATTAGAACTGGACATGGAATAAAAGTTGGCTTAAAACACAATGTTCATTCAAAAAACTAAGATCCTGGCATATGGTCCCATCATTGCATGGCTACATACCATGACTTTTAAGATTTTTGTCAAAACATTAAAAATTCTCTTACTTTCTGTTATAATCTATAGAGTAATTAAGATTAGTGAAAATAAAATGTATTTTAAATTCTGTAATGTAAAAATACTATCAGAGGACCTAGAGATCAAATTGGCAACATTCACTAGATCATAGAAAAAGTAAGGAAACTCCAAAAAACATCTGCTTCATTGACACTAAAGCCTTTGAGTGTGTGGATCACTACAAACTATGGAAAATTATTAAAGAGATGGGAGTACCAGATCACCTCACCTGTCTCCTGAGAAGCCTGTATGCAGGACAAGAAGCAACAATTAGAACTGGACATGGAATAAAAGTTGGCTTAAAACACAATGTTCATTCAAAAAACTAAGATCCTGGCATATGGTCCCATCATTTCATGGCAAATAGAAGGGAAAAAAGTAGAAACTGTGACAGGTTTTCTTTTATTGGGCTCAAAAATCACTGCAGATAATGACTGAAGCCACAAAATTAAGAAGATGCTTGCTCCCTGGAAGAAAACCTATGACAAATGTAGCCAGTGTATTAAAAAGCAGAGGCATCACTTTGTCAACAAAGGTTTGTATAGTCAAAGCTATGGCTTTTCCAGCAGTCATGTATGGATGTGAGAGTTGGACCATAAAGAAAGCTGAGTGCCAAAGAATTGATGCTTCCAAACTGTGGTGCTGGAGAAGACTCTTGAGAGTCCCTTGGGTAGCAAGGAGATCAAACCAGTCAGTCCTCAAGGAAGTCTACTCTGAATATTCACTGGAAGAACAGATGCTGAAGCTGAAACGCCAATGCTTTGGCCACCTGATGTGAAATTAAGGGCAGGAAGAGAAGGGGACAACAGAGGTTGATATGGTTGGATGGCATCATAGACTCAATGGACATGAGTTTGAGCAAACTCTGTTAAATAGTAAAAGACAGGAAAGGCTAGTGTGCTGCAGTCCATGGGGTCACAAAGAATAGGACATAACTGAGTGACTGAACAACAAATGTAAAAGAATATTAGAAATATTTACAATTAAATTCTTTTACTTTTTTCTGTAAAACTTGTCAAGAGAAATTTGAAAATTGCTTGCTTCCTTTCCATCATATTATTTACAATATATATGAGCACCTTTTTATTCCTCAGTGCATTACTATTCTGCTTCTTACGTTAGGATTGGGTTCTAATGTTTTATCCTTTGCACTTTCGATAAAGTAAAATATCTCTGAGAGTTTGTTTAATGTGGTTCTTTTACCAGCATTGCTTCTGAAACGTCATCTTTCTTTAAGCATTTGCCTCATTTATTTATGGCCATAAAATTACCTTTATTAACACTTTTATTAACTTCCTCTGGTTGTATACTGTCTCTCAAATATTGACGGAATCAACATTCTCATGGTCAGCCTCTATTTCTTCCATGACTCCTTTTATTTTCAACTTTAGTTTCATTTTAGCATCATCACTTTTCATTTGTTTGTTGCACTTTCACATTTGTCGATCAGTATCCTCCTTTGTAGTTCATTTTTATAAAATGCCATATGGGTTTATCATTGGGACATAAGGAATTGCTACACATCTTTCTATTTGAGAGTGAACTGAATAACAGATATATAGTGACAGAGAACTGGCAGTCTTTGAAAGAAATACCAGGGTTAGTCACTAATCATGATGAACATGTGCTATTTACATAGTAACTTATAGGACTGAAGAGCTAGCGTGAAGTTGATACTCTGCAATTCAGTTCAGTCGTTCAGTTGTGTCTGACTTTTTGTGACCCCCATGGACTGCAGCATGCCAGGCTTCCCTGTCCGTCACCAACTCCTGGAGCTTGCTCAAACTCATGTCCATCAAGTCGGTGATATACCACAGTAACTGAAATCTGAACTTTGTTTTGGGGCCTGGTATTATATAAATAAAACTTGGTAACTGAAATTTATTTTTATGGATAATGTAAGGGCTCTGTGGGTGTTTGTATGTCAGTGTAATTATGTGAGCAAGTACACATTTGTGCATGCAGATTTTTTTTTACTGAGACAAAGACAGAAATAGAGAAGCAGGTTGGGCGAAATGATGCGAACAATTGTTAATCTGTGGTAATGAGGTTTCATTATACTGTTCTTAAAACTTTTCTATAAGTTTCAAATCATAGCATAATAAAAATTTGGATAATTAAATAAAGAAACAAGGAAATGAAATACTAACTTCCTTTTTCTCAAGACTGCTTTGGCTATTTGAGGTCTTTTCTGTTTCCATATGAATTGTGAATTTTTTTTGTTCTAGTTCTGTGAAAAATGCCGTTGGTAATTTGATAGGAATCACATTGAATCTGTAGATTGCATTTGGTAGCACAGTCATTTTCAAAATATTGATTCTTCCTACCCAGGAACATGGACTATCACTCCATCTGTTTATGTCATCTTTGATTTCTTTCACCAGTATCTTCTAATTTTCTGTGTACTTTTTTTTTTGTGTCTCCTTGGGTAAGTTTATTCCTAGACATTTAATTCTTTTTGTTGAAACGGTGAATGATATTGATGCCTTAATTTCTCTCTCTCTCTCTCTCTCTCTTTTTTTTGTTGTTAGTATATAGAAGTGCAAGTGATTTCTGTGTATTGATTATGTATCCTACAACTTTGTTAAATTTGCTGATTAGGTCTAGTAATTTTCTGATACTATTTTTAGGGTTTTCTATGTACAGTATCATGTCATCTGCAAGTAGTGAGAGCTTAACTTCTTCTTTTTCAATCTGAATTCCTTTTATTTCTTTTTCTTCTCTGATTGCTATAGATAGGACTTCCAGTACTATGTTGAATAATAGTGGTGAAAGTGGACAGCCTTATTTGTTCCTGATCTTAGGGGGAATTCTTTCAGTTTTTTACCACTGAGAATAATATTTTCTGTAGGCTTATCATATATGGCCTTTACTATGTTGAGGTAGGTTCCTTCTATGCCCACTTTTTGAAGAGTTTAAATCATAAATGAGTGATGAATTTTGTCAAAGGCTTTTTCTGCATCTATTGGTTTTTATCTTGCAATTTGTTAATATGGTGTATCACACTGATTGCTTTGCGTATATTGAAGAATCCTCGTATCTCTAGAATAAACCAACTTGATCATGGTGTATGAGCTTTTTGTTGTGTTGTTGAATTCTGTTTCTAAAATTTTGTTAAGGATTTTTGTATCTATGTTCATCAGTGATATTGACCTATAGTTTTATTTATTTGTGTTGTCTTTGTGTGGTTTTGATATCAGGGTGATGGTGGCCTTGAAGAATGAGTTTGGAAGTGCTCGTCCCTCTGCAATTTTTTGAAAGAGTTTTAGAAGGATAGGCATTAGCTCTTCTTTAAATGTTCGGTACAATTCTCCTACGAAGCCATCTGGTTCTGGCCTTTTATTTTTTGGGAGATTTTTGATCACAGCTTCAATTTCAGTACTTGTAATCAGGTTGTTTATAATTTCTATTTCTTCCTGGTTCAGTCTTGGAAGATTGAACTTTTCTAAGAATCTATCCATTTCTTCCAGGTTATTCATTTTATTGCCATATAGGTGTTCATAATAGTCTCTTACAATCCTTTGAAGTTCTCTCCTTTTTCATTTTAATTTTATTGATTTTATTCTTCTCTTTTTTTCTGATGAGTCTGACTAAAGGTTTGTCAATTTTGTTTATCTTCTCAAAGAATAAGCTTTTAGTTTTATTAATCTTTACTATTGTTTCTTTAATTTCTTTTTCATTTATTTCAGCTCTGCTCTTTATGATTACTTTCCTTCTGCTAATTTTGGGGTTTTTTAGTTCTTTTTTTTTTTCCAGTTGTTTTAGGTGTCTAGTCGATGTTTTTCTTGTTTCTTGAGGTAGGCTTGTATCGCTATAAACTTCCCTCTTAGGACTGCTTTTGCTGCATCCCAAAGGCTTTGAGTTGTCGTGTTTTCATTGTCATTTGTTTCTAGAAAAATTTTTTTTTATTTCCCTTTTGATTTCTTCAGTAACCTGTTGGCTATTTGGCAACATATTGTTTAATCTGTATGTGTTTGTGTTTCTTACAGTATTTTTTTTTTTTTTTTTTTCCAGTTGTTTTAGGTGTCTAGTCGATGTTTTTCTTGTTTCTTGAGGTAGGCTTGTATCGCTATAAACTTCCCTCTTAGGACTGCTTTTGCTGCATCCCAAAGGCTTTGAGTTGTCGTGTTTTCATTGTCATTTGTTTCTAGAAAAAAATTTTTTTATTTCCCTTTTGATTTCTTCAGTAACCTGTTGGCTATTTGGCAACATATTGTTTAATCTGCATGTGTTTGTGTTTCTTACAGTATTTTTTCTTGAAATTAATATCTAGTCTCATAGGGTTGTGATCAGAGAAGATGCTTGATATTATTTAAATTTTCTTGAATTTACTGAGGTTTGATTTGTGACCCAAGACGTGGTCTATCCTGAAGATTGTTCAATGTGCACTTGAGAAGAAAGTGTATTTTTCTGCATTTAGACGGAATGTCCTGAAGATATCAGTTAGATCCATCTCATCTAATTTATCATTTTAAACTTGTGTTTCCTTATTAATTTCCTGTTTTGATGATCTGTTCTTTGGTGTGAGTGGGTGTTAAAGTCCCCTACTATTATTATGTTGCTGTCAATTTCTCTTTTTATTTCTGTTAGTGTTTGTCTTATGTATTGAGGCATTCCTATGTTGGGTGCATAGATATTGGAATTGTTATGTCTTCCTCTTGGATTGACTCTTTGATCATTATGTAGTGTCCTTTCTTATCTCTTGTAATATTCTTTATTTTTAGGTCTATTTTGTCTGATATGAGGATTGCTACTCCAACTTTCTTTTGCTTGGACTATATTTCATTTACATGGACTATATTTTTCCATCCTCTAACTTTCAGTCTAAATGTGTCTTTAGGTCTGAAGTGAGTGTCTTATAAATAGCATATATATGGGTTTTGTTTTTGTATCCATTCAGCCAGTCTGTGTCTTCTGGTTGGAGTGTTTAATCTATTTACATTTAAAGTAATTATTGATATATATGTTCCTATTTTCCCAGAGGTCTCGAAGACTATCCTCAGTTCTTTTCATTCTTTTTACTTTATTCTGATCTTCAGAAGTCATTTCCACCATTTTATCTTCTAGCTTACTGATTCTTTCTTCTGCTTCAGATATTCTGCTCTTGATTCCTTCTAGAGTATTTTTAACTTCAGTATTTGTGTTGTTTGTCTCTGTATGTTTATTCTTTAAATCTTCTAGGTCTTTGTTAATTGATTCTTGCATTTTCTCCATTATGTTTTCAAGGTTTTTGATCATCTTTACTATCATTATTCTGAATTCCTTTTCAGATATTTTGCCTATTCCCTCTTCATTTCTTTGGACTTCTGTGTTTCTAGTTTGTTTCTTCAGTTGTGTAGTATTTTTCTGCCTTTTCATTATTATTATTTTTTTAAATTTATTGTGTTTAAGGTCTCCATTTCCCAGCATTCAACATTGAATTCTTTCTTCCTTTTGGTTTCTGCCCTCCTAAGTTTGGTCCAGTGGTTTGTATAAACTTTGTATAGGGTGAGAATTGTGCTGTGTTTGTTTATCCTCTGATGGGCAAGGCTGAGTGAAGTGGCAATCCTTTCTGTGATGATTTGGTTTGTATTTTTGTTGCTGTTGTTATTGTTGTTGTTTGTTTGTAGTTTAGATGAGGCATCCTGCACAGGATGATGGTTGTGTGATGCTGGGTCTTGTATTCAAGTGGTTTCCTCTGTGTGAGTTCTCACTATATAATACTCCCTAGGGTTAATTCTCTGGTAGTCTAGGGTCTTGGAGTCAGTGCTCTCACTCAAAAGGCTCAAGGCTTGATCTATGTTCAGGAATAAAGATTCCACAAGTGGTTTGTCAAGTGAGATTTGTTATTAAGTGAGATTAAAACAAAAACCCAAAATGAGTAATTGAAGATGAACCCTAGACAAATGGCAGTTACAAAATCAGGCAAATAATAATTAAAATATGGAATATCTATATATATATATATATATATACACACACACACTTATAAGCTAAGTCAAAACAGTCCAACAAAAATGAAGTACAATAGATTGACCCAGAGAACAATGGAAAGCAAAAATTTTATCTACCAGTTAAGAACAAAACTAAATAAAGTACAAACTGGAAAACAAAAGTAAAATAAGATACCAAGTAGAGAATATAGCAATGAAAACAAAACTAAGAAATATGTTGAGGGGAAAGGAAAAAAAGAAAAGAAAAGAAAGAAAGAAAGGCTAGATATGTAAAGTTAAATAGAGATAGATAAAGAAGATTTGGGCTTCCCTGATGGCTCAGATTGTAAAGAATCTGCCTCAATGCGGGAGACCTAGGTTTGATCCCTGAAAAGGGAAGATCCCCTGGAGGAGGAAATGGCAACCCATTCCAGTATTCTTGCCTGAAGAACCCCATGGATTGAGCAGCCTTACAGGCTATAGTCCATGGGGTTGCAAAGAGTTGGATAATACTCTTTGAGTGACTAACAGACACACAAAGAAGTTTTATATACATTAAAGATTAACTGCAAGGGGAAAAGAACAGGGGAAGAAGCAAATAAATAAATAAATATAAGAAAAATAATAATAGATATAAAGAAATTTTAAAAAGAGAAAATTTTAAAAAGGAGGAAGAAGAAATTCAAAAAAGAAAAAATAATAAAAAAAAAAAAAGAAAAATTCTACAGAACTGCAAAAGACCAATGTAGAGGCAGAGGTTCACAACAACAATAAATGGTATGACTTTAAAAAAAAAAAAAAGAAAGAAAAAGAAAAACACCTCAAAAACTCAATTAGATTTCATGGTGCCAATAAAATTGACAACTACAACAGAGGGGATTAAAAAAAAAAGTGGGAGAAAAAAAGAAAAAATATCCAAAAGAATGTACAGAACAAGTCAAAACATAAGAATAATAAATGTTTTTCTCAAGTCACTCTGTCAGAGTCCTTTCCCTCTGTGAGAGTCACAGTCCACCTTACCTCCCTATGATATACTCCAATACTGTGCTGGTCTCTGGACCTGTAGCTCAGATTCTAATCTCATCCTACTCCTGTGTGTCCTTGCCTCCAATGTCCACAGCTATCAAAACTAGTGCATTACTTTTGTTGGCACTCTCAATATCTTTTTATATATTCCATAGACACAAAGTCTGCCTAGTTGGTTGTGTGGATTTAATCTGAAGTTTGTAAAGCTGGTGGGAATATATTAGGTATTCTTCCTTAGTCATACTGCTCCTGGGTTTCTATTGTGTGTGTGTGTGTGTGTGTGTGTGTGTGTGTTTCCACCTCTGCATGTTGGTCATCCCCTGGGGTTTGCTCCTGAGGCTGCCCTGGAGGACTTAGGTTTGCCCCTGTGAGGGCCAGGTGTGGAGGTGGTGCAGCTGCTTGGGTCGCAGGGGCTCTGGCAGCACCAGGTACTCAAGGGAGTTGGCAGCAGGAAACAGTGCTCTAGAAGGGTATGGCACCCAGCATTGGCCAATGTCCTCCAGTATTCTTGCCTGGAGAACCCCCCTGACAGAGAAGCATTACAGGCCACAGTAGAAGGTCACCAAGAATTGGATATGTTTGAAGCAACCCTGCTTGCATAGATGCAAGACTTTCTTTTGCCTCATAGCTCTGACCCAGTGAGGGTTGAGTGTGAAGGTGCACAGCTGCTTGGCTTGCAGGGACCCTGGGGGTGCCAAGTACACAGGGACATGGACTGCCTCTGCCACAGGAGTTATGGCCCCATCAGAGTATTTTTTCAAGCCTTTTTGTAGTTGGTGATCAGAAGGCCTCTTTGGCCAGTCTTTCTCCATAGCTTCACTCATTCAGGCACTTAGAGGGCTCTCTTGCCTGGGTTCCTGCTCTGTTGTTAGGTGAGTGAGGCATATAGAGGGACCTCTCTGGCTGGGGTCCTACTCTGTAGATCAGGGCATCAGGCACTTAAAGGGGCACCCTGGGTGGGGTCCTACTCTGCCATTCTTCGAATCAGATACTTAAAGGAGCACCCTGCATGGGGTCTTATTCTGTAGTTTGGCATCAGGCACTTTATGGGCCAGTCTATTGTTTACCTGCTGATGCTGCCCTGTGGGGACAGAGAGGCTATGGTGATGACCCCACCCACTTTGTGTGCCCCAGCAGTATCACCTTGCTTCCATGGCTTCCTGGCTTTCCTTCCCAGGCACTTCCCACTACAATCTCCTCCCTCACAGCCCTTTGATCTGTCTCTTCACAGTCAATAGCAACTATCACCCTGGGATTGCCCTACAATGCAATGCCTAAACTCCAGCTCCCAGCAGCTGCAGCTTCTGGGGCCCTGTGTCCCTGGCTGCAGCAAGGACTGTCTGATTCTCATTCCATTTAGGCTGCCACAGATCAGCTGGTTCAATCTCAGCCTTAGATGTTTCCCCTCTGACTCAGACAGTTGCCTTGATGTGGGGATGGTACTACTGCTTCAGTTCCCCCACCCACAGAGGGCAGATTCAGTCCTACTAGCACTCCTGTTTCCTCCCCTAGTTCCTCTGTCCCATGAGTTTTGTGTGATTCTATATATTCTTTTCCATTGCTCAAATGCTCCTATCCATTCTCAGCTGGTATTGTGCATGCACTTTGTGTCTGAAGGTGTATTCTTGATGTATCCATGGAGAGAGATATATTCCACATCTGCCTTCTCCTCCACCATTTTTTCTTCCAGCACAGAGGAACTTTAGTTGAAGCATGCAAACTCTTAGCTGTGGCCAGTGGGGTCTACTTTCCTGACCAGAGATCAATACATTCGTCTCTGCACTGGGAACATGAGTCTTGGCCACTGGACCACCAGTGATGTCCCTGGAAACCAGAAATTCTTTTTAAAAAATCCTTTATTAAGATATCCAAAATAAAACTATTTAGGAACAGGTAGAGAAAATGAAAAACTAGAGTTTTGATTTCTAGTTCTTCCAGTGCACTACTCTAGCCCCGAGAAAGCATCTGTGAACTCACCTCCAGAACATCTGGCTTCATGTTTCTCTGAGGCTGATGGTTGTTCTGGAGTCCAGCTGTCATACTGAAGATAGTGTTTTCCAGTATCTCATTTTGATGGATCAGGCCCATTAATAATTTCCAAACCTAGGGGGGAAGACAAGATGGCAGAGCAATAGGACGGGGAGGCCACTTTCTCCCTCACAAACTCATCAAAAGAACATCTCAACGCTGAATAAAATCTACAGGGCAACTTCTGAATTCTGGCAGAGGACATCAGGCATCCAGAAAAGCAGAACATTGTCTTCAAAAACAGGTAGGAGAAATACAAAAGACGAAAAAAGAAACAAAGGAGGTAGGGAGGGAGCTCCGTCTCAGGAAGGGAGTCCTGTCCCAGGAAGAGAGTTTTAAAAAGAGAGAAGTTTCGAAACGCCGGGAAACACTCTCACTGCAGAATCTGTGGCGAGCCTTAGAAGCACAGAGGGTAACATAACAGGGAAGAAAAATAAATGGGTGATTAAGACCAACAGATTATAAGCCCAACAGTAACACCCCCAGCAGAGAAGCAGAGCAGACGCCTGCATCCGCCACTAGCAAGTGGGGGCTGGGCAAGGAGGTGCAGAAGGCACGGGCTGCAGCACTTCTTAAGAATCAGGCCAGAATGCCCCGCGCATAACTAGAGCGAACTAACTTGAGCTAGCACACCAGACTGTGGGACAGTTACCACGCGAAAAGCTCTAACATAAGAACCACCAGGACTGCGCACAAAACAAAGGACAGAATGGAAATAGCCGGCTGCAGACCATCCCCTGCCAGCGACAGGCAGCCAGAGCCGTAAGGGCTGGAAAGTGGCAATCGCAGCCCTGGAGAGACTTTACTGACCAAACTGCAAGCATACTTCTTTGCTAATTGAGACTTCTTGGGGTGCTGGACAGTCATAATCTGCTTGATAAGGGGTGAAAGGGGGTACACCCAGAAAACTGAGCAGCAGGAAAAGGTGATAAGCCGCGCGACTGCACTCGCCAAACACCTGAGCTACTTGGTCCTGGGAAGGGCACAAAACGCAGGCCCAATCAAATCTGAGACTACCTGGGCACTGAGCCTGAGAGGCTTAGACCAGGGAGGAGCATGCAGCCTAGGGCCGACCTCAGATGGTTCCTGGTGGAGAAATGTAGAGCCTGAGTGGTGTGCGCCTGGTGTAGGGGCATGCCCAGCGTGGCTGAGACACTGTGAATACATGCTAGTGCTATTTGGTAGCAGCATCCCTCCCTTCCCACAGCACGACTGACCAAGTGAGCCTTAATTTAAAAAATAAGAGAGAGAGAGAGACTTCCACCACCCCCCTTGTGTCAGGGCGGAAATCAGACACTGAAGAGACTAGCAAACAGAAGAAGTTAAACAGAGGGAACCACCTTGGAAGTGGCCCCACACTGCCTACAACAACAGAGAAAGTCCCAGAAATATCTTTACTATTTTTTCGACCATTCTTTTTTTTTTTAATTTATTTATTATTATTATTTTTTTGGTAGATGTTTTTGTTTGATTGTTTTTTCTTCCTTTCTTTTTCTTCTCCTTTTTAAAAAAATTTTAAGTCCTCTATTTCTCTTTTAATTTTAATTTTTATAACCTACTATCACTTAAAAAAAAAAGACCCATGTCAATGTGTAGCAAAAAGAATACAGTATTGTAAAGCAAAACAAACTAAAAAAATAAAAATTAATTAAAAAAAACCCTATTTTTAAAGCAAATGCTGTATGTATATATATATATTACACACACACACACACACACACACAATTTTTGTGTGTGTGTGTGTGTGTGTGTGTGGCTGTTGGTGTTGGTTCTTAATAATTCCCGTGACATTTTGTTTTCCTTCTCTTCTTGTTCTTTTTCTTTTCTTTAATATTGTATTTTTGAAAATCCAACCTCAACTCTAGATTTTTAATCTTTGCTTTTGGGTATTTGTTGTCAATTTTTTACATTTAAAAACCCAATCTTCAGTACTCAAATTTACCTGAAAGTGAGATTACTGGCTTGACCACTCTCTCCTCTTTTGGACTCTCCTTTCTCTCCAGCAGATTGTCTCCCTCTCCTCCCTCCCTCTTCTCTTCTCTACCCAACTCTGTGAATCCTTGTGTGTTCCAGACGATGAAGAACACTTAGAGAACTGGTTACTGGCTGGATCTGTCTCTCCCCCTTTTCATTTCCCTCTTTTATCCTCCTGGCCACCTCTGACTACTTCCTCCCTCTCCTTTTCCCTGTATAATTCAATGATCATGTCTGAGCAGTCCAGACTGAGGAGCGCACATAAGGAAGTGATTACTGGCTAGCTTGCTGTCTCTTCTTTTGATCCCACCTCATCTCATTCCAGTCACCTCCAACTACCCCCTCCCTCTCCCTTTCTCTACGTAACTCAGTGAACCTCTCTGGGTGTCCCTCAATGTGGAGAAACTCTTCATCTTTAACCTAAATGTTTTATCATTGGTGCTATATGGATGGAGAAGCCTTGAAGTTACTGTAAAAATAAAACTGAAAACCAGAAGCAGGAGACTTAAGCCCAAATCCTGAGAACATCAGAGAACTCCTGAACATTAATCGATAGGAGCTCATCAAATGCCTCCAGACCTACACTGAAACCAAGCACAACCCAAGGGCCAACAAGTTCCAGAGCAAGACATACCACGCAAATTCTCCAGCAACACAGGACCACACACCTGAGCTTCAATATACAGGCAGCTCAAGTTACTCCAAAACCATAGACGTCTCCTAACTCATTACTGGACACTTCATTGCACTCCAGAGAGAAGAAATCCAGCCGTACCCAACAGAACTCTGACAAAAGCTTCCTTAACCAAGAAACCTTGACAAGCCAATGAAANCCAAAGTACTGGAGCTTCAGTTTTAGTATCATTCCTTCCAAAGAAATCCCAGGGTTGATCTCCTTCAGAATGGACTGGTTGGATCTCCTTGCAGTCCAAGGGACTCTCAAGAGTCTTCTCCAACACCACAGTTCAAAAGCATCAATTCTTCTGTGCTCAGCCTTCCTCACAGTCCAACTCTCACATCCATACATGACCACAGGAAAAACCATAGCCTTGACTAGACGGACCTTAGTCAGCAAAGTAATGTCTCTGCTTTTGAATATACTATCTAGGTTGGTCATAACTTTTCTTCCAAGGAGTAAGCGCCTTTTAATTTCATGACTGCAGTCACCATCTGCAGTGCTTTTTAAAATTAATTTATTTTAATTGGAGGCTAATTACAATATTGTAGTGGTTTTGCCGTACACTGACATGAATCAGCCATGGGTATGCATGTGTTCCCCATCCTGAACCTCCCTCCCACCTCCCTCCCCATCCCATCCCTCACAGTCATCCCAGTGCAGCGGCCCTGAGCACCCTGTCTCATGCATCAAACCTGGACTGGCGATCTGTTTCACATATGGTAATATACATGTTTCAATGCTCTTCTCTCAAATCGTCCCTTCCCCCTCACCTTCTTCCACAGAGTCCAGAAGTCTGTTCTTTACATCTGTGGCTCTTTTGCTGTCTCACATATAGGCTCATAGATACCATCTTTTTAAATTCCCTATATATATGTTAATATCTTGTATAGTTTTTTTTTCTTTCTGACTTACTTTGCTCTGTATAATAGGCTCCAGTTTTATCCACCTCATTAGATCTGATTCAAATGTATTCTTTTTAATGGCTGAGTAATACTCCATTGTTTATATGTACCACAGCTTCCTTATCCATTCTTCTGCTGATGCACATCTAGGTTGCTTCTATGTCCTGGCTATTATAAACAGTGCTGCAATGAACATTGGGGTACACATGTCTCTTTCAATTGTTTCGTTGGTGTGTATGCTCAGCAGTGAAATTGCTGGGTCGTATGGCAGTTCTATTTCCGTTTTTTTTTTTTTTTTAAGGAATCTCCACATTGCTCTCCATAGTGGCTGTACTAGTTTGCATTCCCACCAACAGAGTAAGAGGGTTCCCTTTTCTCCACACCCTCTCCAGCATTTATTGCTTGTAGACTTTTTGAGAACAGCCATTCTGACTGGCATGTGATGGCATCTCATTGTGGTTTTGATTTGCATTTCTCTGATAATGAGTGATATTGAGCATCTTTTCATGTGTTTTTTAGCCATCTGTATGTCTTCTTTGGGAAATGTCTGCTTAGTTCTTTAGCCCATTTTTTAATTGGGTCATTTATTTTTCTGGAGTTGAGCTACATGAACTGCTTGTATATTTTTGAGATTAATTCTTTGTCAGTTGCTTGGTTTGCTATTATTTTCTCCCATTTTGAAGGCTGTCTTTTCACCTTGCTTATAGTTTCCTTCATTGTGCAAAAGTTTTTACGTTTAATTAGGTCCCATTTGGTACGTGTGTCATAGAAGCTCCTGCTGTGATTTATGTCAGGGTTTTTTGCCTATGATTTCCTCCAGGAGTTTTATAGTTTCTGGTCTTACATTTAGATCTTTAATCTATTTTAGTTTACTTTTGTGTATGGTGTTAGAAAATGTTCTAGTTTCATTCTTTTACAAGTGATTTACCAGTTTTCCCAGCACCACTTGTTAAAGAAATTGTCTTTTCCATTGTATATTCTTGCCTCCTTTGTCAAAAGTAAGGTGCCCATAGGCATGTGGATTTATCTCTGGGCTTTCTATTTTGTTCCATTGATCTGTATTTCTGTCTTTATGCCAGTACCATACTGTCTTGATGACTGTAGCTTTGTAGTACAGCCTGAAGCTCTTGCTGATTAATGTTCCCTGGAGTCAGGAGTTTTCTGGTGTTCTCAAGTTTTGGATTTAAACTTCCAGCCTCTAGCTTTCAGTCTTATTCTTACAGAAGCCTCAAGACTTTTCTGTTCATATAGCACTGATGATAAAACATCTAGATTAATGGTGAAAAGATTCTCCAAAGTGAGGGACACAGAGTTACATGAAGAAGAGAAGAGAGAGGAGGGAGATAGAGGTGACCAGGAGGAGAAGAGGGGGAATCCAAAGGGGGAGACCAATCTGCCCAGTAATCAGTTCCCTAAGTGTTCTCTACAGCCAAGAACCCCCAGAGAGACTCAGAGTTAAATAGAGAAGAGAAAAGAAGGGGGAGGGAAGAGATAGAGGTGACCTGAGGGAAAAAAAGGAGAGTCAAAACAGGAGAGAGCATTCAGACTGGTAATCACACTGCTAAGTAAAAATGGGTATTGAAAACTGGATTCTTAAAGGTACAAAATTGATAACAAATACCAAAAAGCAAGGATTAAAAATCTAAATTAGAGGTTTGACTCTCAAAAATACAATATTGAAAATACAAAACAAAATAACAAAAATTTTATATATATATATGTATACACACACACACACACACACACACACACACACACATATATTTGCTTTAAAAATAGTGTCTTTTTTCCAAGGCAATAGTAGGTTATAAAAATGAAAATAAAAGAAATAATAGAGAACATAAAAAATAAAAAAAATAATAATAATGAAATATATCTAGGAATTTTTCTGGAGCTGTTGAGGGCAGTGTGGGGTCAGTTCAGTTTCCGATAGTTCCTTGTTCCAGCTTATACTTCTTCTCAAGGTCTATAGGCCCCTTTCAATGTTTAGTCTATGCTAACTACAGGGTTTTAATCTGTTACACCTATCACTTCCAAAGCAGTTCCCTCTTCCTTCTTTATTTTGGCTTCCTCTGTTTGCAAGTCTCTTCAGTGTCTTAATTTCTGCCCTGACACAAGAGGCAAGGTGGTCACTTATTTAGGCTCACTTGTTCAGTTGTGCTGTAGGGAGGGCGGAACAGTGAAAACAAATGTCACTGGCATGTGTGCGGAGTGCAGGGTATGGACCACACTGGGTTTGCCCCAGCTCACGGAGTGTGTGTTTTCCTGGTCTACACTCCTCAGGCTCCAGGTTGCTCTGCAGGGGAATTATCCAAAGCAGGCCCTGGACTTCATGTACTTCCCAGGTCTAAGCTGCTCAGGTTCAGGTTCTCAGGTACTCCACAAAGGCACAGACTTGGTTGGGCATGTGTTTTGTGCCCTTCCCAGGTCTGAGCAGCTCAGGCGACCAGGTGTTGGCAAGTGCACTGTCCCAGGTGGTCTGTGCATCTTAATCACCTCCCCAGTCCCAGCCACTCTGTTTCCTGGGTGCTCTGCAAGAGCACTGTCTCAGGTGTGTTATGTGTCTCCTCTGAGCTGATCTCTGAATATGACCCTCCTGGCCGATGTCAACTGTCCAGGATCCCAGGAAGACTTGGTTAGGAACTGGGAGCTTGCTCACAGTTTGGTGGAGGATGCCCTCTCTGGGGCCAAGATGGCCCTTTGCCTTCCAGTTTTGGCTGTCACCCACCTGCCGCTCTGCCACTGGTGGGGGGAGGGACCAGTCTACAGCTGGCTAAGTCTCCTCTGGTGATTGCTCAGTCCTTTGTTCTGTTAGCAGGCCAGGCTGTGCTTAAGGCTAGAGTTTTTAGTGGGAAACTTTTCTCTGTCTCTGTCTGTCTCTTTTTCCCCCTCTCTCTGGCTATCCTAACAGTTTGGGTTGCTATCTTACATTAGCTCCCTCAGATTGTCCTCAGGGCATTCAGGCCTGTTACTTACCCTAAGCATGCAACCTGTGCCTCCCTGTCCAGCTTCCACTGGCTAGTGGCGAACGTAAGCACCTAGGCTACTTTTCTGCTGGGAGTTGTGGTTAGGCGCATATTATATGTTTTTTTTCCCCCCTCCCAATTATGTTGCCCTCTGAGATATCAAAACTCTCCACAGGATTTCTGGTGTTTGGAAACTTCTCCTTGACTTCGTCCCTGGGACAGGTCTCTGTCCCTAACTCTTTTGTCTCTCTTTTTGTATCTTTTCCTACTTCCTTTTGAAGAGCATGGGCTACCTTTCTGGGTGCTTGGTGTCCTCTGCCAGCATTCAGAAGTTGTCTTGTGGAAGTTGCTCAGCATTCAAATGATCTTTTGATGAATTTATTGGGGGAGAAAGTGACCTCCCCACCCTATTCCTCTACCATCTTAGGACCGCCTCTCTAAATTTCATCTTAACACACACACGCATACACACACCTATGCATGAGTGCATGCACGCATGCAAGCATCCACTTCCCAGGCGGCGCTGTGGTAAAAATATCTGCCTGTCAATGCAGGAAATGCAAAAGATGTGAGTTCTATCCCTGGGTTAGAAAGATCCCCTGGATTAGGAAATGGCAACCATTCCATTATCTTGCCTGGAAAATTCCATGGACAGAGGAGAAGGTGGGCTACAGTCATGGGGTCGCAAAAAGTCAAACACAACTGAGCATGCATGCAAGTAATATACACACAGCTTATTGGAAATACATTGCTTTTTACCAAAACAAGTATTTTAATGTTATTTATTGTTTTGGCTTTTCAATTGACTTGCTTACTTATTTTTCATTTTATTATGGTCTGCCATTGAATGTTCTCCTGTCATATCACAATGATTAGGAATTCAGATACATACTTTTAAATGTTTACCTATTTCAAAATATGTCTACAATTTTATGGTTTAAAACAATGTATATGAATATAAAACATAGCTTGAGTGTTATTTTTTTCTCAGTGTACAAAAAATAATCTTGAATCTAGAGTTTGATTATATAATCTGTTAAATCTCTCCTAGCTTTGGGTGGTTTTCAGGCAATCTGGAATCCCTTGGCTTATAGATTTCTGCCGTAATATTCACATTATGGTCTCTAAATTTTCAATCATTTTGAATTGGATCCCAGCCTACTGCATGACCTCACTTTATTAATTACACCTGAGAGGAACCTTTTTCAAACAAGGTCACATTCTGAGTTTCTTGAGGGTAGCTCTTCAGCATAGGAATTCTGGGCTAACACAGTTTAAACCATATTAGTCTTTTTCATACACTTTCCAGTTAGATTAGAGTTGTGATTTTTATTGAAATATAGTTGATATATAACATTATACTAGTTTTAAGTGTACAGCTTAATTATTGCTGTTGTATATTTTGCAAAATGATTATCACAATAAGTCTAGTTATTAAACATAATATATATTCTGTTATTTTTAAAACCACTGCTTGACTTGCACAAAAATTGTTTTGTTTTGTTTTTTTATTTTTTATTTTTTTAAATTGATTTTTATTTTTTAGTTTGTTTTGCTTTACGATACTGTATTCGTTTTGCCATACATTGACATGAATCAGCCTCGTGTGTACATGAACTCCCAACCCCAACTCCACCCTCCTCCCTCCCGCCCCACACCATCTCTCTGGATTATCCCCGTGCATCAGTCCCAAGCATCCTGCATCCTGCATCAAACCTAGACTGGCGATTCGTTTCACTTATGATATCATACATGTTACATTGCCACTCTACCAACTCATCCCACCTTCTCCCTCTCCCACAGGGTCCAAAAGGCCGTTCTATACATCTGTGTCTCTTTTGCTGTCTTGTGTACAGGTTTATCATTACCATCATTCTAACTCCATATATATGTGTAAGTATACTGTATTTGTGTTTTTCTTTCTGGCTTACTTCACTCTGTATAGTCGGCTCCAGTGTCATCCACCTCATTAGAACTGATTCAAATGTATTCTTTTTAATAGCTGAGTAGTACTCCATTGTGTATATGTACCACAGCTTTCTTATCCATTCATCTGCTGATGGACATCTAGGTTGCTTCCATGTCCTGGCTATTATAAACAGTGCCGCAATGAACATTGGGGTACACGTGTCTCTTTCAATTCTGGTTTCCTCAGTGTGTATGCCCAGCAGTGGGATCGCTGGATCATAAGGCAGTTCTATTTGCAATTTTTTAAGGAATCTCCACACTGTTCTTCATAGTGGCTGTACTAAGATTGGAAGAATCAATATAGTGAAAATGAGTATACTACCCAAAGCAATCTACAGATTCAATGCAATTCCTATCAAGATCCCAGCGGTATTTTTCACAGAGCTAGAACAAATAATTTCACAATTTGTATGGAAACACAAAAAACCTCGAATAGCCAAAGCCATCTTGAGAAAGAAGAATGGAACTGGAGGAATCAACCTGCCTGACTTCAGGCTTTACTACAAAGCCACAGTCATCAAGACAGTATGGTACTGGCACAAAGACAGAAATATAGATCAATGGAACAAAATAGAAAGCCCAGAGATAAATCCACACACCTATGGACAGCTTATCTTCGACAAAGGAGGCAAGAATATACAGTAGATTAAAGACAATCTTTTTAACAAGTGGTGCTGGGAAAATTGGACAACCACTTGTAAAAGAATGAAATTAGATCACTTTCTAACCCCATACACAAAAATAAACTCAAAATGGATTAAAGATCTAAACGTAAGACAAGAAACTATAAAACTCCTAGAGGAGAACATAGGCAAAACACTCTCTGACATAAATCACAGCAGGATCCTCTATGACCCACCTCCTAGAATACTGGAAATAAAAGCAAAAATAAACAAATGGGATCTAATTAAAATTAAAAGCTTCTGCACAACAAAGGAAACTATAAGCAAGGTGAAAAGACAGCCTTCTGAATGGGAGAAAATAATAACAAATGAAACAACAGACAAACAACTAATCTCAAAAATATACAAGCAGCTTATGCAGCTCAACTCCAGAAAAATAAATGACCCAATCAAAAAATGGGCCAAAGAACTAAATAGACACTTCTCCAAAGAAGACATACGAATGGCTAACAAACACATGAAAAGATGCTCAACATCACTCATTATCAGAGAAATGCAAATCAAAACCACAATGAGGTACCATTTCACACCAGTCAGAATGGCTGCAATCCAAAAGTCAACAAGCAATAAATGCTGGAGAGGGTGTGGAGAAAAGGGAACCCTCTTACACTGTTGGTGGGAATACAAAAATTGTTTTTATATTGTGTGTCCTAAGTTTCAGTGTGCTTTTTGAAATCCAGGCATCTGTTATACATGGATATTTTGACATCCAAAATGAAACTCCACCATCTTTTAATTGAAATGTTTTGTTACTTCTTAGGTGGGGTTGTATTATTGATATATATATATATATATATATATATATATATATATATTTCTAGCCACCTGTTGACTTATTTTCTCTTTAAGATTTTGTTCTTTTTCTTTACTTACACATTATTGTTGCAAATTTGATTTTGTTTCCTCCTGCTCTTTGCTGCACTAGTTTGAGAGTTATGTTTATTCTTACTATTATTTTAGTGAATATGCTTCACCTTCTGATATTCATAAATAATTTAATAAGTATAATATTTTCTAAACTCTAGTCTCACCAGAAAAGAAAAAAAAAAAAATCACTGGAGCATAAGAGTGATGGCAACATGATTGGACTCCAGGTGATTTTAATTTTCCCTGGCTTAATTGGAGCAAATACACTACAGCTTCTCCACCAGTTTGACAGTGTACACTTTGTCTCAAAAAACTTCCATTCTTACTCAGTTTTGTAGATCACAGATTTCCTTTTGATTTTTATTTTAGGCTCCATGGATGATTGAAACAGAAACAGCACCAAATCCAGCCCTTATTGGAGCAAATACACTACAGCTTCTCCACCAGTTTGACAGTGTACACTTTGTCTCAAAAAACTTCCATTCTTACTCAGTTTTGTAGATCACAGATTTCCTTTTGATTTTTATTTTAGGCTCCATGGATGATTGAAACAGAAACAGCACCAAATCCAGCCCTCAAGGATCTTCCAATGTATGTAAGTGAAATTTATATTATAAGCTTGTATGTGAGTATGTTTTAAGCAAAAGTGGTGTTACATGAGAAGTAATAATAAATGTTGTGAATATTGTGGAAATACACCCCTGAAATTTTAAAAAAGAAAATCTAAATGTCCAGTTTAGTCAACATTTCTCAATTTAACTTCATGAGTATTTAGGACTGATGTCCATATCAATCTTATTTAAGAGAAGAAAGCAAAATGAAAAAATATGTATAATACCAAAGGAACTTGATCATTATTATGAAGTATTGTTTCTTAAACTTTTCACCATATGATACATGTGTTGCATAACATGAATGCTTCTGTCATTTTAAATGTGGTTAATATGCAAGCCTGAACATTATGTTTGCTTACATTTTGTTAATTTGGATGGGAGGAAATAAGAATTGGTCTTTCATTTTGCTTTTTGGAATACTGGAAATTTCAAGCCTTTCTGTCTTTAAGAAAAAGATCTTAAAAATTTATCTTGACTCAAGGTATACTTTGAAATAAAAAGCAGGATTACATTTTTCATGGTGAAAAACTAAACAAGATGTTGGAAGAAAAATATGGGAGTTACCAGCTAGGGCCAAAGCCTGACAGGTGATATGAGAGAAATGAGTCAATAAAAGTATGTGTGAGCTAGGAAAATGATTGGAGAGAATGGAGAGTTAAATCCTCTTCTGCAGACCAGTAAGACTGCATTTATAGGAGAGAACCCCCTTTCCTCACATTGGCATAAAAATGGCCTCTGCTTCAGTGTCCTACTCAGTAGTCATTTACCATGTCACATCACTTATTGTGAATTCCATTTTGCCATCTTATTTGAAGAGTTGAACTCTGGTTAGAAACAGCATTTTATGAGAAAATACAAGTATTTAAAAAGTATTGGTTTATTTCCTTTGTGCTACTTAAGGGGAACATTCTATAATGGCATTAGATGAGAATAGATTATTTATAAGAACTTTTTTAATGTCGTTGCCTATCATTCTATATCAGAAAGAACTGTTTTGTCAACAACTAAAAAATTAATCAGTCAATTTAAGAAGGAAATGGAAAATTTGGCTGAAGTAAACTTTAGGATTATATCTCAGGAACAGCCTTTCTGAAAGCTCTGAGAATTGTTTCTCTCATTAGAGGTCAAAGCACAGTTACATAGATTTTTGAGACAGAGGGCTGTACATTCCATGATGAAGATAGTTTGCACAGTCCAGACCTGTAAGTACAAAGTGGTGAGATGTGACCCCATACAAGATCAACAAGGAACATTATCTTTTAAGAAGTTGTCTTTTTGTTGTTAGGGGAATGCTGTTTTTTATGGTATTTCTGCTGATGGTGAGGTTTGGTTGATGTAAATATAATATAGATACACAATATATAGTACAGGAGAGAGGGAAGGTCAAAGGACAATGACCATTTGAAAATTCTTTCATGTCTTGCTATAGAATATGAATTTTATTTCTCAGTTATGGTAATTATTATAGATGTACACATGATTATTTTTATTCATATAAATAATGTCTTGCATGTAATCAACACTCAATAAATTTTAGTGTTATATTTATTATTAGAGTCACATAAGCATGCATGTTCAGTTGATTAGTCATGTCTGACTCTTTGTGACCCACGGACTGTCACTCTCCAGGCAAGAAGACTGGAGTAGATTGCCATTTCCTTCTCACATATCAAGTGATCTCAAATATTGGCCTGTATACTCATTTTTGAGGAATAAAGATAAATCTTGTATAGATCTATCAAAGAAATACTGCACTGGACAGAGTTAAACAAGCAAGGAAGGCTTTGTTCAAGAGTGTAACAACAGAGAAGAGAAAGTGGACTCAGCTCTACTGAAAGAGAAGGGAGGTTTGTAAGGGCTGTTGTGAGCTACTGAGAAAAACACTGGGAAGTGTTGAGGGGGAGGTTGGTCAATATGATTAGGCCATTTGTGTTGCTAATTATCACCTTTTGAAGTCAGTCTCCTTATTGCCCAGTCTCTGTGGATTACATGTCAAGGGAGTCCCCAGGTCCATGGGAATGATACTCCCTGCATTCCAGTAAAAATGGGAGAAGATTTACACCTCAAAGGAACAGAAGAAATAATTCATAAGAGTTCTAAAGAAGATGCTTTGAAAAAAGAGAGGTCAAGGACTTATAGTCAGGAAGAAAACTGTTCAAAGTATACTAAAACTGAGACAGGAAGATTGACTTGTGCAGCCCATATGCACAAAACAGCAGGGGACAAAAGCATCTTATTCTGAATTATCTTGAAAATAACTGCTTGTCCAAATACTAAGGGACTGAAATAGTCTAGGATTTAGAATACCCTTTGTGAACATAATTGAATAATTTTAAAAGTAGAAAAATATAATTTACTAGCATTTACTCTAGATAAAAGCAAAGAAATAACTCACTGAAAAGTTTTTTGACAAGTGAAAAGGTCTTTTGAAATGTAAACTTACTGTTTATCTGGGCTTATTTTAAAAGTACTCAAGAACTTTTATAAGTCTTTTATATCCTATTCTAATTACTGACTAAGAAATGTTACTGATAAGAGAGAGATTGTTCAGGAAGTAGTACAAAGTAAATAGAGGAAATATCAAAGTTAAAGCAAGGATTTCTGTGACTGGTGAGCAGATAAACTACATCTTTGAAGCATATTTCATAGCCATCTAATGGACAAAGCTTAATGTAATGGTTGCTTAAAGATCTAGATAGAGCAATGTGAAGATAGTGCAGTAATGAGCAACTTTAAAGGCTTTTAATGATAATCTAAGGAACTATGCTGATGATATCTTTAATAGATTTGAAATGATTAAATGAAGAATAATGGCATTGAAAACAATCTGGAAATCCATGAGGCATGTCCTCAGTAAAACAGTCATAAGCAAGAATTTTTCAATAGCAGATGACTGAATGTCAAGATACAAAGTCATGCTAAAATTTAAAATTAAGTATACAGCCTTCACTAGAAAACGTATATATTGAAGTCAGGAAGTTGAAAACAATTCCATGTGTAATCACAAAAGAATGAAAATGTACATTAAAGTCTTCAAATGAATCATTTAGTTTAGGGATTATTGTGTTTATATCATAATAGCTTAACATTGATAAATGTTATGTACTTCTGCTATTTTTTTTTTAGGAAAAAGAGATCATAGATAATTTAAATATTTTAAAATATGATACAGTAACATCAAATTTTTCAATTTTAATTTCTTAACATTTTTTTTATATTTAATGCACATATGAGTGAAGTTGGATTTTTTTCACCTTATAATCACCAACTAAATGGACATGAGTTTGAGCAAGCTCCGGGAGTTGGTGATGGACAGGAAAGCCTGGTGTGCTGTAGTCCATGGGGTTATAAAGAGACGGACACAACTGAACTGAACTGAATGTTACCACTATCATGGAATAAATGTACTGTCTAATTAATCAGTAACAACATAAAATAATAATAAATTAA
This sequence comes from Aepyceros melampus, assembly GCA_006408695.1. NCBI lineage: Eukaryota > Metazoa > Chordata > Mammalia > Artiodactyla > Bovidae > Aepyceros > Aepyceros melampus. The sequence goes on along the minus strand of SJXQ01012078.1, from coordinate 65,815 downwards.
AATATATATCATGCCTGAGTTGAAATGGAGAGTCTTTAATATTCCTCATGAAATCATTTTGGAAGTCAGAAAGCACTTGGTATGGTCCCATGAAATATTTCCCCTGAGAAAAATCCCACTTTGCAACAAGTATTATTAAAGATGGTACTATATATATAAACCCTCCAGCTAGAATAAGACTGTGTCACATATATTTATCTGGGAAATTGATTCTAGCCTTTGTTTAAGACTTTTTTCTTCTAAAATACCTTTTAAAGTAAGTAGAAATAGTTGTAAATAAAATTAACAATGTTTCCACTAATGGATTATGTGGAAAATTCTTCAGATGGAATATAAGAAAACTTAGCAGAGACTACACAACAGTGTAAGTTAAAGCTGGTCTTCCTTTGGTACAAAAAGAATATATTTCTTAAAGGAAGACTCAAGCATCCTATCATGTAAATATAATCTTAACTATCACAGTGCTTTCATCATATGAAAATGATATGTTTAGAAAAGACAATTAATCTTTCATCTATTTCAAATTACCATTTTGAGGGCTGAAAGGGTTACATTTGAGCATTATTCTTTATCCTTTCATATTCTTCCTCCATGAGTCCACAAAATAATTACACCACTTCAATCTTTTGAATATATTCATTACCATTCATGTGTCTCATATGCAGAATGATATAATCTCAATTAATCAATTATTTTTTGACATAGATATTATACTGTATGCTTGAAGAAAAGAAATAGTTGAAAATTTTATCCAGTTAATGTTACTTCTGAAAGTAATCCTGAATGATTATGACTCTTCAAAGATATTAAAGAACAGTGAAATGAAGAGTTTAAAATCGAAACAGTTTATAGACTTGGAATAATAATCCTCACTACCAGCAAGGAAGGAGTAATTTTCAGAGTTATTTGACAATTCAAAACACTATTCTTAGTCTTTAATCAGTTTCTTTTGCAAAATATTTTTCACTATACTACAGATTTTACTCTAAACTGTATGTATTCCAATAGAATACTTAATCTGTTTCATGGATAATATAGTTATTAAAATGTTAAGGTAAATGTTATGAAAATTAATAATGATAGTAATGTTAACTACTTGCACAATGTTTTGATTACTTTAAATTGATACACATGTATATATACAAGATTTAAATTTAATTTCAAAATAACCAGTGGAAAATTATATATACAAATATACAGAGGAATAAAATTTTACATATGTGTAATTACATATATATTGGTTGGTTTTTATTTTTGGCAGGAATAGTATAGTGTCTGTCTCTTTGGTTTCAGTCAGTTCAGTTCAGTCGCGCAGTCGTGTCCGACTCTTTGAGACCCCATGAATCGCAGCACGCCAGGCCTCCCTGTCCATCACCAACTCCCAGAGTTCACTCAGACTCACATCCATTGAGTCCATGATGCCATCCAGACATCTCATCCTCGGTCGTCCCCTACTCCTCCTGCCCCCAATTCCTCCCAGCATCAGGGTCTTTTCCAATGAGTCAACTCTTCGCATAAGGTGCCCAAAGTACTGGAGCTTCAGTTTTAGTATCATTCCTTCCAAAGAAATCCCAGGGTTGATCTCCCTCAGAATGGACTGGTTGGATCTCCTTGCAGTCCAAGGGACTCTCAAGAGTCTTCTCCAACACCACAGTTCAAAAGCATCAATTCTTCTGCACTCAGCCTTCTTCACAGCCCAACCCTCACATCCATACATGACCACAGGAAAAACCATAGCCTTGACTAGACGGACCTTAGTCGGCAAAGTAATGTCTCTGCTTTTGAATATACTATCTAGGTTGGTCATAACTTTTCTTCCAAGGAGTAAGCGCCTTTTAATTTCATGGCTGCAGTCACCATCTGCAGTGATTTTGGAGCCCAAAAAAACAAAGTCTGACACTGTTTCTACTGTTTCCCCATCTATTTCCCATGAAGTGATGGGGCCAGATGCCATGATCTTCGTTTTCTGAATGTTGAGCTTTAAGCCAACTTTTTCACTCTCCTCTTTCACTTTCAACAAGAGGCTTTTTAGCTCCTCCTCACTTTCTGCCATAAGGGTGGTGTCATCTGCATATCTGAGATTATTGATATTTCTCCCAGCAATCTTGATTCCAGCTTGTGTTTCTTCCAGTCCAGCATTTCTCATGATGTACTCTGCATATAAGTTAAATAAGCAGGGTGACAATATACAGCCTTGACGTACTCCTTTTCCTATTTGGAACCAGTCTGTTGTTCCATGTCCAGTTCTAACTGTTGCTTCCTGACCTGCATACAGATTTCTCAAGAGGCAGGTCAGGTGGTCTGGTATTCCCATCTCTTTCAGAATTTTCCACAGTTTACTGTGATCCACACAGTCAAAGGCTTTGGCATAGTCAATAAAGCAGAAATAGATGTTTTTCTGGAACTCTCTTGCTTTTTCCATGATCCAGCGGATGTTGGCAATTTGATCTCTGGTTCCTCTGCCTTTTCTAAAACCAGCTTGAACATCAGGGAGTTCACGGTTCACGCGTTGCTGAAGTCTGGCTTGGAGAATTTTGAGCATTACTTTACTAACATGTGAGATGAGTGCAATTGTGTGGTAGTATGAGCATTCTTTGGCATTGCCTTTCTTTGGAACTGGGATGAAAACTGACATTTTCCAGTCCTGTGGCCACTGCTGAGTTTTCCAAATTTGCTGGCATATTGAGTGCAGCACTTTCACAGTGTCATCTTTCAGGATTTGAAACACCTCAACTGGAATTCCATCACCTCCACTAGCTTTGTTCATAGTGATGCTTTCTAAGGCCCACTTGACTTCACATTCTAAGATGTCTGGCTCTAGATTAGTCAACACATCATCATGATTATCTGGGTCGTGAAGATCTTTTTTGTACAGTTCTTCCGTGTATTCCTGCCACCTCTTCTTAATATCTTCTGCTTCTGTTAGGTCCAGACCATTTCTGTCCTTTATCGAGCCTATCTTTGCATGAAATGTTCCCTTGGTATCTCTGATTTTCTTGAAGAGATCTCAGTGTTTCCCATTCTGTTCTTTTCCTCTATTTCTTGGCATTGATTGCTGAAGAAGGCTTTCTTATCTCTTCTTGCTATTCTTTGGAACTCTGCATTCAGATGCTTATATCTTTCCTTTTCTCCTTTGCTTTTTGCTTCTCTTCTTTCACAGCTATTTGTAAGGCCTCCCCAGACAGCCATTTTGCCTTTTTGCATTTCTTTTACATGGGGATGGTCTTGATCCCTGTCTCCTGTACAATGTCATGAACCTCATTCCATAATTCATCAGGCACTCTATCTATCAGATCTAGACCCTTAAATCTATTTCTCACTTCCACTGTATAATCATAAGGGATTTGATTTAGGTCATACCTGAATGGTCTCTTTGGTTTAGTTGACTGAATTCCCTTTACTCCCCTCCCCATGAATTTTTTAATTAAAACAATTTGTTTTGAGACATAATTGAAAGGTAATACTATATATGTATTAAGTGTTAAGGTATACAAAATAGTAATTTGGTACATTAATATTGCAATATGACAGCCATTGTAGCGCACCTCTATCATGTAACATAATTATGATCTCTTCTAGTGATGGGAACATTTAAGCTCTAGCATCCTAGTAAGCTTAATGTTTATAATACACTTTTGTTGTCTATAAAAACTACATTGTGTATTAGATCTCTAGGACTTATTTATCTGGTAGTCATTAGCATGTACCCTTAAACATCTCTTCCATTCCCTTACCCCCTAGACCCTGGTAACCATCATTTCACTCTGCTTTTTCAAGTTCATTTTATAAAATATTCCACATACAAGAGATCATACAGTATTTGTGTTTCTCTGTCTAACATCTCACTTAGGCCAATGTCATCAAGGCCCTGTTGTCACAAATGACACAGTCTCCTTTTTCCTCATGGCCGGTTAGCATTTCACTAAATAATATGGTCCCATCTTCTTTATCCATTCATCATTTATGAACAGATTGTTTACTTACTTAGGTTCCTGTGAATAATGCTACAATAAACTTGAGACACATATATCTTTCCAGTAACATGTTTATTTCCTTTAGATATATACCCAGAAGGGAGGTTATTGGATTATGTTAGTTCTATTTTAAGTGTTTTTAAGGAACTTCACTTCTCTTTAGTGGCTGAACCAGTTTATAATCCCAATTGTGCTAAAGGGTACCCTTTTCTTCACATCTTTGCCAAAATTTGTTATTGCTTGTTCTCTATGATATATGCTCTTACAGGTATGAAGTGATATCTCATTGTACTTACCTGATGATTAGTGATATTGAATATGTCCTTATGTTCCCATGGCCATAGTATATCTTCCTTGAAAAAGTGTCTATTAAGTTCCTCTGCCAGTTTTTTAATGAGGTTGTTTTTTGCTGTTGTTACTGAGTTGTATGATTTTTTGTATGTGAAGCTAAGTTTATTTAATTTTAAGAATTATTAAGAATTTTAATTTTAAAGACAAGGACCTCTTACTTTTAAAGGTACTTATGAACTTATGTTCTTCCTATCTTTTTGTTTATTAAAATAATTTTTCTTATTTAAAGAGTAGTACTAGTAGTGAAAGTAGTGAAAGTAGTGAAAGTGAAAGTCACTCAGTCATGTTCAACTTGGCAACCCCACGGACTATACAGTCCATGGAATTCTCCAGGCCAGAATATTGGGATGGGTAGCCTTTCCATTCTCCAGGGGATCTTCCAGACCTAGGGATTGAACCCAGGTCTCCTTGATTGCAGGCGAATTCTTTACCAGCTGAGCTGCAAGGGAGTTGTGCTTATTGTTATTCTAATACATTTATTTGAAAAAATAAAACATTGCTATACCCTGACCATACTCTCCATTTCCTCCCTCATTTATTTAAAAATTTTACTTATTTGTGAAATCTGAAAACCAATGCACATTACTGGAGATAAGCATAAGAAGTGAAGAAGCGAAGTCGCTCAATCGTGTCCGACTCTTTGCAACCTCATGGACTGTAGCCTACAAGGTTCCTGTATAAAGCAAAAATTTGTTGTCACTTGTTCTCTATGATATATGCTCTTACAGGTATGAAGTGACATCTCATTGTACTTCCCTGATGATTAGTGATATTGAATATGTCCTTATGTGCCAAAAGCTTGGCACAATTATGATTTTTTATTAAAAAAAATTATCATCTGAAAATGGGTTTATTCCCCATTTATTATCATTTTTGCTACTCTGAAAGTAAACAATAATTGGTGAGATATTTTGTATAGTATAATCTTTAAACAGAAAATTTAAAGATATTCTAAAAAAAGCTCGTTTATTGCATTAGAAAGTATTTGTCAATTTGCACACATAGAAATATTTAGGAGTGAGTTCTTTCTAGGTCATCCTGAGTGTCTGGTCATTAGAATTTTCCTATGAACATTTATCCTACAAATGTCTTTGTGACTGGTGGTCTATTTGATATTACCTTTGAGAGACATTGGTTTTGTATAATTTAAATTATTCTGTATAAACTTGCAGCCTGCTTGTTCATTTAACCTCATAAACATTTTTATGTGAATATGATCTTTGTAGACTCTTATTTTATTGGAGTATGGTTGATTTACAGTGTTGTATTAGTTTCAAAGTGACTCAGTTATACATATATGCGTATTCATATTCATTCTTTCTTCGAGAAATATTGCCTAAACCCTTAAAATTTTACTTATTTGTGAAATCTGAAAACCAATGCACATTACTGGAGATAAGCATAAGAAGTGAAGAAGCGAAGTCGCTCAATCGTGTCCGACTCTTTGCAACCTCATGGACTGTAGCCTACAAGGTTCCTGTATAAAGCAAAAATTTGTTGTCACTTGTTCTCTATGATATATGCTCTTACAGGTATGAAGTGACATCTCATTGTACTTCCCTGATGATTAGTGATATTGAATATGTCCTTATGTGCCAAAAGCTTGGCACAATTATGATTTTTTATTAAAAAAAATTATCATCTGAAAATGGGTTTATTCCCCATTTATTATCATTTTTGCTACTCTGAAAGTAAACAATAATTGGTGAGATATTTTGTATAGTATAATCTTTAAACAGAAAATTTAAAGATATTCTAAAAAAAGCTCGTTTATTGCATTAGAAAGTATTTGTCAATTTGCACACATAGAAATATTTATGGAGTGAGTTCTTTCTAGGTCATCCTGAGTGTCTGGTCATTAGAATTTTCCTATGAACATTTATCCTACAAATGTCTTTGTGACTGGTGGTCTATTTGATATTACCTTTGAGAGACATTGGTTTTGTATAATTTAAATTATTCTGTATAAACTTGCAGCCTGCTTGTTCATTTAACCTCATAAACATTTTTATGTGAATATGATCTTTGTAGACTCTTATTTTATTGGAGTATGGTTGATTTACAGTGTTGTATTAGTTTCAAAGTGACTCAGTTATACATATATGCGTATTCATATTCATTCTTTCTTCGAGAAATATTGCCTAAACCCTAGGGAAAAACAAAATGGGCCATTTCATGTCATACGGGATAGAAACAGATTTTGTTGAAAGGTCCTTATGACTAATACCTGTCTTTTGCTCATTTGTACTTTAAGCTTTTAAGCTTTCAAAAAGATTATATATATATATATATATATATATATATATATATGTATTCAGTTGAGTTCTAGAAAGGATATACTACTAGTTAACCTCCTTTGATCTTTGTTTTCTATGACTGGAGTTGGTGATTTTTTTCTTAGTTATTTTTATTTCCCAGATGAGGGTAAGAATCCATGACATGCCCATCATCATGAGAAAATCTAACTTTCCCTGTCCTAATATACTCTTCACCATATCAACTGACCTAAAAATTAATTTGTCCATGGCTCAAATTCCAAAGCTGAGGAAAAAAAATTCATTTGACTATTCAATTCCAGAATCATTGTGCCCTGTGGTTTCATGGATAATTTGGTGGAAAATTGAGAGAGGATCCATCTGGTACATTCATACAGTTACCATTTTGAACTTGAGGATAGTAATTTTGTGGCAGAATAAAAGCAGGAACTAACCATTACAGTAGTATTGCATAGTGTGTAGTTCTTAAAAAATAAGCCTTGCATTTTGGACCTTGAAATACCAAAGTCATCAAGGCACAGATATCTTATTAGATAACCAAAGGCAAATCCATTTAAAGTACAAAGCTTGCATTTTATCCAGGCACTTTCTTAAATAAGTGAAGTGAAACATCAAAATCACCTTGAAGTAAGAGTCAATGGCTATATAAAAGTAATTGAATCTGAAAGTTAAAAGTTAAGAATACATCTAGCAAATTTTAAGATTAAATACTATAGGCTAATGGTTTTTTTTTAAGTTACTTTAAAGATGAAAATATTATGTATATTTTAAAAGTAATAGCATATATTTCATCTCACTGACAATTATTAAGGTCAATTTACCAAATACTCAAATATTTAAAGTTATATAAAACCAATGAAAATGTATATGGTAGGATAATATAGGACTATTTCAGATAATTTATAAGACTATACTCAAAGCTATAAAGAAGCAATTTTTAAAACTCCACAGCATTACCATATTCAACAACTCTGATCCTTCATGTGGTAAAAACAGAAAAAAATTGACAAACCATTAAAATAAACCAAAATCTCAGTCAATTGAAAATATAACCTTGTACTATACACTAGAATAGTGCATGAGTCATTGTGAAGAGTCATGTTTTCCGACCAGTTTGTGTGGAAATATTTGGCAATGAACTATTTGTATATATATATTTTTCTAACCAAAGCTCAATTGAAGTAAAATTTACAAAATGTGAAATTCACCATTTTAATGTATGTGCTTATATTCAAGGTGTGCAACCATCATCACCTCTATTTAGTTTCAAAAACATTTTCAGCACCTCTGGAGACATTTAAACAATTAGTCCTAAATCTCCCTCTCCTCTACACAGTTCCTAGCAAACACCATTTTGCTGTCTGTCTCCATGAATTTACCTATCATAAATGCTTCATATAAATAGAATCATAATTAAGTGACTTTCTGAGCATGACTGCTTTCATTTAGCATGTTTCAAGGTGTGTTTTCTTTATAGTATGTATCCCTACTTCATTTCTTTAATTGGCTGAATAATATTGTATGTATAAACCACATTTTGTTTATCCATTAGTTGATAGACATTTAGATTGTTCCTATTTTTTGTAGGTTAGGAATAGTGCTATTATGGACATAACATATGCAAGTAAATATTTAAGTTCCCATTTTTAATTCTTTGGGGCTTGTATATAGAAGTGGAATTGCTGAGCCATATTAGGCTGTATTTAACTTTTTGAGGAACTAATAAAATTTCCACAGCAGCTGAAAACCATTTTACATTCCAATCAGTGATGTAAAAACATTTCTAATCTGTCTGTATCTTCTTCAACTCTTCTAATTTATTTATTTTAAAGTTATAGCCAAGTTAGAAGGTGTGAACTAGTATCTCATTAGGGTTTTGATTTACATTTTCCCAATGATTAATGATTTTAAATATCCTTTCATATGCTTTAACCAAAATTTTAGGATCAGCCTTTTCACTATGACATTGCTAGTTTGTTTTGTTTGTTTTCTCTTAGTAATAGAGCATTATGTCTGTTCTGGAAAAATTCAACAATCTTCACAAAAACTTATTTTAGAAATGTATAACTAAATGACTATTAAAATTGCTTTAACAAAATGTAATGATAACCTAAAAGTATATTTGTCAAATCTATTTCAAAATATTAGATCAACAATAAAATTTGATCATTTGAATATCTTTGAAAAATGTCTATTCAAGCCTTTTAAAATAAGATTATTGTGTGTGTGTTGGTGGTGGTAATTGTTTGCTTATTGAGTTGTATAGGTTTCTTTATATATTTTGAGTATCAATCTCTTGTCAGATATGTGTTTTGTGAACATTTTCTTGCATTCTATATGTTACATTTTCATTTTGTTGATCACATCTCTTATTGTGCAGAAGTTTTTAGTTTGATGTAGTCCCAATTGTTTTTTGTTCTTTATGTTTTTATGTTTGCTGTTCTGTGTGAAAATTGTGACCAAGAGCAATGTCAAGGAGTTGTTTTATTCTATAAATTTTATGGCTTTAGGTCTTATATTTAATAATGTTCTAGTATAGTCATTTTTAGGTTCAATCCCACCAGGCTCCTCTGTCGATGGAGATTCTCGAGGCAAGGATACTGGAGTGGATTGCCATGCCCTCCTCCAGGAGATCTTCCCAATTCAGGGATCGAACCCAGGTCTCCTGCATTGCAGGCAGATTACTGTCTGAGCCACCAGGGAAGCCCTCAATCCATTGACTTCCTTTAAACTTTGTTAATCTGGATGTTAGTTTCTTTTCTCAAGATTGGTAGATTTTTCAATCACTACTCCTTTAATTAGACTCTCTGACCTTTTCTTTATTTACTTTTCTTTCTGGGATTCCCATAGATATATATAGTTTCACTAGTGAGGTCCCATAAATCCTGAAGGATTTTTTCATTCTTCTCCTTTGTTGCTTCTGTGACTGAATAATTTCAAATAACTTGTCTTTTAGTTTCATGATTCTTTATTCTGATGGTCATGACCACTGTTGAAGTTCTCTATTGATTATTTATTCACATTAGTCAGCTCTGTAATTTTTGTTCCAGTGGCTTCTGTTTCTGTTTAAACTTCTCATTTTGTTCAAGCACTGCTTTATTAATTTTCTCTGTTATTTATTACATTTCTTTATTATTGTGGTTCATAGATCTTCTTTAATAGGATCATTCTGAATATTTTGTCAGAAAGTTCATAAATCTCCATTTCTGGAGGGTTAATTATTCAAGTTTTATTAGTTTCCCTTGGTGTCATGTTTATCTGATTCTTTAGAATACTGATTCCTTAAATTAGTAGTATATTTGTGTAAGCAGTGTTGTTACCAAACTCAAGTTTACCAGCTTGTCACTTAATAATCCAATAATGAGAGACTAGTTTTGGGTAAAAGAAAAGAGCTTTGTTGTAGAAGTTGACAATATTGGAAATAAGATGGACTCATTCCCAAAGAACTAACTCCCACTGTTCATCAAGAGGTAAGAGCTTTTAAAGGGGAATTTCAGATGTTTGTAGACAGAGGGAGGGTTCTATATGCAGAGCAGCACAGTCAGCTCTGAAAATAATCTTGAACTTGGTCATACAGTGGTCTCATCAGTGTAATCTTGATTGTTTCAGGTACAGTTAATCTTCAACCCCAGAGTCAGTTTGTTCCCATTTCCTTGAGGCCAGCTGTACAAGATGCAGCAGATTACATCATGGTCACAGTCTGGTCTTCTTCTACCTGGTGGGGGTTTCAGTATCTGTAAACCACTCAAGGGATATGGCTCAGAATATTATCTACAGCTTTTGCAGAGAAATTAAAGGTCCATGACTTTGTTTAATCACTAAACTATTAGTATTTTATCATCTGATTATTTTCCTTTGTTTCTGCATTTTCTCATTTCTTTGATTAAATTTATTCTTTTGTAAACATTTTTCTACAGACAAAAGGCAGGTGAAGGACATGAGCAGGGACAGGGAGGGGGGATGTCTGTTCTGGAAAGGCCGCCATAGGGCCCTGCTCCATTACAGTGTTATCTTTCAGAATATACAGGTACACTTTGGTAGGCAAAGATACTCACCTGTCACCTCACCTTGAGCTACTGCACAGGTTAACCAGTAGCATCCATGAGCAGGCATTGCTTGACTCCTTGACTCATGCACTGGGCTTCAGGCCCTGGTCTGCAATCAGTTTGGGCCACATGCTGTACCCTGAAGCTGGACAAGGCCATAGGTTAGGCTTCATAATCAGGTGGGCTACTGGCTATCCTCCACTATTCAGCAAGGTGCTTGCTGGGATCTCTAGTTGAAAGTGGCCTGCCGTTATATGCCATAGTTGAGTGGGGCCAGATACTCGTGATCAGGTTGCTTTCTGAGTTTTCTGCCTGGGTAAGGCAGCAGGTTGCATTCAGCAATCGGGCAGGGTTATAGGCTAAGCTCCACTGCATATCATTTTTGGACTGAGCCAGGTTGGCTGATAGATGTGATAAGGCAATAGCTCAACAGTGTCTGGATGGTCTAAAATAGCCTCACCTTTATATCTGGCACCTTCTCTGTGACAGTTGGGGTTGCTTAGACCTCTCTATACAGAATTTATCATCCTCAACCAGGACACACCTGATGTATTCACATGGTAGTAGAAGGATGTGAAATAGGAAAAAGAGCAAGCCCCTAAGCACAAGCAGCTGTCATATCTCTGCTAGTATCATAGTTGCTAATGATCACAAGACAAAACAAGGTGCAAGACTAAGACCAAAACCAAATTCAAGAGGTAAAAATTAGATTTTTCTCTTCATGAGAGAAATTGTGAAATATTGTATATATTGTTTCAGTCTGCCACAAGGATTTAAAAAAAACAACACTTTTATCACAAAGAATAAATCTAAATAGGCTATAAATACCATATTTTTAATGTATTTGATTATATTTGGATAAAAGGTATAAGAATAAATATGGTGTATTCTGTGACTTTAAATGAATCTGGGAAGTATGATGCTTTCATCAGAGGAACTATTGGCTGTATGTAAAGTGAAAAAAGTGAAAGTGAAATCGCTCAATCGTGTCCGACTCTTTGCGACTCCATGGACTGTAGCGGACTAGGCTCCTCCCTCCATGGGATTCTCCAGGCAAGAGTACTGGAATGGGGTGCCATTTCCTTCTCCAGGGGATCTTCCCGACCCAGGGATCGAACCCAGGTCTCCTCAATTCAGACAGATGCTTTAACGTCTGAGCCACCAGGGAAGCCACATGTATGTAAAGAACATTCAAATTTCCTTTAAATGATAATTACTGTGTCTAATAATACAGAGTCCTCAAATTCCCAGAGGGAAAACAGTTTATTTTTTAATGATATTTATAAGAATCTGCCTTTCGTCTTTTGATAAATTTACAAATCAGCAGAGTGATACAGAGGTAAATATAAAGACAATTTCAACCTCTTATACCACTTTTTAAACTAAGGATCATACCCAAACTTTTGTTACATTGTCTAAATGTTTTGAAACTTCAAACTGGCAGTCATACAGAGTAGACAGTGTACTCTAGACTATTTTGACAAAGTGTGAATAAGATATCCAACCATGACTTACCTTCTGAATATTACATGTCATTGCATTTAGAGCATTAATAAATGTTGTATTCAAAAACATTGGGGCAGGTTAAGTAATAAACCAGTGTATTTAATCACTGATTAATGTGAAGCATCTAAACTGTAGATACATACAGACAGTATCAAACAGTAGGTTGAGATCAATCAAGCAGTGGATGGTAGAAATCTTTTAATAAAGAATTAGTAAAATTAAAAGACATTTCTAAAATAGCATTCTTAAATGGAATATTTGGAATTACTTGTGACACCTGCAAATGTATAATAATATATTTATAAGTCTTTGGTAAAGATATATCTTGAAAACATATCAAAACACATATTGCAAGTTTTATAATGGTGCATTATATTCTATTTTGGAGACCAAATATAAAATTTATTAGGAAAACTAGAAAAATCACTAATACCAAATAATCTTAGATGGAAAAAAAGATGGGATTAAAATCCAAAAATATAAAATAGAAGAATAATAGCATCGAGTTGAGGTAAATTAAACTAGTTAATGTACAGATCTAATAAATACTGTATCAATTTGGTTTGTCAGTTTTTGTGGGAAGCAAATGTTAGCATCAAACATAGACTGTCTGAATGTGACGAAGTATATTCACTTTTAAGAACACAGACTTTTGGTTCTAAAACTCTCTAGTCTAGTTATCAAAGCAACAATTAAGAACATTACATTGACCTCCCAAAGTAATTAAGCTATTAGAAGCAGAACTGAAATCATAATTCACATCTCATTCTTACTTAGAGATATTTTCATTTAATTATGCTTCTTTAAAAATTCCATATTGAATTTTCACAGTCCAAACAGACCAGATATTGAATTATTATGGAAAGTCAATTATATATGTTAATAGAAAATCCCCAAGTGAAAATTTTTAATTTTAGATGAGGGTTTTCCTGCTGGATAACATCCAGTCTTGTTTCTAGCTAAATTATAACGGTAGAATTGGCAGTTAAGTTTCAATTTCTGTATCCCAAATAATTTTGTCTTTTATACTTTCTACGTTTTCAAATAAAATTTATAACAAAAAGATAGTCAAGTCAACAAAAAGTGATGATTTTGTGCAATTGACCAGATATAAGTACCATGGCTCATTATGTCAAGTAGCAGTGAGCATAAAGGTCATTACAGCAACCAAACCTTACTACTTTTTCATAAAGGCAATTCTGAATGTTGTAAAATCAACTTTAAAACCAATGTCTAATAGTAAGAAATAATTATTATGTTTACTTTTTACTTTTAAACAATGTGAATGCCTAAAATTGGAAAAAAAAGAATAAGTATCTCAGACACACATTTAAATCAAAATGACCAAGCATAAGAGCCTGATACATCTGACAGACTGATGGAAGGATTCCTATTTGGCACTGTCTTTTAGAAAATAAATAAATCAAGTGATTACAACTCTTTTTTTTTGTAATTGACCTGTAAGTTACTGGCAGAAAAATCAATAAATTGCAAATGAAAAATAATAATGCAATAACCACACTCAGCTTTGACCTAAAAACATGTATAACAATCAATATGATAAAGACTGTAAACATGATTTTAAAAAAGAAAATTTAGTGCATTCAAGTGAAAAAGTCATTTTGCCAGCTAAAGATTCTCTGCTAATACTGAACATTCATTTTGCTTAGGTTTTAAATATTCCTATGTCCTGAAAATGCATACATTATATTCTCGGTGTTCAAAATAATAATGTGCTAGAATGAAAGCACATCTCTGCAGGTGATTATAATACATACATTATCTATCCTGTGTGTTTGTAGGAAAAATATATTTTTCAGCATTAGATATTATAAAATAACATGACTTTAGTAGACTGTTTCTAGAAAACTGGAAAAAAATAGATTGCATTATTAAATAGTACCTTTAATTAATGTAGACATGCTATAATCTTGTGTTCTGAACTATGACTAGCAGAACTATAAAGAGCAGAAGACTTACTTACGAACTTACTTGCTAAGTTGTTGAAGTCGTGTATGATTCTTTGAGACCCTATGGCCCATATCCCATCAGACTCCTCTGTCCATCTGATTCTCCAGGCAAGAATATTGGAGTGAGTTGCCATTTCCTTCTCCAGGGGATCTTCCTGACCCAGAGATTGAACCAGAGTCTCTTATAGCTCCTGTATTGGCAGGTGGGTTCTTTATGACTAGCACCACTTAGGAAGCAAGTTTCTTAGTAAATAACTATTCACAGTGATACTTCAGGTAAAAATGAAAAGACAGCCCAATATATCTAAACAGAAATTTATACAAGTTGCACAATGTTACATAATTCATTATCTTTAAATTTTATATTAAAATGTCCTTTAAAATATTCATAGGATACCAAAGTTATACCTCCCAATTTAATTGTTTCACATAAATGATTAAAATCTGAGTTTATTTGACTTCCCTTCCAGGGAAGAAGAGGAGTCTTTGTTCTTTCTATTTTCTCTGTTCTTATCAAAGGACTTGAAAGAGGTCTCCCAATTCTATTTAATTATATTTTTTGCTTACTAATTTTCTTTTATATTTCCCCTTGATCAAGATCTTTCTCTGAAACATTGCTGATAAAGAGTAAGATTTTCCAGTTTGAGCAGCTTTTTGTCCTTCAATGCCAAGAAGTACATTTCTTGGAGGTAGTGTCTCATGTTGGAGGAAAAATGCATAGCTTGGAAATTATTAGGGTTACATTCAAGTAACAAGGAAGGGGAGGAGGGAGAATTCAGGTACTTTTTATCTAAAGTCTATATATATTATCAGGATTATAAACATTAGAGATCATCTGAAGTGATATATTATCATCAAAGGTTTTGTGATAAACTCCAGTAGGCTTGGTCCAGATATCTTGGGAAAGCTGCCTCATCAGATGTTGTTACATCAGGTAACAGGTAACCAGATGATGTTCACTTCTAGTCAGGGTTGAGTGCTTTCTTTAGATGTGTCAGTTTAAAGTGTCCTAGAGCAGGATGAGGGCTTCCCAGGTGGCACAATGGTAAAGGATCTGCCTGCCAATGCAGGAGTTGCAAGACAAACAGCTTTGATCCCTGGATTGGAAAGATCCCATGGAGTAGGAAATGGCAACCCACTCCAGTCTTCTTGGCTGGAAAATTCCTTGGACAGAGGAGCCGGGTTGGTTACAGTCCATGGGGTTCCAAAGCAGCAGAAACAACTGAGCATGCATAGCACACAAACAGATCCGTATGGACAAGATTCCTTGAGTTGTAATTGGATAAGTGGGATAAGGTAGGCACTTTTGAAGCTTTGTTAGTGTTTCCCACCAATACTGGTTCACAATGACTATCATTTTGTCAGTAAGCCAATAGTTAAATGCGTGTATAGAGATATGGAGTTGGAATTTTATTTTGTCTGGTAAGATGTTATTTGGTTTACACCAGAGCTTTATCTTTTTATCCAACCAAAAATTTTTAAATTTTCAACCTTATTTTTTTCTCCTTTTCTGAGGCCAATTTTGGGCATTCTGTAACCAGTGATTCTAAATTGCCATTTGAAAACATATTCCTTTGAATCACGACAGATGTTTAGCTATTATCGGTCACATAAGAGCAGCATTCCTTTCAGAAATATCAACAAGGTGATTTTCTTTAGCTTCCAGAGGGTCAAATTTAGAATACTCTGGAGGGGAGTTCCCTGGTGGCCTAGCAGTTAGGATTCAGGACTTTCATTCCCATGGCCCAGATGGCCCATTTTCAATCCCTGGTTAGGGAACTGAGATCCTGCAAGACTCATGGTATAGCCAAAAACAAAACAAAACAAAACAAAAACCCAGAATCTTAATAATACCTAAAGTGAAAGTGAAGTTGCTCAGTTGTGTCCGACTCTTTGCGACCCCATGAACTGTAGCCTACCAGGCTCCTCCCTCCATAGGATTCTCCAGGCAAAAGTACTGGAGTGGGTTGCCATTTCCTTCTCCAGGGGATCTTCCCAACCCAGGGACCAAACCCAGGTCTCCCGCATTCCAGGCAGACGCTTTAACCTCTGAGCCATCAGGGAAGCGCAATAATACCTAAAGTGGCTGGTAAAAATATTGCATTGTGTAATTCCAGAACATAAGGGCTGTTTTAAATTTTATTTTCCCTGGAATTAAGAAAGCTGTGTTTCTTCTACAATAATCCAAAATCATGTACTACTTCAAAAGCATATCTACCCTCACTATCAGTTCATTCAATTCTGTTGCTCAGTTGTGTCCGACTCTTTGTGACCCCATGAATCGCAGCACTCAAGACCTCCCTGTCCATCACCAACTCCCAGAGTTTACTTAAACTCATGTGCATCAATCAGTGATGCCAGCTAGCCATTGCATCCTCTGTCATCCCCTTCTCCTCCTGCCGCCAATCCCTCCCAGTATCAGGGTCTTTTCCAATGAGTCAACTCTTTGCATGAGGTGGCCAAAGTATTGGAGTTTCAGCCTCAGCATCAGTCCTTTCAATGAACACCCAGGACTGATCTCCTTTAGAATGGACAGGTTGGATCTCCTTGCAGTCCAAGGGACTCTCAAGAGTCTTCTCCAACACCATAGTTCAAAAGCATCAATTCTTCAACACTCAGCTTTCTTCACAGTCCAACTCTCACATCCACACATGACCACAGGAAAAACCATAGCCTTGACTAGATGGAACTTTGTTGGCAAAGTAATGTTTCTGCTTTTGAATATGCTATCTAGGTTGGTCATAACTTTCCTTCCAAGGAGTAAGCGTCTTTTCATTTCATGGCTTCAGTCACCATCTGCAGTGATTTTGGAGCCCTAAACAATAAAGTCGAACACTGTTTCCACTGTTTCCCCCTCTATTTGTCATGATGTGATGGGACCAGATGGCATGATCTTCGTTTTCTGAATGTTGAGCTTTAAGCCAAATTTTTCACTCTCCTCTTTCACTTTCATCAAGCGGCATTTTAGTTCCTCTTCATTTTCTGCCATAAGGGTGGTGTCATCTGCATATTGAAAGTTATTGATATTTCTCCCAACAGTCTTGATTCCAGCTTGTGCTTCTTCCAGCCCACTATAAATATTGGCAAGTTTGTTCTTGGCTAATGCTGAGCTGGCAAATATTGAAACCCAGGAGAGAAGTGGACAACAGAGGATGAGACAGTTACATAATATCACCAACTCAATGGACATGAGTTTGTGTGCCAGGAGCCAGCACGGGCCATCTCAACCATGACAGGGTCTGTTAAGCAAGGCTTCAGGACTCGAGGGTCTCCCTAGACCAGATCGAAAGTCTACCTCAAAACCAGTATCTGTCTGTCTTACTATTTTGTGCCTTTCACCAACTCTCCTGATATTAACAGGGGGCTCTCCTGACCACCTATCTCTGGAAAAATCAACTTAGGGCTCTAGCTAATAAGTCTCCTGGACATGAGAGGAATATTTCAAATCAAACCCCCTCTGTTAGCATTATGGCTTGCTTGGCAGGTTTATCCAGACTCTTGCAGCTACACATGTGATTATTCACAACCTTCCAACTGTGATAGATACAGGAAGTCTAAAACATAGAGCCTTTCAAAGAGTTAAAAGTTATTAGAGTAGTGCTGGTGTAGGATTTCATTACTGGTCCAATGCTTGTTGCTAAGTTCCCATATCTCTTATTCACTGTGCACCTGGAAGTGCATTAGTTAACACAGTGAGAATGTAAGAAAACAAGTGTAGCCTTTAATTTAACCACATCAGACCTTTGAGATAATTGGTTCTTTCTTTCTTATAACTCACTGCACCTTTGCTCCATGAGAAAGGTACTCTCTTTAGCATTTTCTGGGGCTGACATAGATTAGAAACATAAAGAAAAAACACTTTGAGGGAAAATGTTTTCTGGTTGAGCAGCCTCTATCAAAAGAGGGTCACAAAATGTCCACAGGCCTCCAAGGCCAGAATATAATGTACACAACATTGTTTGTGGGAAAGGTATGCAGAAAAAATCCTGGTTTCAATAAGGACAAAACTGATGGAATGTTTGGGCTGACTTTGTATGACTTTGTATCTTTCATTTCCCTCTATGTACAAATTAAGGTATAAAAGTCTTTTTCGAAAATATATTAATGGGCCTCGTTTGAAGAAGCTTCATCACCCCGTGTCTGTCCTTTTTCTTTCTTTCTTTCTCTCTCTTTCTCTCTTTTTCAGGCTGATCCCTTGGAGCATAGAAGCTCTCTGTGTTCACTTATCTGCCTGGGTTTCTAAGACCTGAGTAGGAAGACGTTCTGCATCTTCACTCCCTTGGGAGACTGGGAGGGCACCTGTGGCCTCCGTGAACAGAGCAAGCTCCTTGTCTTGGAGCTTTATTGGCTTTCTGTGTAAACAAAGGAATATCAACCTCTTTCTCTCCTCTATCCTCTCTCATTCATTCATTCATTTGCCAGTGCCATTTCACCTTTGGGTTCCCCTGGATCCTGCAGGGTCTGGACCCTGATATTTGTGTAAACTCCAGGAGTTGGTGATGGACAGAGAGGCCTGGCATACTGCAGTCCATGGGGTTGCAAATAATTGGACACTACTGAGCGACTGAAATGAACTGAACTGAATGTACAAGCTCATTTAAGAGTACATAATTCAGCCTATTGGACCAAAATAACCATAGGTAAAGATGTTGCCTCAGTAACAAGAAAAGGAGTCACAATAACATACCCAGCACAATATTGACTGTAACATTTAAAATAACAATCACCAATGAACCATGAGAGGTCAGAGTTACCCAATAGAATTTCCTATAAGTTATCAGGGGGAGTCAGGAGATGGCCACTTCAGAGGTGGTGAGGTGGTTGACTGAGAAATGTTGCATGTAATGAGAATTGAAGAGACCTTCTTGTTTATGTGGTGCACAGATGGTTAAAGCAGACCCCATAAGTTTCTTAGTGACCTTAACCAAAAGAGCAATAACTATATATCTCAAGGTAAGGGGTTCTCCCCATGCCATAGGGTCCAGTTTCTGGCTGTCATGCCCTATGGGTCAATTGTGATTTGGGGTGAGTATTCCCTCTTTTCATATAATAAAGGGGAAAAAAAAGAATCTGAAAATTGGGGTGTCCAGGGGCTAATGGATTCATCAAACTCCTTAAAGGCCTTGAAGTCGGTCATCTGATTTCTCATAAAATTGGGTCAGGGTTGTTATGGCCAAACCACTCTATCTTTTACTAAGCAATAAGTGAAATTTGAGTACAATTTTAGTGATAACCAAGTAGCCTGGAAACCTTGCAGTTGGTGCTTAGTTTTGGGTTTTAGAAAACTTAGGACACCATAAACTCTATCCAAATGTAGGTATAACCCTTGTTCTGGTATTAGTTGTTCTAAATATCAAACCTTGGTTGGGCAAACTACAGTTTTTCTTTGGTGAACTTATGTCTGTTTAAGGCTAAAGCTTTAGCAAGTGTGTACTGCTTTTCTGTGAGTTTTGAGAAGGAGAGCAAAGCATCAAATAAACTATGTTTTGCGGTAGATGCTCTAGGGAGAATTTATCATTCAAATCAGCCTTCAGTATTTGTGAGAAATAAGGTCTCATAAAAACTCCAAGACATTACTGTCCAGGTGAATTCTTTCTTCTCAAGTTAAGGCAAAAAGGTATTGGTTAGTTTCATCATCCAGAATACTAAAGAATATACTGCATAAATCAATCACAATAAAGAATTTAACTTTGGTTGGAATGGATGTTAGCCCTATATAAGGGTTAGGAAATAGGATGTCAGTGGATATCAAACTATTTCTTGTTCTAATTTCTTGGACAAATCTCCACCATTGACCTTTAGATTTTCTTACTGGTAAAACTGGAGTTTGGGTAAGAAAATGCGGCATTGGGCCTTGTAGTTTTCTTATATGGACTTTTGGCCTTGAAGGGCTTCTTTACTTATAGTATATTGATTAATTCTGCAAAGATGCTTTGGAGGAGTCTCTTTGAATTTTGATGAATGCTGCACTGTGAATTTTTCCAACATGAATTGACGATTTTTCCCATAAGGAAAATGGTAGCTGAATCAATAAGGAAAAAATGATCAATGTTTCCAGAATCAGCTTTAGTACTGTCAGAGATGGAAAAAATAAAAGTTGTCAAATTATTATTTAATTCACTTCATAGGATACTTTGACTACTGTCAATTTCAAAAAGTATTTTTCCCTTTTGAGAGAAAGACATTCCTTGCATGCTACTTCTCTAAGAAGTCTTGGTCTAATAAACAGTTTTTGTGGAGGAACAAAAGAGGAAAGGGTGTCTGTCTCTGAGAGCCAAATACAAAGAAAGAGGTTTAGAGACAACAACCTCTTGAGTTTCACTGGAGGTCCTCATTATTTAAACTGTTTTAGTACCCCAAGACAAAGGGTTGTTTTACACTTGTGCTATTGAGTATCAAGAGTAGCTCTGGTATCAGAACCACTTCCATTACAAATGAAGAGATTCATCCTCACCTGGAGAAATGTTTCACCAAAGCAATTAAGAGAAAAGATTGAGAAGAACCTCTGTAATTCCTTAGACCCTGGTCATTGAGAATTAGAAGGACATTGGAAAGTCTAGTTAGTGAGCGGAAGGTGCCTAAAACATTTAAATTTGTAACAATTTCTTTTACAATGCGTGGCTTTTTACAATAATAGCAGAAACTAGGAGAGTTTTGATTTTGTTTAGGAATCTTTATTTGCTTGAGTTGAAGATTAAGAATTTTGATAGCCTTTTTTGAAGGCGACTAATCTAGAGTAAGAAAACTAATTTGCTTGGTTAACTAAATATAGAGTGGTTTTTCTAGTCCTTCTCACTAAAAGGGAAAGGTCCTGATTCAGCCCGTAAATAAACACATAAAATATATCTGCATGCAATCAACATCTGAAGGAGTACCAGGATTTTATTTAAGAATAATCTAAAGTTAATTGAATAATTATGAACAAGTTGATCAGATTTTTATGTACAAGTCTGAATTTTATTCCAAGCAACAGGTTTTGCAAAGGTGCTAGGAACTGTTAAGTGATTGTCCAAACCTGAAAATATACTAAGTTAGTGGACTGGCCTTCCAGTTGTAATTCCAGAGACTTTCCAGGACTTACCCAATTAGCAGTTGCCATCCAGTGTTGTGCCTGGTCTTCACTGACAAGTATATAAACTAGCTAGTATACGTCAGAGAAACCAGGTTGATAGATTTGAATGACCATTTTTAAATTCCTTAGCAAATCTGCAAGATTCTTTGATTATTTGGAGGAAATCTTTGACTATGGCTCACAGTTCAGCTTCAGTGCATAGAGTATAAAAAACTGTGTTTTTAGCTTCTGGATCCTCAGAAGCCTTAGTTTTAAAGCTTTCTGATATGTTCAGAGGAAAAGGAATGGGAAGAGTTTCAGAGAAATGAGATAGTTTGTGAGAGAATTAGTGTGGGGAATTGAAGGTATAGTGGAGTGGTAGGTGGCATAGAATGGATGGGAAAAGAGGCAATGGAAGAGGCCAGAAGGACCTGGCCAGAAGGAGCTGAGTGAGAGAGATAAGATGATGCTAGAGGCAGATCCTAAGACAAGGAAGGAAAGGAAGATGAGCCCGAGGCTTTGGGACCCATTTTACCATTTCTTAATTTTTCTTCCCTCAGTTAATCTTAAAATCTTATTTTGCAGAGTGGTACTATTATGCTCCTGATAACATTGGGAAGCCTCAAAATACCAACTGAAATAAGCATTTCATTCACTTCTGGAAATTTTTGAACTATTATAGTGAGAAACCTATATGCAGGTCAGGAAGCAACTGTTAGAACTAGACCTGGAACAACAGACTGGTTCCAAATAGGAAAAGGAGTCCATCAAGGCTGTATACTGTCACCCTGCTTATTTAACTTATATGCAGAGTACATCATGAGAAACGATGGGCTGGAAGAAGCACAAGCTGGAATCAAGATTGCCAGGAGAAATATCAATAACCTCACATATGCAGATGACACCACCCTTAGGGCAGAAAGTGAGGAGGAGCTAAAAAGCCCCTTGATGGAAGTGAAAGAGGAGAGTGAAAAAGTTGGCTTAAAGCTCAACATTCAGAAATGAATATCATGGCATCTGGTCCCATCACTTCATGAAAAATAGATGAGGAAACAGTGGAAACAGTGTCAGACTTTATTTCCTTGGGCTCCAAAATCACTGCAGATGGTGACTGCAGCCATGAAAGGAAAAGACGCTTACTCCTTGGAAGAAAAGTTATGACCTACCTAGACAGCATATTCAAAAGCAGAGACATTACTTTGCTAACAAAGGTCCATCTAGTCAAGGCTATGGTTTTTCCTGTGGTCATGTATGTATATTAGAGTTGGACTATGAAAAAGCTGAGCCCTGAGGAATTGATGCTTTTGAACTGTTGTGTTAGAGAAGACTCTTGAGAGTTCCTTGGATTGCAAGGAGATCCAACCAGTCCATTCTGAAGGAGATCAGTCCTGGGTTTTCTTTGGAAGGACTGATGGTAAAGCTGAAACTCAGTACTTTGGCCACCTCATGCAAAGAGTTGACTCATTGGAAAAGACTCTGATGCTTGGAGGGATTGGGGGCAGGAGGAGAAGGGGATGACAGAGGATGAAATGGCTGGATGGCATCACTGACTCGATGGACAAGAGTTTGGGTGAACTCCGGGAGTTGGACAGGGAGGCCTGGCGTGCTGCAGTTCATGGGGTCACAAAGAGTTGGACACGACTGAGCGACTGAACTGAACTGAACTGACTGAGTTCAGTTTTGTTTTAAGGGAATTGAATGTGTGGATTTCAGAAGTTCCCCATAATGGTCACTGATACTCTAAATAAATTGCCTTTGATCAGGTTGATTCATTTAATTAGAAACGTGCATAGGAAAGACAGGTTTTTAGACATAACACTGGCTGGAGTCCCTATGGTGGGGGCACCCTGATAATAACTAAGTTCCCATTTCTTAGAGGTTTTTCCTCAAGAATAAAGTACAAATGTCAAATAATTCAAATGGCTTATAGCATAAATGGTTTGCAAACTGTTTTTTGTCTGAGCCAATCTCAGCCATTCCTAAAAAGCAACTTGGTCCCAGGGGAGCTAGGCCAAAGACTTTTTAAGCCATTCTCTGGAGTACAGTCCTTATTAGAGCATCGGTCAGAGACTGAAAATTGGCAGTTTCAATTGAAGCAGTTTCTTCTTGAAGTTACTGGGCTGAAGACTTTTTCAGCCAGCTTTGGTTGAAAATCTGATCTCAGAATTACACCTAAGTGCTAAATGAGTGCTGACATACAGAACAAGGACTTAACCAGACATACAAACTTTTAAATAGATATCTAATAAAACCTGGAGGGTAGCAAAAGCAAGGAAGACATGAGCTCAGATATAGGAGAAAGATATCCCTTCAAAATTTAAAGCCACTGAGAAAAATCAGTGAGAAATGATGGGTTCAACTGTGGGTACTACCTGTTTGCACAGCAGCCCTGGAGCCATTTAGAGCGGGCTTCCTTATTCCCTTTAGGCTAAGTCACTTTAGTCGTATCTGCTCTGTGTGACCCCATAGATGGCAGCCCATCAGGCTCCCCCGTCCCTGGGATTCTCCAGGCAAGAACACTGGAGTGGGTTGCCATTTCCTTCTCCAGTGCATGAAAGTGAAAAGTGAAAGTGAAGTTGCTCAGTCATGTCTGACCCGCAGCGACCCCATGGACTGCAGCCTTCCAGGCTCCTCCGTCCATGAGATTTTCCAGGCAAGAGTACTGGAGTGGGGTGCAATTGCCTTCTCAGCCACCAAAATGTTAACCTGAAACAAACAGCCAGATATTTCTCCAGCAAAGATTGGTTTATTCAGATCAGCAGAGGATTGCAATACAGGGTCTTCAGCCATGGTGAACCACGGGCACATCCCCGTATGGCAAGGGAAAGAGAACACTTTTTATAGAGGTAAAGAAAGCTGGGTGGGCTATAGTAAACAAAGAGTCCATGGCTTCTCAGAGGCTGAGTCTCTTCTTCTTCCTGTTGGGCCCTGCTACAGTTACAGATCGTAAGAACTTCCCCTTCTGGTCTCCCAACTCCAATGAATTAAGTTTACTGTTTCTTAAATTTTACAGAGTATACATTGAGGATATTTATGGATACTGAATTAGGCTGCTCTGAAAAAAATGACAATGCAGTTGAGTTTTAGATAAATGAGTTGTAATTAGTTAAATGGGTTAAAATGCAGGAGGAAATGCTTAAAGCTGTCATTCTCAACCTTTGTATTAAAATTAGGAGAATAGTGGCTCAGACTGTAAAGCGTCTGCCAGCAGTGCGGGAGACCCAGGTTTAATCTCTGGGTGGGGAAGATCCACTGGAGAAGGAAATGGCAACCCACTCCAGTATTCTTGCCTAGAAAATACCATAGATGGAGGAGCCTGGTGGACCACAGTCCATGGGGCTACAAAGAGTCGGACACGACTGAGTGATTTCATTTAGACAGCAAATAAGATCAATTAAATCAGAATTTCTATGGATGGGACCAAGGAATGAATAACTTTTTAATGTCCTCCAAGTGATTCCAATGTGCAATGGTAGCTAATTTTTAGAGAAGCTTAGTGTTAGAGAAGCTGAGTTATAGAAATGAAAATGTAAAATTTTAAAGAATCTATTTCTGATGCATAGAAGATAGAATGGAAAAATAATGTTAAAGACAAGTGGATACACATTTTAATTTTTTTGATAAGATTATTTCAGCTGTAATATAATCATTAATAAAATATAATATAAGCTCCTTTTTGTTTCTGTTACATTTGTGGCTCCTAACACCTTTATATCTTTTCTGTCATGAAACGTTTTCAAGTATCTTCAATATACTGTTTACTTTCATCTGGACATAATTGTTAGCTAGTAATGTTCTTTTAGGGGTTAATCAGAATATATTACAGTACCCCAAATTGGTTAAGACAAGACAGAAAAAAGCAAAATATATTTATTCTTTTTTCCCAAGCTGACAATTGGGTTTGATATTTAGTAAAGTATGCTCAAATGATTGAAATAATCTTGAATTCAGTAAAACACTGTAGAAAACAAAAATACTCAACTTGAAAACAGGAAATCATATATCTGAAATATCAACACCTTACCACATAATTTTAGAAATTTGGACCTACCATTTTAATGTATAAGAGGTAAAGTAGAACACTGCTGTGAATGCCAATTTGAGGTGGCCAAATTATGACTTTTGAGAAGTTCTCTTCTTTTTTTCTCCTTAGTAACGTGAAACATATTTTCTAAGAATCTTTTCAATATTATAAATTTATATACAAGTTGTTTAACACTGGATGGAATTAAACAAAAGAGTAATTTAAATATAAACAGTTTTCTTAAGTAGACCAGCTCATCTCAAAAATAACATATCTTGAAAAATAGATTTTTTTGACCTTGTGAAAGAGAATTGTCCTTATTATATCTTTGACTCTGTTTAAAAACAAACAAAAATAATCTGTTATCTATGCTATATAATTTGTGAGATTCTTATGGAAATTAATTGTGCTTTTAGAATGCTTTGAAATATACTTCAAAAATATTATAAAGTAGTATCAATTAATTTAAGCTATTCTTTTGTGATATCTGTGATCACTATTCATGCCTAATTTTTATAGGAAGATATTTTTAAGCATTCATATCCTGGGGATTGTTCTGAAGTTTCATATTTACTCACTTAGATTTTTTTCCCCACTGAAAGTCTGTAAAATAGACACTAAGCTTCATTTCACAGGTAAGGAAACTCATGCAAGAGAAGAAATATACCTTAGACAACAAACTCACAGTGGAAACAGTGCTTACTGAGTTTTAGGCTTCAGAGTCGGTGGAAATCAATTATATTTCACTTTTTCTTTCTGCTTGTCTATTTTAATTGTTGGCTTAAAAACTATATTTGAATTATTAATAAGAAAGGATTAATTAATAAGATGCTATATGTCAAATGAGATGCTAGTCACTAAAATAGATACAGTCACTGCTGTCATGGAGCCTGCATTCTAATGTGCATCAGGCAAACCAAGGAGACAGATGTAACTAGTAGGCAGCATTAAAGCTGATTATAGATCAGAATACATGTGGGCATGCTACAGTCCATGGGGTCGCAACAGTCAGACATGATTGAGCCACTGAACTGAATTGAACTGAATTGATATAGGGTGAGTAAAAATGTGTTTCTAAGCAGAATTTTTTTAAATGGAATTTAAAAGGCAAAAATAAGAGAGCACTATGGAGAGTAGGAAAAGGCATTACAGCCACAGGAAGCAACATATTTTGTGACCAACATAATGGTTCAGTTCAGTTCAGTTCAGTTGCTCAGTCATGTCTGACTCTTTGCGACCCCATGAATTGCAGCACGCCAGGCCTCCCTGTCCATCACCAACTCCTGGAGTTCACTCAGACTCACGTCCATCAAGTCAGTGATGCCATCCAGCCATCTCATCCTCTGTCACCCCCTTTTCCTCCTGCCCCAATCCCTCCCAGCATCAGAGTCTTTTCCAATAAGTCAACTCTTCGCATGAGGTGGCCAAAGTACTGGAGTTTCAGCTTTAGCATCATTCCCTCCAAAGAAATCCCAGTGCTGATCTCCTTCAGATGGATTGGTTGGATCTCCTGGCAGTCCAAGGGACTCTCAAGAGTCTTCTCTAACACCACAGTTCAAAAGCATCAATTCTTCAGTGCTCAGCCTTCTTCACAGTCCAACTCTCACATCCATACATGACCACAGGAAAAACCATAGCCTTGACTAGATGGACCTTAGTTGGCAAAGTAATGTCTCTGCTTTTCAATATGCTATCTAGGTTGGTCATAACTTTTCTTCCAAGGAGTAAGCATCTTTTCATTTCATGGCTTCAGTCACCATCTGCAGTGATTTTGGAGCCCCCCAAAATAAAGTCTGGCACTGTTTCCACTGTTTCCCCATCTATTTCCCATGAAGTGATGGTAACATAGTCACTGAGGAAGAAATGAGATGGCATATGATTTGAACCATGTACAGTCTTAAAAGATCACCATAAAATATTTGATTTTTATTTTAATTCCAATAGGAATCCACTCAAATTTGTTGTGTTTTGTCTTATTATTGATACAACAAATTTGTATATATTTTTAAATGTCCTTCAGTGATAATAATTATAATTAGAAAATTATCAAATTATAATTTTAATAATCAACTTTATGATCCAAATATAGTATACCTTTTCTGATTATAACCGAATTATGATCAGAAATATATTGCCAGGATTCTGGTTTTAACTTAGACTTGCAAAGAGCTTGGAAGGCATCACTTTCTTCATTAAAATAGAAAAATCTGAAGTAACTAAAAATTAATGATTTCTTAGACCTACTAGAAAACTTAACACGGAACAAACTGTCATTCGAAAATCTGGAGAGACAGGTACATCCAGTGAGATACAGAAACAAAGAGAAGGAATAAGTTAACGATCACCCAGTATTTCTCTCTGTCAGATGACAATGTTATCATCATCTAGAGCCTCAATATTTTTTATAAGTAACTCCCATTCTTCAAATGTTCAATCAAAACTCATTATACTTGCCAAAGACAAAGTTATACAGCTCAAATAAAAACTGTAAATAGAAGTAAACTATTTGCATAAGAGATAATGACTTTATGTAATTTGTATTAATAAATTCAAGGTAATATATGATAATTTGTAGAAAACAGACAAAAAAGGGTTTTATCAGGCACTGAATTTTAGGGGGAAAAAACAAAATTCTAAAACTGAAAAGGCTACAGTTGAAAAGCTCAATATGTAGAGTTAATTAAGAGTAGCAGAGTCAGAGGATTAGTAAACTAGAAGTCAGGTTACTAAAAATATCTAAAGTCAACGAAAAGAACAGAAAACAGAGAATATGCTAAACAGATCTAACATAAATAGAATTAGACACAGACTAGAAAGGAAAAGAATAAGCAGCAGCCTTATTGGAAAAAAATATTTTCCAACCTGAAAGAAAAATCTAACCCTTCCCTAAGCACTTTGTGTCGTTGCTTAGACCCATTTTCCTATCTAAGAAAAACTACAAAGCAGCAAGAGAAACAATCCATGACACCCTCAATAAAATGGCAGTAAGATTTACAGACATGGAAATAGAAAAGATGTTAGCATGAAAAAAAAATAGCATGGTCTCTTTAAAGTCCTCAAAATAAATTTACTCCCTGTAAAATTTATTTCAAAATGGAAGATGAAATAATGATTTCATATAGACAGTATTTTAGAGTCTGTTACGAGTATATAAATGGAATACTAAATCCATACATAGGATACTAAAAGATTTTTCAGGAAAAAATAATAGCAAAAGCATGAGGGAAAGGTAGGAAAGAATAAAAAGCAAGTGAAAAGTAAAATGATATATTAGATTTATTATAACCTCAAATTCAATAAAGGTGAGTATTCTGAGAAATCAAAAGAAAAAGAAAAAGTTTCCAAGTACCAAAAGATTGTAGTGAAATGTTTTTGTCTTATAACAGAAATAACAGATTTTTGAATGAGAGGTAAATAGTTTAGATCAAAGATTGCAAACTCAGATGTCAGAAACTCATAAAGTCACTTGAGGGATGAGCTGTGGTTCTGTAGCCTGTATCAACTTTTGCTCACAGTTTTCTCAGCAATTTGGAGTGTTCTGATAATGCCACAAGAACCAAAACAAGGTATATTGACCTGATCAGGGTTGGGGAGAGACATTTAATCACTAAGACAGGAATGAACGTTGCTAGAGAGACATGGACACCTCTTTTTAACTTACTGGCATGAATCACATTTGCAAAATATTTCACATAAAACTCATGTACCTTAGTGAATAAATCCATTTATATTATCAACTTTTTAAAAAAGATTGAAATAAAGTCATACTTAAAAATGCTTTCTTTGGGGAGAGTGGTAGGAACCATACTTAAAATTTTTAATTAGTAGAGTTAGCAGTATTGATTTGATAATAACACACCATATGTATGCTCTTAGATAATGCAGTTCATTAATAATGAATTGATGTCTTTCCTACTGTGGATTTTTATAAGTCTACTTATTCCACATAACTTTTTGCATTTCTGAATTTGTTCTTCTATGTTAGGATGGATTTTATCAAAATAATGTTAGATTTAATTACACATCAATAATATAAAAGGGCATTTTAGTGAATTACAATGCTATTGAGTCATAAATAAGAGTCCATACACTACTTATTCTGGATTCATGAGCACAAAATGTATAAGAGTTTTAAGACATGAAGCCACATTTTTCTACCATAGAGTTGAATTAAATTGATCTAATTTTAGAGTGTCTGACACATGTACACATATGATTTTGTAAAAAAAAAAAGTCATATAAGATATTCCGAGTGTTGACGGAATGTAGATGACTGTATAAAATGTTTTTATGAAACATAATGTGGTGAATTATATATTTAGTTTCCTAAAAGTAGAAATAGGATTTACAAAACTAACTATAATTTATAAATGGCTTGATTGCCTCTTCTCCATCATTCCATTTATAGGAATAATTGAAAATTGCATCTTCTTAAATGAGCATGCATGACAGGGTAAAACCAGTATAGTACACTAACTTATACAAGTGTATGAATGCTGCATTTCAAGCACCTATTTGGCTAGAGAGATTTCTAACCCCTGAAGGTGGTAGATTAGCACTGAAGTACCAAGAGACTGTCATGCCTAAAGCAAAAGTCTTGGGGAATAGGGAAACAAAAATCAATATAGTTTCTTATAGTATTTTACCCCTTGAAAGGATTCTTTTTTTCCCCTTAATTTTGTGTATTTTTTGCACACTCCTGTGTGTGTTTAGATTTGAAGTTACTCAGAAATTTTATTTGTCTTTTGAAATTATTGACAAAAAGAAAATTGAATTAATCATCATCATGCTTTGAGACTGTAATAATCTGCTGTTGAGTATCAATCATTTGATTTAGCAGTTAGAGTCTATTATTGATCTTGAGTCACATATTCAGCAGAACACTAGGTAAGTCCAATGTGTTTGAGGTTGAGAGAGGATGTAATCAAGTGGAGACAGCAAACATTTATCAGTTAAGGTGTCAGTAAAGTCATCGGTAAAGAGATCATATCTGGATAAAAATCTGCAAATTTAAATTTATTAAATTTAAAATAATCTTTTCTCTTGTGATCCTTCATTTATTATGTATCAGCCAAATTAGAGAGAACAGTGAAATGTGATGCTTTTTACCAACTGATATCTTTGCAGAGTTTTGGGATAACACTGATTTACTTTTTTGGTAGTGACAGAGGATTGGTTAGTTTCCACTTAATAATTTTCATTACAATAATCTTAGCATCATTAGCATGGTAGTCATTCTAGGTATTTGCTATGTTTTTAAGTATATCTACTCCAACTACACATTGAAGTAGTGAAGAAATGTATCACATGATGGTCTCTGCACACTGCCATGCATAGGTTTCTGTCAAAACTCTTATCACTTCTAGGTTAGCTTTACCTAGTAAATGACAGAGCATTCAATTATCCAGAAATTGTCGATTTGGGTGTCCTTTCCATAGTCTCTGAAAGATAAGGGTGTTTTCCTTTCTTTAGAAGGTAAATACCTAGCTAAATAGCATCTGGACATTTGGTTGAAGGTTTACAATGACATTTAGCATGTTTTTTTTTTGTTTGTTTGTTTTTCCCCTGTGTTATTACTGAGGGTCCTTTCTCAAGTTTTTCAGCTTCACCTGGACTCTATCTCAAACTATGGATTAACCCAGTGCATGCATGCATGCTCAGTCACTTCAATTTCGTCCAACTCTTTGTGACTGTATGGACTGTGGCCTGCCAGGCTTGTCTGTCGATAGGTTTCTCCAGGCAAGAATATTGGAGTGGGTTGCCATGCTTTCCTCCAGAGGATCTTCCTAACCCAGGAATGGAAACTGGGTCTTCTGCAATGCAGGTGTATTTTTTACTACTGAGCCACCAGGAAAGCCCCAGATTAATCCAGTAGAGATGTTCAAATGTGAGGACAGAATTATCTCTTGTGGTAGCTCAAGTATATATAAACCATACCTTGGTTTATATTATCTGGGGTGTTTTGTTGTTACTTTTACTGTTAGTTATTAAAAATTGGCTTCCCATCTATATTGGTTCTATAGTACCAATAGACTGAATTAATCTGATACTGCTAATGTGCTGCCTTCTTTGGTAATCTTCTCTAATGGTAAAATGTTTCTCTCTGAAACAAGTCCCTCAGTTGTGCCTGACTCTTAGCAACCCCATGGACTGCAGCTTACCAGGCTCCTCTATCCATAGGATTTTCCAGGCAAGAGTACTGGAGTAGGCTGTCATTGCCTTCTCCAATTAAGTTCTCTATATTTCTAGTTTCTGACCCTTCTCTGTACCTATTTCTATGTCAATTAAGTCTTTTATAAATAAGTGACTGAAAACAATGCTAGCTAATTTTAAGGAAGAAATGCTATATTAGTCATAACTCTCCAAAGAAACAGAACAGGGTGGGATGATTTGGGAGAATGGTATTGAAACATGTATAATATCATACAAAAATGAATCGCCAGTCTAGGTTTGATGCAGGATACAGGATGCTTGGGGCTGGTGCACTGGGATGACCCAGAGAGATGGTATGGGGAGGGAGGTGGGAGAGGGTTTCAGGACTGGGAAAACGTGTACACCCGTGGCAGATTCATGTTGATGTATAGCAAAACCAATACAGTATTTAAAGTAAAATAAAGTAAAAAAATGTTTTATGTGTTTATCATTAATAAATATAATATAAATATATGTAAAATAAAATACAAAACATGCACAGAAATAAGACATAAATATCAGTATACACACAGGTCCTGGAAGGTATGAAGTCTGTAGGGGAAACCAACAGGCTGGGGATGCAGGGATGAGCTGATGCTGTAGCACTAGTTTTTAAAGACAAAATTCCTTCTTCAGGAAGCCGCAGCTTTTGTTCTTAAGGCCTTCAACGGATTGGATAAAGCCAACCCACATTATAGAGGATAATCTTCCTTACTCAAAGACTACTGATTTAAATGTTAATCACACATAAAATATACTTCTCAACAACAGTTAGTTTCGTATGAGTATCAACTTGGCCTAGCCAAGTTGGCATAAAAAAATTAACCAAATATTTGTGATAACCAATATATCACAAATATATTGGAACGTATACACAGTTTATACACAGGGATTCAGATTATCCAAGATTACTGAAGGGATTATAGTTTGTCACTGCTATTGTCCAAATTTTATCTTCTGTTAACTATCAGAGCTACCACCCATGCTACCCTACTTAACCAGTAGCCAGGATAACACGGGGGGAAACTTTAGCCTTAGCTTCCATTAAGCATTTCAATTATTCCTTCACTTATTCAATACAACCCTATGAATCAATTATTACATGCCGTAATGCTAGTAAATTTCAAGATTATGACAGAGATCAAAACTAAGTATCTGATCTTTTGGGAATTTCCATTATAAAATGGAGTAACAGGTACCAAATGAAATTAGGTAAGTATTATACATATGAATAAATCAAGAAATATGACTACTAGGCTACAGTTTTGACTCGTAGTTTGTGAAGGTGACAGTGAGTAAAATTGTCACAAGGAAATGAGGGTGAGAAATAAAGTCATATGTGTCAAGATTGTAGATTGTCTTGTGGGCCACTGAGGACATGGTTCTTTCCTTGAAAGGGATAGGGCTGTATTTGAGATTTTTAATCAGAGGAAGGCATCACTTGATGCATGTTTAATGCACTAATAGATTTTTCTTCTTCTGTATATTCTTTCTTGTATTTTCAATGATAATTTCCTAATTGGCATGCATGATGTCACCATCAGAACAGTGATATAGATAGACTTAGGAAATTAATTAATGATAAGAATTGCAGCTGATAAGAGACAAGTATTTTATAGTTTGATTTCATTACAGGTTTTATCTATAGTAAAATATATTTCATGGTCTAATACAATTTATTAAGATAGAATTTGGTAAAAATACAATTAGTATAATTTATGTTTTTTGAAGTATTCATTGTCAATGGATTTTACTACTGCTCTATTTCCTCATTTAAGTTAAAACATAACATTCATTCACTGATGTAATCATTTTTCTCTAACTTTTTCTTTACAAAATTTTATTTCATTTCAATCTATCTGATCCACTTATGCTAGCGCATATAACATTTATACTACATTTAAAGCATTGCTAAGTGAACTTTAACATATTTATGAAACACTTTCATCATGGAATAATTGATTGTCTCTTACATCCTGGTGTGAATTGTGAGGTATTAAAATTTAAATATGTTTTAGAATGGCACAAAATATGCTCCATGTTATGGATGAGTTTACTCATGAAATAATTTTTATCTTAAAGTATTATATATGAAAATAAATCTATTTACCTGATTAATTTGCTAGCTCTTCTTTTCAGGTAAGACATTCAGTGCTATTTGATCTTTAAATGTGAGCAAATTTCTGGAATTAATTAAGCGAAATCATTATAGCACTTAAACATTACAGAGCACTTTCCTTATAATTATCTCATTGACCTTATTTGATGTGATATAATATAACTCTTCACATAAGACTATAACCTTCATATGAGAAAATTCTGAATATTCATTTTTCTTTTTACTATTTCACTATAAAAGATGAGGATGGTAAAGAAGTTTAAGGAAATAAAACTAAGTATACCAAAATACAAAAATGTGCATTTTGTCCTGATCTGGAATTGATTAAACAAAGTGGTATCTTAGACTAGTAAGTTTTGCCTCACTAAATAAATAAGCTTTGCCTCAGTAAATAAATAGTTGTTTGTAGACTACAAATGTCCCATCAGTATTTAACTTTCTGACCACATCAGAATAATTTCCAAGTGTCAACCTCTATGACTCTTTTCCTGAGAGAACCTCTGTGCTCTGAAACCTGATATGCACATGTCACATGGAAATGCCAGTGAATTAACATGCCCTGAAAACAGTTCTCAGTCAGTGACTAATGGAAATGACATGAATATACCCCAGGTTTATCCCTCCAAGTGAGTTAACACTGAGCTGTATGTCCTAAATGAAGCTCCTTAGTCTCAAAGTAGGATTTATCTTCAGTTGTTCACCATGTTAACTTGCTTAATAAGTCACCCTGTACTGGCTTCTTTCCCTTCCATGTCTCATTTCTTCTCTCCCCTAGCATTATTTCCTGGGAACACCTTACAATTAAACTAATTTTGTGCAAATCCTCATATCACAGGAGGATCCTGGGGGAAACACAAAATAATGTAAGCAGTTAAACCAATAAAAATTATATCCAAACTTCTGTTGAATAGGCCTTAAAAATAAATAAGCCATTGGGAAATGGGTTTGCTTCTTATCTACGAATATGGGAAAAATTAGATCAGCAAACAGCATGCTTGACTTCTAATGTCTGTCAGAGAAAACATTAAAAGACAACCTTGGTCAGAGGAGGGAATTCTCTATTCCACTCTTCGGATTTCACTTTTTGAAATGAGTAACTAAAGATAAAGGCTAAATTGTGCGAACAATTAGTTAACCTGCTTACATGCAGTTATGATCTTCTAGAATTTTTACGCTAGAAAATGAAATACTAAGTGAGCATCACACCCACATATCCCATTCTTTGCTTCTTTGCCGTTGTTTAGTGTTATGAAAACTTTAAAGGAACTACTGGAATTTCTAATTTTCAGCTCAATGCAAACAAGGTTTTGTACTCTAGTAGAAATTTTTCCTCCTCTATTCAAGACAAAAGAAAAACAAATCCCTCTAATCCAACAAAGCCATAAGTTTGAAGAAATAAAATGATAAAATAAGAAAATTTGAGGGTACAAAGTTAAGAAGACACTTTCTCTTTTAACTCCTTGTTTCCCAGACTCTATTATGGCTGTGGGAGAAAAAATAGAAAATACCAGTTCATAACTTTTATGGTGGACAGAATGTAATTTGTTAGGTGTTATCACTCAACTAGTTCTGTTTCTTAGTAATTCCATAATTTTTGCTGCCAACTTATTTAAGGTAGTGGGCCATTAATGGGTATAAGCTTATTTCTTTACAAGAAGCAGTATTTTAGAGAAGCATGAAGGGAAATAATGATTTCACAATGTTCTAGAATGATTTCACAATGTTGCTCAGTCCCTGAGCAACAGGGAATTTCTTGGTTTGCTTTCCACACTTCAGTAGATCTGGGCAATAAGAGATCTGGGAGCCCAGATAAATTTAAGCTGTTCACTATTCCTGGTATAGCAGGAAGCAGGGATTCATATTGTGTCAGTTTCCCTTGCCCCTCAAGTCCCATAGGTCTGAATTGCTATGAGACCAGGTGAATGCTATAGAAATAGAGGATCTTTGTCAAAGCTGACGAAGACTGACATTAGCCAGCCACAACTTTATGAGGGGATTGACAGCAAAGCAGCCCAATATTTACCCTGGAAGAAGTCTTTGATACTGGTTAGGAAACAAGTCTGTCCTTTGGCCCAGAGGAAGATGCTCTCTTTAACGTCCAAGGCTGCTTACTTTGGAGACATCTTTGAAATACAGTCCTGAAGAAGAATTTTCATAAATCATATAGAAATACCATGAGCATTGCCTCCTGATCTCTCCATGATGAATTTTAATGTAATTAACCTTGATTAGCCTATTTATCGGCAATGGTAAATTTGGTTACTCAAAGACATTAGTTTTGGTTTCTGCTTTTCAAAAACTGAGTACACTTTAATAGAAGAATCGAATAAATCTTGATGTGAAGAAGCACATACTGTTAGCTCAGGCATTATTTCAATTGAGTTCTGTCATCATTACCCCTTTGGCAGTGATCTTGCTGAGTAACACTGGAATAAGAGACCAACTGATATCAGAGTTTTAGTCTTATTGTTACGGAAAGTGGGGTCCAGCTGCTCACCACTCAAAAGTCAATAAAGAGGTAAGGTTCAAGGAAAAGAAAGTTTGCTTTATTTGAGAGGCTAGCAGTCTGGGGCAGGGGGCTGAAACCCCACCCCCCCATTGACAATCTCTGAGCAAGAGATTTTAAAGGGAAGTTTCATGGGTGCATAGGTGGAGGGAGGGGGCTACATGCAGAAACAGCACAGTCAGATCTGACAGTCATCTTGAAATCGGTCATGTGGTAGTCTGATCAATATCATCTTGATTAATTTAAGTGCAGTTAGTCAGTTCCAGGGTCAGTTTGTTCTTATTTTTTTGAGGTCATTTCTCAGAATTGTGGAAGCTTATATCATAGCTACAATCTGGTCATCATGTAGTTAACTTCTTCCATCTGTTTGGAGTTTCAGAATAAGAAAGCTCAAAGGACATGACTCAGGATATTAAATATATAATCCTTGAGAAGGAACTGAAGATCCTTGACTTCGCTTTAAGACTAAAATATTATTACTTAGTCTTGTCTGACTGTTTTTCTTTGCTTCCGCATTTTGTCACTTTTCTGACTAAACTTATTCTTTGGCTAAAGTTTACCCACAGAAAAAGGCAGGTGGAGGACATGGTGAGCAAGGACCTACTCTGTTTCATTGTTGCTCACCTTATTATTAAAGGCCTCATCTGTATGGCACGTCCTTTGGTGGTCATCCTTATACCTTGTTTCCATCATTAAAGACCTGTCTTTACTCCTATTTCTCAGTGTCTCTTGTCATTTTTGTTCCTTCAGTCTTATTCTTCCAATACCCTGACCACCTAGGCTAACCATTAGTGACTGTCCATGGATTTATGTGGATCCATGTCTCCAGGCAACTCTTAATAAGAGAAATCATATGTATACCCAAAGTACTACTCATTCCACTTCACATTCATCCTGAGAAGAGAGATAATGTTTACATGCATAGTGCCAGCATTCCCCAGACAAGTGTACACATAAAGCCTCATGAGGACAGTATTGGTGAACTGAGGGGAAGGTACCCAGTGCATGGGCAGAGGTGTTGTTAGTGTGTGAGATACTTCATTATGCCAGAAAGATCTGCTTAACTCCAATCTTCAGTGTTCTCACCTGCACATAATATTGGGGTGCTGCTGTATGTATTGCATATTTAATTTTGTGGGTCAAAGCTTAAGGGCAGTTCAGACTGAATGGTCTTTTGGCAACTCTTATTCAGATTAGTCGCTATATGGCTGTATAGAAAGTCTGGGGCTATATCTCAATAAGAGACTAGTAATCTAGAGAATACTGTTGTTACTCTAACCACAGTACACTGTGGCTTTCCAGAAGCTCCATAGAGCAAACATGTCTGCTGCAAAGAATGTAAATAACATTTTATCTGTCGAATTAAATCAAAGTAGCAGAGTTCCTTGGGTACCAATAAAAACTGGCAATAATAGAATCTCTGAAAGATGGTCAAAGGAACTGCAGGCTATGATCTCCAACCTAAATAATTCCATAAACTACTCTTTCTCTGCACAACCCAATAACTGTTTTAAATTGTGTGGAAAAGAATATTAATGAGCAAATGAGCTCAAGTCATAGTTTCACCATTGGAATAATAATTGTGAACAAAATGTAAGTGGAGAAGTTTGAATAGACTAAGCCAGGAATCTTTCCATATCAGTTATTGGCCAGTCGCTAAGTTTTATCTGACCCTTGTGACCCCATGGACTGCAACAGCCAATGTCCACTGGGTCAGGGATGCCATCCAACCATCTCATCCTCTGTCATCCCCTTCTCCTCTTGCTCTCAGTCTTTCTCAGCATCAGGGTTTTTTCCAAAGAGTGGGCTTTTCACATCAGGTGGCCAAAGTATTGGAGCTTCAGCTTCAGCATCAGTCTTTCCAATGAATTTTCAGGACTGATTTCCTTTAGGATGGAGTGATTTGATCTCCTTGCTGCCAAGGGACATTCAAGAGTTTCTCCAGCACCACAGTTCGAAAGCATCAACTCTTTGGCACTCAGCCTTCTTTGTGGTCCAACTTCCATATTCATACACAACTACAAGAAAAAAAATAACTCTGACTAGATGGACCTTGTCAGCAAAGTAATGTCTCTGCTTTATAGTATACTGTCTAGGTTTGTCAACTTTTCAAGAGTCTTTTAATTTCATGGCTGCAGTCACCATCTACAGTGATTTTGCAGCCCAAGAAAATAAAATCTGTCACTGTTTCTATTGCTTCCTCAACTATTTGTCATAAAGTGATGGGACTGGATGCCATGATCTTAGTCTTTGAATGTTGAAGTTTAAACCAGCATTTTCACTCTCCTCTTTCACCTTCATCAAGAGGCTCTTTAGTTCCTCTTTTCTTTCTGCCATTATGGTGGTATTATCTGCATATCTGAGGTTATTGATATTTCTCCTGCAGTCTTGATTCCAGTTTGTGATTCACCTGTACCGTCAGGGATAATAATAAATGGTGACCATTTGATCTGTATTCTCAAAAGTGCATAACTCTGGAAACAACATTCTTC
The DNA here is from genome assembly GCA_006408695.1 of Aepyceros melampus. Classification (NCBI taxonomy): domain Eukaryota; kingdom Metazoa; phylum Chordata; class Mammalia; order Artiodactyla; family Bovidae; genus Aepyceros; species Aepyceros melampus. Next base: position 27,308 of record SJXQ01012078.1, on the reverse strand, counting down.
ACACATACAAACACATATTTAAGATTAACAAGAAGTAACAAATAAATATATTTTCATCCAGGAAATATGTTATTAAACAGCTAAGAAAACACCTTCTTTTTTAATCTTGATAGTCCCTTAATTTGAAAAATATAGGAGGACTTAAAAACTTCTATCACTGAAATTTCTATTAACCCGGAACTACTAAATTGAGAAGCATCAGTTAGAAATGGACATGGAACAACAGACTGGTTCCAGATTGGCAAAGGAGTACGTCAAAGCTGTATAATGTTACCTTGTATATTTAATTTATATGGAGAGTACATCATGTGGAATGCCAGGCTGGATGAAGCAGAAGCTTGAATCAATTTTGCTGGGAAAATTTTCAATAACCTCATATACGCAGATGACACCACCCTTATAGTAGAAAATGAAGAAGAACTAAAGAGCTTCTTGAAAGTGAAAGAAAGAGTGAAAAAGTTGGCTTAAAACTCAGCATTAAAGTCTAGGTTCGATGCTGGATGTAGGATGCTTGGGACTGAGGCACGGGGATAGTCCAGAGAGATGGTGTGGGGCGGGAGGGGGGAGGGGGGTCGGGATTGGGAGTTCACGTACACTCATGGCTGATTCATGTCAATGTATAGCAAAACGAATACAGTATTATAAAGCAAAACAAACTGAAAAATAAAAATTAATTTAAAAAATAAAATAAAAAAATGTTAAAAAAACAAAAACAAAAACAAAACTAAGATCATGGCAGCTGGCCTCATCACTGCATGGCAAATAGATAGGGAAACAATGGAAACAGTGACAGATTTTATTTTCTTGGGCTCCAAAATCACTGCAGATGGTGATAGCAGCCATGAAATTAAAAGACTCTTGCTCCTTGGAAGAAAAGCTCTGAACAAAATAGACAGCATATTAAAAAGCAGGGACATCGCTTTGCCAACAAAGGGCCATCTAGTCAAAGCTATGGCATTTCCAGTATTCATGTATGGATGTGAAAGTCGAACTATAAAGAAAGCTGAGCACCAAAGAATTGATGCTTTTGAACTATGATGTTGGAGAAGACTCTTGAGAGTCCCTTGGACTGCAAGGAGATCAAACCAGTCCATGCTAAAGGAAATCAGTCCTGGATAATCATTGGAAGGACTGATGCTGAAGTTGAAACTCCAATAATATGATCACCTGATGTGAAGCACTGACTCATTTGAAAAGACCCTGATGCAGGGAAAGATTGAAGGTAGGAAGAGAAGGGGATGACAGAGAATGAGGTGGTTGGATGGCATCACTGACCTGATGGACATGAGTTTGAGCAGGCTCCGGGAGTTGCTGTTAGACAGCAAAGCCTGTCATTCTGCAGTCCACGGGGTTGCAAAGAGTTAGACATGACTGAGCAACTGAATTGAACTGAACTGACTAACTTGGAGACAGTTTTGGAAATACGGAATAGGAAAAATTAGTATTTTTATTTCTATATAAAACAATTCTTAAGGAAATACCTGTAAACATTTATCCACCTGGTATTTGATGACAATAACTTCAATCCAGTGTATTATTAGAATAATGTGTGGTAAATTATTTGCTCATGCCCCAGCCCTAGTGAGTATGATTATATCAATACAAAGGTGGAAACTGGGTTGAGAAAAAAATACACATATTTAATATTTGTTAAACTATTATTTATTTAATTGTGTAAACAGTTTCTCAGATAATGTGAATTTTTAGCTTCAGCTAACATTTCTTCCACATGATAAAATACAGAATTTTTAAGTGGAAATGAATGTACTAATTCAAATACAGAGATTCATTTCCTTGGATCAAAGGGAAAAAAAATAAAAAGAGCTATTCATGATATTCAGAGCAACTGTTAAGTATTTCTTCATATTTTTACAGTTTGTGGATCACTGGAACACAACATTCAGAGCTCTATGAAACTGCCTTAATGATAACTGCTTATGCACTTAGTGCTTCAAAATCTGTTTGAATATAGAAATCAATTATGTGAACAGGTGCAACCAAGTAACTAGATTTCATGCTCACTAGGATATCACAAACATTTAAATTTGATAAAGTTAATCTACAAATATGTTCCTTCATATACAACAATAAGTTAATATACATTCATGAAAATGCAAATATAGAAATCAAGGCCTGGAAAGTGATTATGATTTCTCTTTAGCAAAGTGATGTAGTAATTTCAGCTCCATACAAAATTTTTCTAAGGATGAAATCAACCTTGAGGCAAAAATAGGCTAAATTATTTTTACCAAATATATAGCATTTGCTGATATAAAATCTGGTTATTTTTTTAATAAGAAAAATAAAAACAAAAAGTACATTATTGAATTTCTAGAATGAAGCCCTTTAAAAACATATGCATTACATAAAATACAGAAAACAATGTATGATTCATTTTATCCAAATGTTAAATAAAATTAGATTTCTAAAAGTTAGTTTCTTTTAGTTAAAATAAACTTTAAATTAAAAATAAGCAAGTATTTTTAATTTGTATTAGAAAACTGATCCCATAGAGCAACACTGTACTGATTCTGATAAATGTCACTCACTAAAATATTCCCTAGGAGAAATGATAGAAATAAAAAAGTAAAAAAGACACTTTCTTTATTAACTTTAATACTTTTGAAGTAGTTTTTATTACTTTCTTAATTCTAAGAATATCTGTGTATAATGTAATCTGACACTGAAATAAAAAGAAAATTGAGTAGTATATTATAGCTGTTAATAATATGAGAAGAATAACTTTATTATCATGTTCTTTTAATAAAACAATATGGTTAGAATATATAAAGTTATCTAAAGTAACTGGTATTTCAATTGAAATATTTTTCAAAAAATGCTGCAGACTCTATAAAACTGATCTATAAATCTTACTAGAGTTTACTAAAACAGAAATAAAAGAAGCCATGTCCTCAAATATCTCTGAGCTAGGTATCATATATTTAGAATCAAAGTCCTGTGAAATAATTCTTTCAATATTTTTCGAAGTTCTCTTAGCTGACACAGAGAGTCTAAGAAATATGCTGTTGAACCATTCTGAGGTCTCAATAAGTGTCTGAGGTCTCTACAAATGTCTTAAAGGTGTATGCTTGACATTTTGCCCTTAATTCATTGATTAGTTTATTTGACTTTTGCTGAAAGTGACTTTATGAAAATTAATTTTATTTTGAATGTAGTATATTCTAGATACTTTATATTTTCTCTTATATCTGCTGGATACATATACTGTTCTTCCTCTCTCTCAGGCTATACCTTCCCATAGAAACAAATGAGTTGGCACTTTCATTCTGCATGGAAATCCCCTATACCAAATCCCTTAGTTCATTATAAATCCCCTTTTCTGTGTTACCACAGTTTCTATGTTATGACAGTGTTGGCCAGTGTTCTCATTCTACCTAGCATAGGTCCCATTCTCTTCCAGCTTTTGGTGTCCTTTAGGAATTCACTAATAGTCTTCTTGAGGAGCTTCCAGTTTTCATTTACTGCCTAATTCCAAAAGGAATGTCGTACGTGTAATTGTAGCATCATGCTACTTCTGATTTCTGTTCCTTACTTACTTCTTTGTAACAAGACAGCTCAATATTTAGTGGCCTAAAGCAACAATGTTTTTCATCTCACAGCTCTGTAAGTAAAGTGGATTTTTAGAGAGGTTCTTACTTTGGATCACCAAAGGGCTTGCTGATCCAGTAGTGTTCAGACCTGATGGGAATATTCTGTGGTATAGCTGCTGTGGAAAACAGTGTGGTGGTTCCTCAAAATTAAATGCAGCATTTCCATGCAGTCCAATAGTTCCACTTCTGGGTATACCCAAATGAATCAAAAAGTGGAGACTGGAACAGGTATTTGTGTTGCTGCTGTTGTTCAGTCGCTAAGCTATCTCTGACTCTTTGTGATCCCATGGACTATAGCATGCCAGGCTTTTCAGCCCTTCACTATCTTCCAGAGTTTGCTCAAATTCATGTCCACTGAGTCGGTGATACTATCTAATCATCTCACCTTTGACACCCTCTTATTCTTTTGCTTTCAATCTTTCCTAGCATCAGGATCATTTCCAGTGAGTCACCTCTTTGCATTAGGTGGCCAAATTATTGCAGCTTCAGCATCAGTCCTTCCAATGAACATTCAGGGTTGATTATCCACAATAGCCAAAAGGTATAAAGGAACCAAAATTCATCAGTGGATGAATGGATAAACCAAATGTGGTATATACATACAATTAAATACATTTAGACTCTAAAAAGGAATGAAATCCTGACATGTGCCACAATATATAAGAACCTTGAAGACATTAGTTTAAGTAAAATAAGGTGGATGCACAAGGGCAAATATCATATGACTCCACTTAGATCAGGTATCTAAAATAGTCAAACTTATAGAGACAACGTAGAATGGCAGTGGCCAGAATCTGGGGATAGGAAGAATGGAAAATTGCTTTTTAATGGTACAAAATTTCATTATGGAACACCAAAACTTCTGGAGATAGATGGTGGTGATAGTCACACAACAATATGAATGCATTTAATGCCATTGAATTGTCACTTAAAAATGGTTAAGATGGTAAATTTTATGGTTTATATATTTTACCACAATAAAGAAACTGGGAAAATGTTAGGCCTATATGTTCTCAAATGAAAAGATATTCAAATAATATAATTTTAAAAATTTAATGAGAGGGAATTCCCTGGTGATCCAATGGTTAGAACGACTCAAAGTTATCACTACTGAAGGTGAAGGTTCAATTACTGGTTGAGGAACCAAGGTCCCACAAGCAGTGATATGTGGCCAAATAAACAAAATATGTAATGGTATATATGTTGAAAAGAGATAACATTTATATGAAGTACCAAAATGATGTGAGAAAAGAGATGAGATTTTGTATTTGCTGGTGCATTTTTTTGTTGTTGTTGTTATGGTGCTCACCGATTGAATCTTTTAATGATAATGCATTTGTATGTTTTAGTTGGAAAAGGTCAGTTTTCATTCCATTCCCAAAGAAGCGCAATGACAAAGAATGTTCAAACTGCTGCACAATTGCACTCATTACACATGCTAGCAAGATAATACTCAAATCCTTCAAGCTAGGTTTACTTGCCTCCTATGGAACCTGTATGGAGTTCAAGAAACAACAGTTAGAACCTGACATGGAACCATGGACTGGTTCAAAATTGGGAGAGGAGTACATCAAGGCTGTAAATTGTCACTCTGGTTATTTAACTTATATGCGGAATACACCATGCAAAATACCAGGCTAGATGAAGCACAAGCTGGGATCAAGATTGCTGGGAGAAATATTAACAATCTCATACATGCAAATGATACCACTTTAATCGTAGAAGGTGAAAAGGATATAAAGAGCCTCTTGATGAAGTAAAAGAGGAGAGTGAAAAAGCTGGCATAAAACCCAGCATTCAAAAAATAAAATCATGGCATCTGGTCATTTCATGGCAAATAGAGGGTAAAACAATGGAAACAGTGACAGGCTTAATTTTCCTGGGCTCCAACTTCACGGTGGATGATGACTGCAGTCATGAAATTAAAAACTGCTTGCTCCTTGGAAGAAGGCCGTGACAAATCTAGACAGTGTGTTAAAAAGCAGAGATGTTTCTTTGCCAAAATGCCCGAATCTATGATTTTTCCAGTAGTCATGTACAGATGTGAAAACTGGACAATATAAAAGACTGAGTGCTGAAAAATTGAAGTTTCAAACTGTGATGCTGGAGAAGACTGGTGAAAGTCCTGTGGACAGCAAGGAGATCAAGCCAGTCCATCCTAAAGGAAATCAATCCTGAATATTTATTGGAAGGACTGAGGTTGAATCTGAAGCTCCACTACTTTGGCCACCTGATGCAAAGAGCTGACTCTTTGGAAAAGACCCTGACGCTGGGAAAAATTGAAGGCATTAGAAGGGGATGAAAGAAGACAAGATGATTGGATGGCATCACCAATTCAATGGATATGAGTTAGAGCAAACTGGAAAATAATGAAGGACGGAGAAGGCCAGCATTCTATGGTGTCACATGAAGTCCATGGTGTCACAAAGAGTCAATCATGACTTAATGACTGAACAACAACAACATCTTATAATTAAAAGAAAATTATTTGACAATGAATAAATCACCATAATATAAAGCACACTACTTTCTGATAAATACACACATATAATAACAAAGAAAAATCATTTAACTGCATGAAATACTTGAACAGTGATTCGAGAAATTTAAATTTATTTGTGTATTTCCAAGAGTATGTGCAATATTTCCATTTGGCATGGACAGCCAGAAAACTGAAATTAAGAGATAGAACATTGATTAAGAAAGCAAACATGAAATTACTACTTTTCTCATGTTGAAACACCCTTGTGCATAACCCATCCCTTGCTTACACAGTTGATTTTTCTGGAAATAAAAAAAATAAGGGAAACAGAAAAACACTTGAAAGGAGAGGCTAGAGGCAAAAACTGAGAAATAAATTTTAGAGACTTTGGTGATGTATGAACCATAGAACACAAAATGCCAGTGAACTTCAATATCAAATCAACTTTTAGGTTATAATTGTATTCATGTGTTTGCCGATCTTAATAAATAGTGTAATAACACTGAGAGAACTAATACTCTTAGCTATACCAAGTTGCTCCATACTAAGACCTTTAAAAATGAAGATGTCCTTTGCTTTGTTTGGATCAGTGTATTTGAGTATCTATTCAATCCTTCTAAACTCATTTTAATCTGAGGACGCAGTTCTGTCTACTTGTGTTACATCCTGGCAAATCTATCTAATCTATTACTCTCCTTAGAAAAGCTCTCTCAATAACTCCTGCTTCCAAAGGGCCAGTAAAACTTGGACACTCTTACCTAATGTTTCTGCAGTGGTAGTATCAGAGGTGGGAAGTTTCTGTAAAAAGTAGCTTGTAAGTTTTCATAACTAACATCTCATTAATCATTTTACCAAAGAATTGGTATTCTCTTATGGAAGCTACTTACAGAAATTAGACATTCAATTATTTCATGAACTATGGTAAGTTTAAGAACATAAAATATTGCAGTAGTGCTTTGAGACTTATTGGAAATCACATTATCTTAATGCCAACTCTGTCCCCAGATAACAATGATGCATTCCCAAAGTGTAGCCAGGACATGGAAACAACCTAGATGTCCATCAGCAGATGAATGGATAAGAAAGCTGTGGTACATATACACAATGGAGTATTACTCAGCTATTAAAAAGAATACATTTGAATCAGTTCTAATGAGGTGGATGACACTGGAGCCGATTATACAGAGTGAAGTAAGCCAGAAAGAAAAACACCAATACAGTATACTTACACATATATATGGAATTTAGAATGATGTTAGTGATAAACCTGTACGCAAGACAGCAAAAGAGACACAGGTGTATAGAACGGCCTTTTGGACTCTGTGGGAGAGGGAGAGGGTGGGATGAGTTGGCAGAGTGGCAATGTAACATGTATGATATCATAAGTGAAACAAATCGCCAGTCCAGGTTTGATGCAGGATGCAGGATGCTTGGGACTGATGCACGGGGATAAGCCAGAGAGAAGGTGTGGGGTGGGAGGGGGGAGGTGGGGGTCGGGATTGGGAGTTCCGTACACTCGAGGCTGATTCATGTCGATGTGTAGCAAAACGAATACAGTATTGTAAAGCAAAACAAACTAAAAAATAAAAATCAATTAAAAAAATAAAAATACTGCCGTTGAGAGCTGTATTCTGAGGAAACAGGAATTGCATGAAAATATTGATTTTCCTAAAGGAGTTACCTGGTTCTATTTGAATAATGTGGTTCTAACAAGTTAAAAAGGTAAAGTATACTGAAGAGAAAAAAAATTGGAAGTGAAAAATGCCAGTTTGATTAGATAAACTTTTCTTAACACTGCAACCCAGAAATGGCACCTGGGAAAAAAGTATCCCCTTCCTACAGCCTTCTCCTCCCCTTCTTTCTCTCTCCTATATCTGAGTGTTTCACAGGATCCAAATATTATAGAGATATGTATCAGAAATAGTTATGTAGAGCAAAATCACTCTTAACCACTTTTAACTAAACAGTGTTTGTGCCACATTAATTTATCCATTTTCTCTCCAAATCATAATAGCTGCTCACAGTATGCTGGATGACCATATCATTTTTTATAAGGGAAAAGCAAAACAGTTATCAAGTAACATGTATGCCCTGGAACTTCAGATTCCATTGGTTAAGTTCTGTGATTATCTAGAGTCAGTTATGTTTATTTACAAATGATATTTGTAGGTGTTTCAACAACAAAGAGAATTAATTCCATTTGTAAAACTATTCATAATGCTTGTTTAAAACAAGAAGTAAACAAACCTCAAATGTGAATTACTAATGAACTTTCAAATGAAACCTTACCATGGAGGAAAGAGAACTGTAAATATTTTTGGGGAAAAATTACAAAGGCTAGCAGGATTTTTAAAAACAGTTTTCTCTACACAAGCACATGTTCTTATACCTACCATTGTTTCACATGCCTTGAGTAAATACTGTTAAGTTCTGATTAATTATAATGATTCTATTTTGATTGTTAGTGACCCAGTTTAAGCTTTTGAAAAAAAGTTTTATCACCCAGTTCAAGCTTTTGGAAAAAGTTTTATACCCTTAAAAAAGACATAATTTCAGAAGAAGGAAGCATTTTATTCCTTTGTGAGAATGTAGCAGCTGCATTCCTCCTTTGACCATGAAGGAGGGAATCTGGACTACAAAGAACAAAGGGCAAAAGTAGGCAATATTTGAAGAAGCACACATATTAAGAAGAGAAGCAGAAGCAGACCTCTAGCTCTGCAGAGAAAACTAAAGATGCAGAAGATATTAAGAAGTGGTGAGAATACACAGAAGAACTATACAAAAAAATCTTAATGACTCAGATAACCATGATGGTGTGATCGCCCACTTAGAGCCAGACATCATGGAGTGTGAAGTCAAGTGGGGTCATAGGAAGCATCAGTACAAACAAAGCTAGTGGAGGTACTGGAATTACAGCTGGGCAATTTCAAATCCTGAAAGATGATGTTGTTAAAGTGCTGCACTCAATATGCTAGCAAATTTGGAAAACTCAGCAGTTGCCACAGCACTGGAAAAGGTCAGTTTTCATTCCAATCTCAAAGAAAGGCAATGCCAAAGACTGTTCAAACTACCACACAATTGCACTCATCTCACATGCTAGCAAACTCAAAGAAAATGAAAGTTGCTCAGTCATGCCCAAAGCTTTGCAACCCCGTGGACTATGCAGTCCATGGAATTTTCCAAGCCAGAATACCTGAGTGGGTAAACCTTTCCTTTCTACAGGGGCTTTCCCAACCCAGGGATCGAACCCAGGTTTCCCATATTGCAGATGCATTCTTTACCAGGTAAACCACAAGGGAAGCCCACATGCTAGAAAAGTAATGCTCAAAATTCTCTAAGGTAGTCTTCTACAGTATGTGAACCGAGAACTTCCAGATGTTCAAACTGGATTAGGAAAAGAAAGAGGAACCAGAGATCAGTTTACAAACATCCACTGGATAAAAGAAAAAGCAGAAGAGTTCCAGAAAAACAAATACTTCTGCTTCATTGACTACATTAAATCCTTTGTATGAATCACAACAAACTGGAAAATTTTAAAGAGATGGCAATACCAACCACCTTACCTGCCTCCTGAGAAATCTGTATGCAGGTCAAGAACCAACAGTTAGAACCAGACATGAAACAATGGACTGTTTCCAAACTGGGAAAGGAGTATGTCAAGACTATATATTGTCACTCTGCTTATTTAATTATATGCAGAGTTCAGTTCAGTTCAATTCAGTTGCTCAGTTGTGTCTGACTCTTGTGACCCCATGAACTGCAGCACACCAGGCCTCCTTGTCCATCACCAACTCTCAGAGTTCACTCAGACTCACATCCATCTAGTCAGTGACGCCATCAAGCCATCTCATCCTCTGTTGTCCCCTTCTCCTCCTGCCCCCAATCCCTCCCAGCATCAGAGTCTTTTCCAATGAGTCAACTCTTCACATCAGGTGACCAAAATACTGGAGTTTCAGCTTTAGCATCATTCCTTCCAAAGAAATCCCAGGGTTGATCTCCTTCAGAATGGACTGGTTGGATCTCCTGGCAGTCCAAGGGACTCTCAAGAGTCTTCTCCAACACCACAGTTCAAAAGCATCAATTCTTCGGCACTCAGCCTTCTTCACAGTCCAACTCTCACATCCATACATGACCACAGGAAAAACCATTGCCTTGACTAGACGGACCTTAGTCGGCAAAGTAATGTCTCTGCTTTTGAATATACTATCTAGGTTGGTCATAACTTTTCTTCTAAGGAGTAAGCGTCTTTTAATTTCATGACTGAAATCACCATCTGCAGTGATTTTGGATGCTGGACTGGAAGAAGCACAAGTTGGAATCAAGACTACTGGCAGAAGTGTCAATAACCTCAGATATGCAGATGACACCACCCTTATAGCAGAAAGTGAAAAAGAACTAAAGAGCCTCTTGATGAAAGTGAAAGAGGGGAGTATAAAAGCTTGCTTAAAACTCAACATTCAGAAAATTAAGATTATGGCATCTGGTCCCATCACTTTATGACAAATAGATAGGGAAACAGTGGAAGCAGTGACAGACTTTATTTTTCTGAGCTCCAAAATCACTGCCAGATGGTGATGCAGCCATGCAATTAAAAGACACTTGCTCCTTGGAGGAAAAGCTGTGACAAAACTAGACAGCATATTAAAAAGCAGAGACATTATTTTATCAACAAATTACATATAGTCAAAGCCTTGATATTTCCACTAGTCATGTATGGATGGGAGAGTTGGACTCTGAAAAAAGCTGAGCGCCGAATTGATGCTTTTGAACTGTGTTGTTGGAGAAGAATCTTGAGTCCCTTGGACTGCAAGGAGATCCAACTAATCAACCTTAAATCAGTAACCTTAAATAAAATCAGTACTGAATATTCATTGAAAGGACTGAAGCTGAAGCTGAAATTCAAATACAAGGCCACCTAATGTGAAGAACCAACTCATTGGAAAAGACCTTGATGCTGAGAAAAATTGAAGGCGGGAGGAGAAGGGGATGGCAGAGGATGAGATGGTTGGATGGCATCACTGATGCAATGGGCATGAGTTTGAGTAGGCTCTGAGAGTTGGTGTTGGACAGGGAAGCCTTGCATGCTCCAGTCCATAGAGTCTCATGGAGTCTGACACAACTGAGTAATTGAAGTGAACTGAAGACATTTGAGAGCCACTGAATTAACCAAACTCTGCTCTCCTTAGAAGCATCTTGCTATTTAAAACAATAAATCTTCTTACTGTTTGCGTTTTTCTGTTCCTCCTCTCTGAAATGATCCTAATGTAGTATATTAACAAACAGTAGACCAACATTTGTCAAAGGTGGCTATTAATTCGACTACTTGGAGCATTTTTACAAAACAAACGAAAAACAAACAACAAAAACAATATCTGAGCTGCATGCTAGACAGGGTTAACCATGATCTCTTGGCATGAGTAATCTTTAATTACCCTATTTGGCTTCAATGTACAGCTGTATTTGGGACCACTGAAGTCCGTAGGTGAATTTGCCCTGCAGAGCTCCAGATCTCTTTCTTCAGTGGCATCTCTCTGGGGATAATAGGATGGGTTTGGAGATTTGTATACATTAGTAACCTTCTCTTGAAATTTGGGGAGAAGCTGCTCCTTTCTTCTGTGTTGGAGCACATTACTATTATTTCATCCTCTATACTGAACAAGCATAAAATTTATAGAGGCTTCTCTGTGGTATTTTCACTGTCCATATCACTAACTGGCAATGTTGACGTTCTTAAAATGTTTGTTTATGCTTTTAAGTTTCACATTATTTCTGACAGCTGTTCTATGTTCATTGGGAAAGGGGAAGACCAGCACAAGGCTAGCCGTATGTTCACTGAAGTGAAAGTGAAAGTTGTTCAGTCATGTCCAACTCTTTGTGACCCCATGAAATGTAGCCTGCCAGACTCCTCTGTCCGTGGAATTCTCCAGGCAAGAATACTGGAGTGGGTAGCAGTCCCCTTCTCCGGAATATCATCCCAACCCAGGGATCGAACCCACATCTCCCTCATTTCAGGCGGATTCTTTACTGTCTGAGCCACCAAGGAAACCCAATGTTCATTAGGAAATAATTTCATTATTTGATAATGGTGATTATCAAAGTGCCTGAAAGTCCATGTCAGGTTTTAATAATTTTTAGATGATGATGTGGATGTGCTGCACTCAATATGCCAGCAAATTTGGAAACTCAGCAGTGGCCACAGGACTGGAAAAGGCCAGTTTTCATTCCAATCCCAAAGAAAGGCAATGCCAAAGAATGCTCCAACTACCGCACAATTGCACTCATCTCACATGCTAGTAAAGTAATGCTCAAAATTCTCCAAGCCAGTCTTCAACAATATGTGAACCATCAACTTCCAGATGTTCAAGCTGGATTTAGAAAAGGCAGAGGAACCAGAGATCAAATTGCCAACATCCTCTGGATCACTGAAAAAGCAAGAGAGTTCCAGAAGAACATCTATTTCTGTTTTACTGAATATGCCAAGGCCTTACTGTAGAAAATTCTGAAAGAGATAGGAATACCAGATCACCTGACCTGCCTCTTGAGAAACCTGTATTCAAGTCAAGAAGCAACAGTTAGAACTGGACATGGAACAAAAGACTGGTTCCAAATAGGAAAAGGATACGTCAAGGCTGTATATTGTCACCCTGTTTATTTAACTTCTATGCAGAGTATATCATGAGAAACACTAGGCTGGAAGAAGCACAAGCTGAAATCAAGATTGCCAGGAGAAATAACCTCAGATATGCAGATGACACCACCCTTATGGCAGAGAGTGAAGAAGAACTAAAGAGCCTCTGATGAAAGTGAAAGAGAGTGAAAAAGTTGGCTTAAAGCTCAACATGCAGAAAATGAAGGTCATGGCATCTGGTCCCATCACTTCATGGGAAATAGATGGGGAAACAGTGGAAACAGTGTCAGACTTTATATTGGGGGGGGGGTGGCTCCAAAATCACTGCAGATGGTGATTGCAGCCATAAAATTAAAAGATGCTTACTCCTTGGAAGGAGAGTTATGACCAACCTAGATAGCATATTAAAAAGCAGAGACATTACTTTGCCAACAAAGGTCCGTCTAGTCAAAAAAATAAAATAAAATAAAATAAAATAGAAATAAAAAGTAAATCACCTTGGAAATTTACATTAATTTCACTGGGGAGAAAATGATTCTGATCTTACTTTTTCAGCAACATGAATTTTGACGCCTTTATTCTAGGTATTTGGAAAGCAAACCCCTGTTTTCCAAGGATATCCTGGATAACTGCTCTATTGATGTATTTGTTTTTCTTCTGTAGAACTGTTATTTTATTTATATCTTCACTATCAATTCAATTCAACTTTTGGACGGACTGTGATGAAGGTGTGTTAAAGTAATATTGTTGAAGTCTTTGCATATTTCATCATATATTATGAAATGAATTATATAGCCTCTACAATAATGATATCAGGGATAAACTATGTGTTATAACTATAACTGTAGTACTGGCTTCTCATAAGTATATAATAAATTATGTGTATATTATTATGTATATTATTAATCCATTCCGTTCCGTTCCGTCGCTCAGTCGTGTCCGACTCTTTGTGACCCCATGAATTGCAGCACGCCAGGCCTCCCTGTCCATCACCATCTCCCGGAGTTCACTCAACTCACGCCCATCGAGTCAGTGATACCATCCAGCCATCTCATCCTCGGTCGTCCCCTTCTCCTCCTGCCGCCAATCCCTCCCAGCATCAGGGTCTTTTCCAATGAGTCAACTCTTCGCATGAGGTGGCCAAAGGACTGGAGCTTCAGTTTTAGCATCATTCCTTCCAAAGAAATCCCAGGGTTGATCTCCTTCAGAATGGATTGGTTGGATCTTTGTGCAGTCCAAGGGACTCTCAAGAGTCTTCTCCAACACCACAGTTCAGAAGCATCAATTCTTCAGCACTCAGCCTTCTTCACAGTCCAACTCTCACATCCATACATGACCACAGGAAAAACCATAGCCTTGACTAGACGGACCTTAGTCGGCAAAGTAATGTCTCTGCTTTTGAATATACTATCTAGGTTGGCCATAGCTTTTCTTCCAAGGAGTAAGCGTCTTTTAATTTCATGGCTGCAGTCACCATCTGCAGTGATTTTGGAGCCCCCCAAAATAAAGTCTGACACTGTTTCTACTGTTTCCCCATCTATTTCCCATGAAGTGATTGGGCCAGATGCCATGATCTTTGTTTTCTGAATGTTGCGCTTTAAGCCAACTTTTTCACTCTCCTCTTTCACTTTCAACAAGAGGCTTTTTAGCTCCTCTTCACTTTCTGCCATAAGGGTGGTGTCATCTGCATATCTGAGGTTATTGATATTTCTCCCGGCAATCTTGATTCCAGCTTGTGTTTCTTCCAGCCCAGTGTTTCTCATGATGTACTCTGCATAGAAGTTAAATAAGCAGGGTGACAATATACAGCCTTGACATATTCCTTTTCCTATTTGGAACCAGTCTGTTGATCCATGTCCAGTTCTAACTGTTGCTTCCTGACCTGCATACAGATTTCTCAAGAGGCAGGTCAGGTGATCTGGTATTCCCATCTCTTTCAGAATTTTCCACAGTTTATTGTGATCCACACAGTCAAAGGCTTTGGCATAGTCAATAAAGCAGAAATAGATGTTTTTCTGGAATTCTTGTTTGTTCCTGATCCAGCGGATGTTGGCAATTTGATCTCTGGTTCCTCTGCCTTTTCTAAAATCAGCTTGAACATCAAGGGAGTTCACGGTTCACGTATTGCTGAAGCCTGGCTTGGAGAATTTTGAGCATTACTTTACTAGCATGTGAGATAAGTGCAATTGTGTGGTAGTTTGAGCATTCTTTGGCATTGCCTTTCTTTGGGATTGAAATGAAAACTGACCTTTTCCAGTCCTGTGGCCACTGCTGAGTTTTCGAAATTTGCTTACATATTGAGTGCAGCACTTTCACAGCATCATCTTTCAGGATTTGAAACAGCTCAAAGTGATGGAATTCCATCACTTCCACTAGCTTTGTTCGTAGTGATGCTTTCTAAGGCCCACTTGACTTCACATTCCAAGATGTCTGCCTCTAGATTAGTCATCACATCATCATGATTATCTGGGTCGTTACACTATATATAAAGCAGGCAAGTAGGTTGATAGGTTATAAATAGATATAATACCTACTTAGAGGTTTTGTTTTGTTTTGTTTTCCTTAAATGAGAAAGTATCTCTCCATCTCTATAGGCAAATTATTTTCAGAAAAACTGTTGATACTTGGGCAGATTTGCCTTGGTGCCTCTGGTACTTTAATGATCAAATTATATATGCTAAGATTCAAAAGTCCCAGTAGGCTTATCTTGATGTGTTTTAATTTTATAACATTTCATAGCCTGTGAAGATAGAACTGGAGCATCAGTTTAGGGTGTGAGCAGAAGCAACAGAACTGAAGTCAGATTTCTGTATTTATCTTTCGGTTTGTCCTAAAAGCCATGGATATGGTTTAGATGTGCCTGGTATCCTTGGCAAAGGCAGCCACAGCAGGGAGAGAGAAGTCATACCAAGCCAGATGGATGCTGACTAGGCTGATATCCCTCTGCTAAAATCATTCACTTGTGGTGCTTTTCCAGGGACTACTGGACAAGAGGTTGACCACAGTGAAGGAAAAGCTTCCAAGCATGCTTCTGCTTTTCCAATTTAGGGATTATCAAGGGTTTTTTCAAATTTAGTTTATTCCCTATAATTCAGTCTAGTTTTTGAAGGAGGGTTATTGTATTGTGAACCCTAGCATCTGTCTTTAATATGCACAGCCCAGTAGAAATCAAATTCAAATTTGTAGTTTGTGAGACATCTGCAGGAGTTTTCTTACTTTAATATTCTTTAGCAATTTGCATTGTTTTGGGGGAACAAAAACATAAACATCTAGATGAATCTGTAATATCTATTTATGGTATGCTAAATCACTTCAGTCGTGTCTGACTCTGACCCCATAGATGCAGCCCATCAGGCTCCCACATCCCTGGGATTCTCCAGGCGAGAACACTGGAGTGGGTTTCCATTTCCTTCTCCAATGCATAAAAGTGAAAATGAATTTGCTCAGTCGTGTCCGACTCTTAGCGACCCCATGGACTGCAGCCTACCAGGCTCCTCCGTCCATGGGATTTTCCAAGCAAAAGAGCTGGAGTGGGCTGCCATTGCCTTCTCCTATTTATGGTATACTTGTGGCTGTTTCTCATTCAAGTACAATATGTATATATTATTTCCTTATTATTACATTATTGTATTCACTTCATTATATATATTTAAAATTATGTACTTATAATTTCCAGAATTATGGCATGGCAGAATATAACATTTACTTTTAAATTTCCCTTTGTTATACCATATTAAACTCCTTTATTTCAGCATTTAAAACAATTTATCTTACTCTTCCCCACAATGACTCTATAAGTAGATATGTTACAAGTATAATCTCTACGTAAATAGAGACCCATTGCTATATTAATTCAATAGTGATATAAAGTTACTGCTGCTTCATCTTTTTATTGCTTAATTATTCATATGTACATATTAAATTATTTGAATTATTTTCATCACCACCTTATTTCATATTTATTTATTCATTTCAAACTTGTTATTAAAGATTTAAAATATATGAAATTAAGCTAAAGAATATTGCTTTAAATTATGTGTATACCTTATTGTCACCTTTCCTGGTAGCTCAGCTGGTAAGAACCTGCCTGCAATGCAGGAGACTCCAGTTTGATTCCATGGTCGGGAGGATCCCCTGGAGGATGGCATGGCAACCGACTCCAGTATTCTTGCCTGGTGAATCCCCATGGACAGAGAAGCCTGGTGGGCTACAATCCTTGGGATTGCAAAATAGATCACGACTGAGCAACTAAGCACACACCCACATGCCTTATAGTAACAAGTTATGCACACATACCTGATAGGAATAAGTTATACACACTGGCAACTAAAAACATGAAACTTTGTTAAACTCTCATGTGCCTTTATACATTTTTCTTTTCTTAAGACTATGTTAGTGTAGTATCTTTAATTTTCAGTTTATAGTAAACAGTTTGGTTTAACTATATAAAATTAAATTTCTAATAATGTATGATATTGTTGTATAAACTATAAACATAGTATATCTGGTATTATTTCACAGGTATTTCCAAAACAGTGCTCCTAATATTTGAGTAAATAAGATGATTTAAATTAATGATAGTGTTGATTATTTTGTTCTCACTGATAATTAGTATTCCCTTTAGTTAATATAATGTATTTCCTTTTTATAATCAATATAATGTTCTTTATATGAAACAATGCAATTATTTCTGTAACTTTGTATTTTCCAATGTGCACAATGATGAGATTTATCCTGGGATACATAAAGAATGATTAATTTAATGTATGCATATTTATGCAAATGTTAAATTTCAGTACATATTGTATTTTCATATTTACAGGTATTAAGTTTTGCCAGTTTTATAACTATAAGCTACATTTTACTTTTGCTTTAATTTTGACTTACTTTTAAAGGAGAGGCTTAACATATATTCAAAGTTAGTATTCAACTAAATATTTTATTACTTATTGCTTATTCATGGCTTCTCAGTCGTGTCTGACTCTGTGATCCCATGGACTGTAGAGCATCAGGCTCCTCTGTCTGTGGGATTCTCCAGGCAAGAATACTAGAGTGAGTTGACATGCTCTCCTTCAGGGGATCTTCCTAACCCAGGGATCAACTCAGGTCTCCAGTATTGCAGGCATTTCAGTTCAGTTCAGTCACTCAGTTGTGTCCAAATCTCTGCAACCTCATGGACTTGTGGCATGTCAGGCCTCCCTATCCATCACTAACTACCAGTTCAGTTCAGTTCAGTCACTCAGTCGTGTCTGACTCTTTGCGACCCCATGAATCGCAGCACGCCAGGCCTCCCTGCCATCACTAACTCCTAATTCAGTTCAGTTCAGTCACTCAGTTGTGTCTGACTCTTTGTAACCCCATGAATTGCAGCACGCCAGGACTCCCTGTCCATCACCAACTCCTGGAGTTCACTCAGACTCACGCCCTTCGAGTCAGTGATACCATCCAGCCATCTCATCCTCTGTTGTTCCCTTCTCCTCCTGCCCCCAATCCTTCACAGCATCGTCTTTTCCAATGAGTCAACTCTTCGCATGAGGTGGCCAAAGTACTGGAGTTTCAGCTTTAGCATCATTCCTTCCAAAGAAATCCCAGGGCTGATCTCCTTCAGAATGGACTGGTTGGATGTCCTTGCAGTCCAAGGGACTCTCAAGAGTCTTCTCCAACACCACAGTTCAAAAGCATCAATTCTTCAGCGCTCCACCTTCTTCACAGTCCAACTCTCACATCCATACATGACCACAGGAAAAACCATAGCCTTGACAGTCGGCAAAGTAATGTCTCTGCTTTTGAATATACTATCTAGGTTGGTCATAGCTTTTCTTTCAAGGAGTAAGCGTCTTTTAATTTCATGGCTGCAATCACCATCTGCATTGATTTTGGAGCCAAGAAAAATAAAGTCTGACACTGTTTCCCCATCTATTTTCCATGAAGTGATGGGACCAGATGCCATGATCCTTGTTTTCTGAATGTTGAGCTTTAAGCCAACTTTTTCATTCTCTTCTTTCACTTTCATCAAGAGGCTTTTTAGTTTCTCTTTACTTTCTGCCATAAGCATGGTGTCATCTGCATATCTGAGGTTATTGAGATTTCTCCCTGCAATCTTGATTCCAGCTTGTGTTTCTTCAGCCCAGCATTTCTCATTATGTACTCTGTATATAAGTTAAATAAGTACGGTGACAATATACAGCCTTGATGTACTCCTTTTCCTATTTGGAACCAGTCTGTTGTTCCATGTCCAGTTCTAACTGTTGCTTCCTGACCTGCATACAGATTTCTCAAGAGGCAGTCAGGTGGTCTGGTATTCCCATCTCTTTCAGAATTTTCCACAGTTTATTGTGATCCACATAGTCAAAGGCTTCGGCATAGTCAATAAAGCAGAAATAGATGTTTTTCTGGAATTCTTGTTTGTTCCATGATCCAGCGGATGTTGGCAATTTGATCTCTGGTTCCTCTGCCTTTTCTAAAATCAGCTTGAACATCAAGGGAGTTCACGGTTCACGTATTGCTGAAGCCTGGCTTGGAGAATTTTGAGCATTACTTTACTAGCATGTGAGATAAGTGCAATTGTGTGGTAGTTTGAGCATTCTTTGGCATTGCCTTTCTTTGGGATTGAAATGAAAACTGACCTTTTCCAGTCCTGTGGCCACTGCTGAGTTTTCGAAATTTGCTGTCATATTGAGTGCAGCACTTTCACAGCGTCATCTTTCAGGATTTGAAACAGCTCAGTTGTAATTTCATCACCTCCACTAGCTTTGTTTGTAGTGATGCTTTCTAAGGCCCACTTGACTTAACATTCCAGGATGTCTGGTTCTAGATTAGTGATCACACCATCATGATCATCTGGGTCATGAAGATCTTTCTTGTATGGTTCTTCTGTGTATTCTTGCCACCTCTTCTTAATATCTTCTGCTTCTGTTAGGTCCAGACCATTTCTGTCCTTTATCGAGCCCATCTTTGCATGAAATGTTCCCTTGGTATGTCTAATTTTCTTGAAGAGATCTCTAGTCTTTCCCCTTCTGTTCTTTTCCTGTATTTCTTTGCATTGATCACTGAAGAAGGCTCTCTTATCTCTTCTTGCTGTTCCCTGGAACTCTGAATTCAGATGCTTATATCTTTCCTTTTCTCCTTTCCTTTTCACCTCTCTTTTTTAACAGCTATTTGTAAGGCCTCTGCAGATGGCCATTTTGCCTTTTTGCATTTCTTTGCCATGGGGATGATCTTGATCCCTGTCTCCTGTACAATGTCATGAACCTCATTCCATAGTTCATCAGGCACTCTATCTATCAGATCTAGGCCCTTAAATCTATTTCTCACTTCTACTGTATAATCATAACTAACTAACTAACTCCAAGGGATTATTCAAACTCAAGTCCATCGAGTTGTGATGATATCCAACCACTTCATCTTCTGCCATCCCCTTTTCCTCCCACCTTCAGTCTTTCCCGGCATCAGAATAATTTCCAATGAGTCAGTCGTCGCATCATGTGGCCAAAGTATTTGTGTTTCAGCTTTGGCACCAGTTCTTCCAATTAATATTCAGGACTAATCTCCTTTAGGATGGACTGGTTGGATCTCCTTACAGTCCAGGGACTCCCAAGAGTCTTCTCCAACACCACAGTTCAAAAGCATCAATTATTCAGTGCTCAGCTTTCTTTATAATCCAGCTCTCACATCTATACATGACTACTGGAAAAGTGATACCTTTGACTAGATAGATATTTTTTGGCAATGTAATGTCTATGCTTTTTAATATACTGTCTGGGTTGGTCGTAGCTTTTCTTCCAAGGAGCAAGCATCTTTTAATTTTGTGGGTGCAGTCACCATCTGCAGTGATTTTGGAGCCCTCCCCCCAGAATAAAGTATCTCACGGGTTCCATTATTTCCCCCATCTATTGCCATGAAGTGATGGGACAGGATGCCATGATCTTAGTCTTCTGAATGTTAAATTTTAAGCCAACTTTTTCACTTTCCTCTTTCACTTTCATCAAGAGGCTCTTTAGTTCTTCTTTGCTTTCTCTCATAAGTGTGGTGTTTTCTGCATATGTGAGGTTATTGATGTTACTCCTGACAATCTTGATTCCAGCTTTTGCTTTATCCAGCTTGGCATTTCACATGGAAATGGAAAGATACACCAATATGAATTCAGAGTTCCAAAGAGTAGCAAGAAAGATAAGAAAGCCTTCTTCAGCGATCAATGCAAAGAAATAGAGGAAAACAATAGAATGGGAAACACTAGAGATCTCTTCAGAAAATTACAGATACCAAGGGAGCACTTCATGTAAAGATGGGCTCAATAAAGGACAGAAATGGTATGGACCTAACAGAAGCAGATATTGACAAGAGGTGGCAAAAATACACAGGAGAGCTATACAAAAGATTTTCATGACCCAGATAACCGCAATTGTGTGATCACTCACCTAGAGCTAGATATCTTGGAATTAAAGTCAAGTGGGTCTTAGGAAGTATCCCTATGAACAAAGCTAATGGAGGTGATGGAATTCCGGTTGAGCTGTTTCAAATCCTGAAAGATGATGCTGTGAAAGTACTGAACTCAACATGCCAGCAAATTAGGAATACCCAGCAGTGTCCACAGGACTGGAAAACGTCAGTTTTCATTCCAATCCCTGAAAAGGGAAATGCCAAAGAATGTTGAAACTACCACACATTGCACTCATATCACATGCTAGCAAAGTAATTTTGAGTCTGGCTCAAAATTCTCCAAGCCAGGCTTCAACAGTACGAGAACCATGACTATCCCGATTGCAGGAGGATTCTTTATCATGTGAGCCATGAGGGAAGCCCATTGTTGATTCATAACTTTAGTCTATTTTATATTTCTTTTCCTGTGTGGATTGTGGAATTGTTTTCATATACTTGTATATGTGTTGTACGTACATGTATCTGTATATGCTAATATATTTGCATATTATATTTATAATGTCTATGTTTATGTTGCAAATATCTTAACTCTGTGTGATCCTCATATGTTTTCTCTAGCAGTTTTTACTAGGAAGACATGCTACTTTATCTGTGTTCTTTATTTGTGGTTTTTGAAGTTAGTGGATTATCTACATTTCTTTTCCCAGAACATTTTAACTTTAGTCTGCATATTTAGTTTTGTTGCTACACCATTCATTCAGTTCATTTCAGTTTAGTTGCTCAGTCATGAACAACTCTTCACGATCCAATGAGCAGAGCATGCAAGGCTTCCTTGTCCATCACCAACTCCCAGAGTTTACTCAAACTCATCTCCATTGAGTCAGTGATGCCATCCAACTATCTCATCTTTGTCATCCCTTCTTCTCCTGCCCTCAATCTTTCCTAGCATAAGGGTCTTTTCCAATGAGTCAGCTCTTCACATCAGGTGGCCAAAGTATTGGAGTTTCAGCTTCAACATCAGTCCTTCAAATGAACAGGACTGATCTCTCTTAAAATGGACTGGTTGGATCTCCTTGCAGTCCAAGGGATTCTCAAGAGTCTTCTCCAACACCACAGTTCAAATGCATCAATTCTTCTGTGCTTGGCTTTCTTTATAGTACAACTCTCACACCCACATATGACCACTGGAAAAACTATAGACTTGACTAAATGGACCTTTGTTGGCAAAGTAATGTCTCTGCTTTTGAATATGCTATCTAGATTGGTCATAAGTTTCCTTCCAAAGAGTAAGTGTCTTTTAATTTCGCGGCTGCAGTCACCATCTGCAGTGATTTTGGAGCCCAAAAAAATAAAGTCTGACACTGTTTCCCCTGTTTCCCATCTATTTCTCATAAAGTGATGGGACAAGATGCCATGATCTTCGATTTCTGAATGTTGAGCTTTAAGCTAACTTTTTCACTCTCCTCTTTCACTTTCAACAAGAGGCTTTTTAGCTCCTCTTCACTTTCTGCCATAAGGGTGGTGTCATCTTCATATCTGAAATTATTGATATTTCTCCTGGCAATCTTGATTCCAGCTTGTGCTTCTTTCAGCCCAGCGTTTCTCATGATGTACTCTGCATAGAAGTTAAATAAGTGGGGTGACAATATACAGCCTTGACGTACTCCTTTACCTATTTGGAGCCAGTCTGTTGTTCCATGTCCAGTTCTAACTGTTGCTTCCTGATCTGCATACAGATTTCTCAAGAGGCAGGTTAGGTGGTCTGATATTCCCATCACTTTCAGAATTTTCTACAGTTTATTGTGATCCACATAGTCAAAGGCTTTGGCATAGTCAAGAAAGCAGAAATAGATGTTTTTTTCTGGAACTCTCTTGCTTTTTCCATGATCCAGCGGATGTTGGCAATTTGATCTCTGTTTCCTCTACCTTTTCTAAAACCAGCTTGAACATCTGGAAGTTCACAGTTCACATATTGCTGAAGCCTGGCTTCGAAAATTTTGTGCATTACTCTACTAGTTTGTGAGATGAGTACAACTGTGTGGTAGTTTGAGCATTCTTTGGCATTGCCTTTCTTTGGGATTGAAATGAAAACTGACCTTTTCCAGTCCTGTGGCCACTGCTGAGTTTTTGCTGGCATATTGAGTGCAGCACTTTCACAGCATCACCTTTCAGAATTTGAAACAGCTCAACTGGAATTCCATCACCTCCACTAGCTTTGTTTGTAGTGATGCTCTCTAAGGCCCACTTGACTTCACGTTCCAGGATGTCTGGCTCTAGGTAAGTGATCACACCATTCATGATTGTCTGGGTCGTGAAGATCTTTCTTGTACCATATTTTCTATGTATTCTTGCCACTTCTTAATATCTTCTGCTTCTGTTGGGTCCCTGCCATTTCTTTCCTTTATTGAGCCCATCTTTGCATAAAATGTTCCCTTGTTATGTCTAATTTTCTTGAAGAGATCTCTAGTCTTTCCCATTCTATTGTTTTCCTCGATTTCTTTGCACTGATTGCCGAGGAAGGCTTTCTTATCTCTCCTTGCTATTCTTTAATCATCTGTTTTTGCTTCAGTGCAGTTCAGTTCAGTTCAGTCACTCAGTCATGTCTGACTCTTTGCGACCCCATGAATTGCCGCATGCCAGGCCTCCCTGTCCATCACCAACTCCTGGAGTTCACTCAAACTCATGTCCATTGAGTCAGTGATGCCACCCAGCCATCTCATCCTCTGTCATCCCCTTCTCCTCCTGCCCCCAATCCCTCCTAGCATCAGAGTCTTTTCCAATGAGTCAACTCTTCGCATGAGGTGGCCAAAGTATTGGAGTTTCAGCTTTAGCATCAGTCCTTCCAAAGAACACTCAGGACTGATCTCCTTTAGGAAGGACTGGTTGGATCTCCTTGCAGTCCAAGGGAGTTTCAAGAGTCTTCTCCAGTACCACAGTTCAAAAGCATCAGTTTTTCAGCACTCAGTTTTTGCTTCACTGATATTTAAATGTTCTTGTTTTATATGATTTCCCCATAGACGTTTAAATCTGCTACTGGGCTCCATCCGTGCATATCACTTAGATATAGAAAATGTCATGCTCCTATTAGGAATTTTGTTTTTAATTTCTTCCTTTTTAGGAAAAAGAGTCACACTTATGTATGAATTTTATCATTTACTTTTTAAGTTACTTGAATAATTATTTGGATAATTTTTTGGGATTAAATTGAATAAATGTCATATTTATTATGTTCAGCACTCAGTTTTTGCTTCACTGATATTTAAATGTTCTTGTTTTATATGATTTCCCCATAGACGTTTAAATCTGCTACTGGGCTCCATCCGTGCATATCACTTAGATATAGAAAATGTCATGCTCCTATTAGGAATTTTGTTTTTAATTTCTTCCTTTTTAGGAAAAAGAGTCACACTTATGTATGAATTTTATCATTTACTTTTTAAGTTACTTGAATAATTATTTGGATAATTTTTTGGGATTAAATTGAATAAATGTCATATTTATTATGTAGAACTTTAAAATTATGATCCACTGATTCTATTTATCTCAAATAATTATTTTTCTTAAAATCTAATATAAGTATGTTGACTTCTTTTGGTTGTTATTCATCTTATTTCCAAATATTCTTGTTCTTATACTAAGTGGTTCTTTCCTTTTATTCTTTTTTTTTTTTTTGTATCTTTTTTATTATTGAATATAGTGGTAAAAGGAAATCCAACCCAGTCCATTATTCTTGCCTGGAGAATCCCATGGACAGAGGAGCCTGGCAGGCTACAGTCTATGGGGTTGCAAGAGTTGTACACGACTTAGCGACTTAATTACCACCAGAGCTGATATACAATATTGTGTTAGCTTCAGTTGTACAGGATTTTCATTTACTTATTTTTCCTGATTATATTCCATTATGTTATTACAAGATATTGAATATAATTCCCTGAGTTATATGGTAAATCCATGTTGCTTATCTGTTTTATGTAGAATAGTTTGTATTTGTTAATTTCATACTTCTAGTTACCACCCTCACTCCTGACCTTTGTTAACCACAATTTGGTTTTCCATGTCTGTGAGTCTGTTTCTGTTTTGTATATAGATTCATTTGTGTTCTTTTTTATATTCCACATATAAGTGATATCATGTTTGTCTTTCTCTGACTTATTTCACTAAGTATAGTATTCTTAAGTCAACCCATGTTGCTGCAAATTCAATATTTCATTCTTTTTTATGTGTAATATTCCATTGTGTTTGTATATCCCACAGCTTTTTAAGCCAGTTTCCTGTTGATGGGCATTTGGGTTGTTTCCATATCTTGGCTGTTGTAGATAGTGCTGCTGTGAACACTGGGGTGCATATAGCTTTTTGAATGAGAATTTTTGTTTTCTTTCTGGACATTTATGCAAAGTTGGGCTTGGTAGATCATACGGTTTTTCTGGTTTTAGTTGTTTAAGAAAGTCTCATACTGTTTTCCATAGTGGCTATACCAATTTACATTTCCTCTAAAAGTGTAGGAGAGTGGTTTCCTTTTCTCCACACTCATTCCAGCACATATTTATAGAGTTTTTGATGATAACCTTCTGACGTGTGGAGTGATATATCATTGTGGTTTTGATTTTCATTTCTCTAACATTTAAGGATGTTGGATATCTTTTCTTGTGCCTGTTGGCTATTGATATGTCTTTGAAGGAAAATGTCTATTTAGGTCTTCTGTCCATTTTTTGAATAAGTTGTTATTGTTGTTCTTACTGAGTTGTAGGAGATGTTTGTATATTTTGGGGATTAACACTTTGTCAGCTGTAACATTTGCAAATATTTCCTCCCATCACATAGATTGTCTTTACATTTTGTTGATGGTTTCCTTGGTTTGAAAAACATGTTTAGCTATGATTAAGTCTCTCTCTCTCTCTCTTTTTTTTCTCTTTTCTTTTTATTACTTTTCCCCTGGGAGTTTAAGCTAAGAAAATATTGCTATAGCTTATGTCCAAAGATATTTTGCCTTTGTTCTCTTAGAATTTTTATGATATCTGTCTTATATTTGGGTCTTTAAACCATTTTATTATTTTCATATGATGAAATGTTCTAATTTTATTCATTTACATGGGTGTTTAGCTTTCTTATGCCACTGGCCAAGGAGACTGTCTTTTCTCTATTCTATATTCTTGACTCTTTTGTCAAGATTAATTGACTGTAGGTGTTTAGACTTATTCTGGGCTCTTTATTCTGATCTGTGGATCTATATGTCTGTATTTGTGCCAATAATGTGTTTTTTTTTAAGTTCCCAGATATTTTATTCTATGGTTATTATAGTATTTTTATTACTTTTTATTGGAATTTAATTGCTTTACCATATTTTGTTAGTTTCTGCTGCTGTGTGTATCACCAGTATGTATACATTTATCCCCTTCCTCTTGGGCCTCCCTCACCTTGTATCCCTAATTCCATGCCTCTAGGTCATCACAGAGCATCAAGCTGAGCTCCGTGTGCTATACAACAACTTCCTGCTAGTTACTTATTTTACACATGGTAATGTTTATATGTAAATGCTTTGATTACTGTAGATGAGTAATATACTCTGAAGTCTGAAAAGGTTTTACCTTCAGCTTCATTCTTTTTCCTCAGGATTGTTTAGACAATTATGAATCTTTTGTGTTTCCATATAATTTTAGAATTATATATTCTAGTTCTGTGAAAAATGTCATGGATATTTTGATAGGGATTGGTTTGGATAGTATGACTTTTTTTTTTTTTTTGCTTTATTTTACTTTACAATACTGTACTGGTTTTTGCCATATATCAACATGAATCTGCCACAGGTGTACATGAGTTCCCAATCCTGAACGCCCCTCCCACCTCCCTCCTCATACCATCTCTCTGGGTCATCCCAGTGCACCAGCCCCAAGCATCATGTATCCTGCATCAAACCTAGACTGGCGATTCATTTCTTACATGATATTATACATGTTTCAATGCCATTCTCCCAAATCATCCCACCCTCTCCCTCTCCCACAGAGTCCAAAAGGCTGTTTTATACATCTGTGTCTCTTTTGCTGTCTTGCGTACAGGTTATCATTATCATCATTCCATATATATGTGTTAGTATACTGTATTGGTGTTTTTCTTTCTGGCTTACTTCACTCTGTATAATCAGCTCCAGTTTCATCCACCTCATTAGAACTGATTCAAATGTATTCTTTTTAATGGCTGAGTAATACTCCAT
>SJXQ01012077.1:86892-113233 GCA_006408695.1 Aepyceros melampus | reverse complement strand
AAGCTGAAGCTCCAGTACTTTGGCCACTTTATGCGAAGAGTTGACTCATTGGAAAAGACCCTGATGCTGGGAGGGATTGAGGGCTGGAGGAGAAGGGGACGACAGAGGATGAGATGGCTGGATGGCATCACGGACTCAAGGGACGTGAGTCTGAATGAACCCCGGGAGTTGGTGATGGACAGGGAGGCCTGGCGTACTGCGATTCAATGGGTCGCAAAGAGTTGGACACGACTGAGCGACTGAACTGAACTAACTGTGATGCAAGGGCCATGATAAACTTTAGAGAATCACTCTAGGTACCTAACACAGTACTGGGTTTGGTGAAGGCAGTTTCCATTCCTGATGGAGGAGCTCCATTCTATCAAATCCCTATTGTTTACATCATGCAATAGGGCTCAATGGCAAAATGGCAGCTCTGACTATATTATGGCTAACATATTCTGTTCATTCTAACTAAAGAATTAATTGGATTCTTCTCATAAACCTTAGGTTTACCTATGGTAGGCTTCAGATATTCAGGATTTCTAGAATTCCAAGGCTGAAACTGTTATAAACATTTGCTTATTTTTTTAAGCTTAAGTTTTAAAGTATAGGAATAGCACATAAAGTCTTTGTGCTTGTTGTAGTTGTGACTTCATTTTCATTTGTCTTTAAACAAACAAACAAAAAAACTCCTTAAGTAGAACAGAGGGAAAATTTCTGACTTGTGTTAACAATGTTACTAACAGATATACTTTGCATTTGTATAGTGCAACCTATGGTAGGCTTCAGATATTCAGGATTTCTAGAATTCCAAGGCTGAAACTGTTATAAACATTTGCTTATTTTTTTAAGCTTAAGTTTTAAAGTATAGGACTACCACATAAAGTCTTTGTGCTTGTTATAGTTGTGACTTCATTTTCTTTTGTCTTTAAACAAACAAACAAAAAAACTCCTTAAGTAGAACAGAGGGAAAATTTCTGACTTGTGTTAACAATGTTACTAACAGATATACTTTGTATTTGTACAGTGCTTGTAGAATGTGCTTTTTTCAAAACACTTCCATAGTGTTTATTATATTTAATTTTAGTCTTGTTTATTAAAATTTCTGTCATTTTTATATCAACTGCATTTTTATTTAAAATTATGATTTATTATGAATATATTTATGTTTAATTATATGTAGTTTTAAAAATTATCTGGTGATAGAGAAGATGGGTATTTCTATCTCTTATATAGCATAAAGATATTTTAACCCAGTCTGGACAAATCGGTTTCTTGTATTAGTATAAATTAGCATTAACACTAGGACTTGAATGAATGTTTTGGGATTACAGTCCATTTTTTAAACAAAATGCAGCAAATTGCAAACTCTTTGACAGGAGGAATGTCTGTCTTTCAATTTTCATTACTTTTTTGTACTTTGAAAAAACTGTTTTAATTCAAGAATCTGGGTGTACAAAGCCAGGGGTATAAGTGATTAGAGGTTAGCATGGCTTCCTTTTATTTCATTTTTACCTTTTCCGCCTCATAAGCACACATGAAGACATCTCTCATCGTATTGCTTTAGCGTTATCTCTTAACAGACAATTTCTGCAGTTACAAGGAAACCATGAATATATCCAGTGATATTTATAACCCAGAACTTTCTTGCTGCACTATAGCATGGTTCATAGGTTTCTCTTTTTGACCGGAATGCTAAGACTGGGGATGTGTCCTAAATATTTTTAGTATCCATTAGAACTTTGTTATGAAAATTTGGTTCAAAGTTGGATGTTCTCTTTCTTTTCAAATTGCAACTATTTTTGCTTAGTGATTGTCATGTATTTATTCTTCCTTTGTGGAGTAAGACTTATCTTTAACGTTTTAAAATTAAATTGCTTGAGTTTCAATAGTCTTGGCTTATTAATTAGTCTTCTAGGATTCAGTGGTCAAGGTTGTATTCCCTCACGCTGGTCCCTTCACCATTTTAGAAGCAGTAGTTTTATTCTCCTCTCAGCCTTCATTTTCCAGACCAAGTCCCTAACTCTTTAGTCTGTTCCTCTGAGGATACACCACACACATAAATCAGGCTTCCAAGGAAGCTAAAAGAGGTAATTATTATTTGCGTTTTGGGCATTTAAAAACTCAAAGCTCAGAGGTGAGGATACTTAATTCTAGCTACTTCATGAGATTATAAATTTCTCCTGGGAATACAGCTCCTTCTGTTTGTTTTACCTACATCTCTACTCCTTAGGATTCTAGTGATGCAACCATACAGATAACCCTGACTCTAGGGCTCTAAATAAGAAATAGACCAGGACCCATCAATTTGCTAGTCTCAATTAGGTTCCTTTGTCTCTCACTGTCAAGAACAGTAGACTTGTGTATTATTATGTAGGGGATTACTTTACCAAAAGAGAGTTTGTTTAGATCACTGAGGTAAGAAATATACTTTTACTTTATATATTACAAAAGTATTTCAGTTTGAATGATATGGATCCATGCTTACTTCTTTAAAAAATAATAATTAATTTTAATTGGGGTCTAATTTATTTACTTATTGTGATGGTTTTTGCCAGACATCGACATGAATCAGCCACAGGTGCACATGCATCCCCTCATCCTGGGACAATCCAGGAAGACTGAAAAAAATCATCTGTCCCAAATTGAATGGTTTCCTATGGCTTAGTTGATACCAAAGGACAAAGCAGAAGTTTCCTAAAGGTCTTTTTCAGAGTTTAAATCAAATTTAAGCTTTTCTTCTTCTTCTTTGGCCTTAAAGTTACATTTTAATTACAGTGCAATAATTTGAGGAACATTGGTAATAGGGAAAACTTTTAGACCTTTTGTTCTTTAGTGCAGTCAAGGGAAACCTCATTAGAGAGGATTTTCTTAGTTAGCAGGGCTTCGAGGTTAATGAGCTGTGAGTGATAATATATAGTAGTAATCCCTCCTGGCACTAACAGGTTGTATTTTATACATTCCTTAATCTCAATAGGAAAGGAGGTGATGGGAGAGGGTGAGAAGGAAACCAATTTAAGGGGCTTGGAGATGTTCAAAAAAATCCCACTCCTGGTATGAATCATAATTGAAAACTTCACATGTTCAAACCTGAATAGCTAAAAGATGAGTGGATAGAAACATTTCTCCATAAACTGATTTCAGTGAAAAAAAAAAAAAATGATGACATGTTGTAGTATCTAAAGATGAACTGAATGACATTCTCCAAAATTTGGCATCCCAGGGGCAAAGTTCCTTTTCCTGTCACAAGAAGGAGCCAACAAAATTTGGAGTCATAAGTTTGGATCAGTCGGATAGTGACAAGAAATAGGGTGCTATTTATAAGGAGATATCCTGAACTGAATGCAGTTTGAAAGGGGGTTACAGTTAACACATTTTAACTCTAAAATAGATTAGCTCTCAAATGAGAATTTTATCAAATAATCTAATTTTTAGTGTCAGCACAGTGGTCATTAATAACCTTTTTCGTTTATCATATTTGATACTTTCTTTGTTACTGGGGACTCTCTAGAAATCAACTCAGATCATCAGTTCAGTTAATTTCAGTCGCTCAGTGGTGTCCAACTCTTTATGACCCCATGAAATGCAGCATGCCAGGCCTCCGTGTCTATCACCAACCCCCGGAGTTCACTCAAACTCATGTCCATTGAGACGGTGATGCCATACAATCATCTTTTCCTCTGCCGTCCTCTTTTCTTCCTGCCTTCAATCTTTCCCAGCATCAGGGTCCTTTCAAATGAGTGAGCTCTTCCCATCAGGTGGCCAAAGGATTGGAGTTTCAGTTTCATCATGAGTCCTCCCAATGAATATTCAGGACTTATTTCTCTTAGGATGGACTGGTTGGATCTCCTTGAGGTCCAAGGGACACTCAAGAGTCTTTTCCAACACCACAGTTCAAAAGTATCAATTCTTCGGCGCTCAGCCTTCTTTACAGTCCAACTCTCACATCCATACATGACTGCTGGAAAAACCATAGCCTTGGCTAGACAGACCTTTGTTGGCAAAGTAATGTCTCTACTTTTTAACTTGCTGTCTAGGTTGGTCATAACTGTCTTTCCAAGGAGAAAGCATCTTTTAATTTCATGGCTGCAATCACCATCTGCAGTGATTTTGGAGCCCAAAAAATAGTCTGCTACTGTTTCTAATGTTTCCCCATTTATTTGCCAGGAAGTGATGGGACCAGATACCATGATCTTAGTTCTCTGAATGGTGAGCTTTAAGCCAAATTTTTCACTCCTCTCTTTCACTTTCATCAAGAGGCTCTTTCGTTCTTCTTCACTTTCAGCCATAGGGTGGTATCATTTGCATATCTGAGGTTTTTTATATTCCTCCCACCAATCTTGATTCCAGCTTGTGCTTCATCCAGCCCAGCATTTCTCATGATGTACTCTGTATATAAGTTATAAAAGCAGAGTGACAATATATAGCCTTGACGTACTCCTTTTCCTACTTGGAACCAGTAGGAAATGTCCAATTCTAAATTTTGCTCCCTGTCCTGCATAGAAATTTCTCAAGAGGCAGGTCAGGTAGTCTCGTGTGTCCATCTCTTGAAGAAGTTTCTACAGTTTATTGTGATGCATGCAGTAAAAGGCTTTGGCATAGTCAGTAAAGCAGAAATACATGTTTTCTTGGAACTCTTGCTTTTTTGGTGATTCAGCGGATGTTGGCAATTTGACCTCTGGTTCCTCTGCCTTTTCTAAATCCAGCTGGAACATCTGGAAGTTCACAGTTCACTTACTCTTGAACCTGGTTTGGAGACTTTTGAGCATTACTTTACCAGCGTGTGAGATGAGTGCAATTGTGCAATAGTTTGAGCATTCTTTGGCATTGCCTTTCTTTGGGACTGCAATGAAAACTGACCTTTACCAGTCCTGTGGCCACTGCTAAGTTTTCCAGATATGCTGGCATGTTGAGTGCAGCACTTTCACAGCATCATTTTTAGGATTTGGAATAGCTCAACTGAAATCCCATCACCTCCACTGGCTTTGTTCACAGTGATGCTTCCTAAGGCCCACTTGACTTCACATTCTAGGATATCTTGCTCTAGGTGAATGATCACACCATCGTCATTATCTAGGCCATGGAGACCTTTTTTGTACAGTTCTTCTGTGTATTCTTGCCATCTCTTCTTAATATCTTCTGCTCCTGTTAGGTCCATACCATTTCTGTCCTTTATTGAACCCATCTTTGCATGAAATGTTCCCTTGGTATCTCTAATTTTCTTGATGAGATCTCTAGTCTTTCCCATTTTATTGTTTTCCTCTATTTCTTTGCATTGATCACTGAGGACAGCTTTCTTATATCTCCTTGCTTTCTTTGGAACTCTGAATTCAGATGGGTATATCTTTCCTTTTCTCCTTTGGTTTTCACTTCTTTTCTAATCACAGCTGTTTATAAGGCCTCCTCAGACATTTTGCTTTCTTGCAGGTAAATAGCAGGGAGTGAACACAGCTCCACCCATCAACAGAAAGTAGGATTAAAGATTTACTGAGCATAGCCCTGCCCATCAGAACAAGACCCAGCTTCCTCTTCAACCAGTCTCTCCCATCAGGAAGCTTCCATAAGTCTCTTATACTTCTCCATCAGATGGCAGAAAGAATGAAAACCATAGTTACAGAAAACTAACCATTCAAATCACATTAACAACAGCCTTGTCTAACTCAGTGAAACTATGAGCAATGCTGGATAGGGCCCGCCAAAATGGACAGGTCATGTTGGAGAGTTCTGACAAAATGTGGTCCACTGGAGAAGGGAATGGCAAACCACTTCAGTGTTCTTGCCTTGAGAAAACCCTAGAATAGTATGAAAAGGCAAACAGATAGGACACTGAAAGATAAACTCCACAGGTCAGTAGGTGGCCAATATGCTATTGGAGATCAGTTGAGAAATAGCTCCAGAAAGGATGAAGAGACAAACCCAAAGCAAAAACAACACCCAGTTGTGGATGTGACTGGTGATAGAAGCAAGGTCCAGTGCTATAAAGAGAAACATTGCATAGGAACTTGGAATGTTAGGTCCATGAATCAAGGCAAGTGGTCACACAGGAGATGGCAAGTGTGAACATCAACAATTTAGGAATCAGTGAACTGAAATAGTCTGGAATGGGTGAATTTAAACCAGATGACCATTATATCTATTACTGTGGGCAAGCATCACTTAGAAGAAATGGAGTAGCCATCATAGTGAACAAAAGAGTCCAAAATGCAGTACTTGAATGCAATCTTAAAAACGACAAAAGGATCTCTGTTCATTTCCAAGGCAAACCATTCAATATCATGGTAATCCAAGCCTATGCCCCTACCAGTAATGCTGAAGAAGCTGAAGGTGAATGGTTTATGAAGACCTATAAGATCTTTTAGAACTAATACCCAAAACAGATGTCATTTTCATTATAGGGGATTGGAATGCAAAAATAGGAAGTCAAGAAACACCTGGAGTAACAGGCAAATTTGGCCTTGGAGTATAGAATGAAGCAGGGCAAAGGATAATAGAGTTTCATCAAGGGAATGCACTTGTCATAGCAAACACCATTTTCCAACAACACAAGGGAAGACTTTACACATGGACATCACCAGATGGTCAACACCTAAATCAGATTCATTATATTTTTTTGCAGCCAATGATGGAGAAACTCTGTACTGTCAGCACAAACAAGACTGGGAGCTGACTGTGGCTCAGATCATGAGTTCATTATTACCAAAATGAGGCTTAAATTGAAATAAGTAGGGAAAATCACAAGACCATTCAGGTATGACCTAAATCAAATCCCTTACGATTATTCAGTGGAAGTGAGAAATAGATTTAAGGGCCTAGATCTGATAGACAGAGTGCCTGATGAACTATGGACAGAGGCTCGTGACACTGTATCAGAGAAAAGGATCAAAACAATCCCCAAGAAATTAAATTCATGCTACGTTTAAAGAGAGAAATCTGCCTTTCTAAGCAAGATTCAAAGCTCAGTTGACTGTGACATTAAACATTTTTATGCAAAGAAAGGAAAGGAGGGAAAGAAGAATAAAGATCCCTTTCTCCTCCTTTGCCAGTTTTGCCTTTATAGATTTGCATCTCAGAAATTCCATCTACTCTTCACAAAATAAAGTGCAGAATCCTTGTGCCAACATTCAGTGTCATCCACTATTTGGCATAATCTAATCTTTCTCTGTTATTTAGAGTTTCTTTCCTCCACAAACTCTCCGTTAGAAACTAGCTGAAATACTCACTTTCTCCTAAGCAAGCAAGGTCCTTTCCACCTTCACTCAGTAGGATACTGCTGCATGGAATGAAATGAAATTGAAAGTCGCTCAGTCATTGTCCTACCCTTTGTGACTCATGAACAGTCACCCACCAGGCTCCTCTTCCATGGAATTCTCCAAGCCAGAATACAGGAGTGGGTAGCCTTTTCTTTCTCCAGGGGGTCTTCCCAACCCAGGGACTGTACCCAGGTCTCCCACACTGCAGGTGGATTCTTTACCATCGATCCTCCAGGGAAGCTCTGGTAGAATGTTCTCTGTTATTTCTAGTTATTTACTTCCTATTCTTTTGGATATAGCATAAAAAGTGAGCAAACACACTTCAGCTGAGTTCAGTTCAGTCATGTCCGACTCTTTGTAACCCCATGAATCACAGCACGCCAGGCCTCCTTGTCCATCATAAACTCCCAGAGTTCACTCAGACTCACGGCCATCGAGTTTGTGATGCCATCCAGCCATCTCATCCTCTGTCGTCCCCTTCTCCTAATGCCCCCAATTCCTCCCAGCATCAAAGTCTTTTCCAATAAGTCTGCTCTTCACATGACTTGGCCAAAGTACTGGAGTTTCAACTTTAGCATCATTCCTTCCAAAGAAATCCCAGGGCTGATCTCCTTCAGAATGGACTGGTTGAATCTCCTTGCAGTCCAAGGGACTCTCAAGAGTCTTCTCCAACACCACAGTTCAAAAGTATCAATTCTTCAGTGCTCAGCTTTCTTCATAGTCCAACTGTCACATGCATACATAACCACTGGGAAAACCATAGTCTTGACTAAATGGACCTTTGTTGGCAAAGTAATGTCTCTGCTTTGCAATATGCTATCTAGGTTGGTCATAACTTTCCTTCCAAAGAGTAAGAGTCTTTTAATTTCATGGCTGCAGTCACCTTCTGAAGTGATTTTAGAGCCCAAAAAATATAGCCTGACACTGTTTCCACTCTTTCTCCATCTATTTCCCATGAAGTGATGGGACCAGATGCAATGATCTTCATTTTCTGAGTGTTGAGCTTAAAGTCAACTTTTCCACTCTACACTTTCACTTTCATCAAGAGGCTTTTTAGNGACTGCAAGTAGATCCAACCAGTCCATTCTGAAGGAGATCAGCCCTGGGATTTCTTTGGAAGGGATGATGCTAAAGCTGAAGCTCCAGTACTTTGGCCACCTCATGCGAAGAGTTGACTCATTGGAAAAGACCCTGATGCTGGGAGGGATTGGAGGCAGGAGGAGAAGGGGACGACTGAGGATGAGATAGCTGGATGGCATCACGGACTCGATGGACGTGAATCTGAGTGAACTCCGGGAGTTGTGATCGACAGGGAGGCCTGGCGTGCTGAGGTTCATGGGGTCACAAAGATTTGGACACGACTGAGCGACTGAACTGAACTGAACTGAACTGGGGAAAGAACTACTTACTGCCAGTTAAGTGCCTTTTGCATTCTACCTGCTGCTATGTGGACATGCAAGATTTACTCACAGATGCTGAAAATTATTTCTTGAGAAGCAGTTTAAATTTCAGGTATAGCTGGTTTAGAAAAGTCAGTTTGGGGTCAGGTATGTCTCAGGAGGAAGAAATGTTGACCTATTTTACATGTACTCTATTTTGTTTCAAAAGAAGGGTGGAGATGAATTCTATGCAACCTGAGAATAGGGGGTCCTATTTTGATGTAAAGTCAGAATCTCTCTTATTCTTTCCCCCACTCCTGAACCACACCAGAAGAAAAGTGCTGACAGCCAGCACAGGGGTATGAATGCCTAGGTTTTTGATTTAGAGGGACCTCCACAGGTTCAAAACTCCAAACTAAGTGCTAAGGCGAGAATGACCTGGAGTGATTTCCTTAACTGACTAAGGTCTCTGCTTGCATGTCTCTGAATGAAGTTCATAGTCTCAATCTCTTAGGAATATTGCAAAGATGAATTGAAATAGTATATGTGAAGGAAAGCTAATGACAAACCTACTTAGTGCATTAAAACGGGGAGACACTACTTTGTCAACTAAGGTCCATACAGTCAAAGCTATGATTTTTCCAGTAGTCATGTAATGATGTGAGTTGAACCATAAAGAAGGTGAGTGCTGAAGACTTGATGCTTTTGAACTGTGGTGTTGGAGAAGACTCTTGAGAGTCCCTTGGACTGTAAAGAGATCAAACCAGTCAATCTTAAAGGAAATCAGTCCTGAATATTCATTGGAAGGACTAGCGCTGAAGCTGAGGCTCCAATATTTTGACCATCAGATGCAAAGAACCAACTCATTGGAAAAGATCTTGATGCTGGGAAAGATTGAAGACAGGAGGAGAAGGGGGAGGCAGAGGATGAGATGGTTTGATAGCATTACCAACTCAATGGACATGAGTTTGAACAAACTCTGGGAGATAGTGAAGGACAGGGAAGCTTGGCGTGCTCCAGTCCATGGGGTCTCAAAGAGTTGAAGACAATTTAGCAACTGAACCAATGTGGCACCCTGGGATAAATGACTGACTCACTAAGGAAATATTTAATAAATGAAATCTTCCATATCTTATTTTCTAACGTGAAAAAATATTAACTGCCTGGAGGACTTTTTTTAACAGATTGATGAATTGCTTTTGGTCTTGTGTGAGGTTTATCATAAGGAGAAACCAATCTAAACACATATTTTCTTACATACAACTGTTTGTACCACAAACTAATTTATGAAAAGAACAGGGATATCAACAGGACCTAGAGGACGCTTTCATCAGCTCTGTCACTAAAAGGACCAGGGACACAGTCTGTCTCACTCTGCAGGGGCCCAGAGTCAGGTTCCAAAACACCCAACAAGTGCCAGTGCTGGCTGAAGGGGTTCAATCAACATTAATCTTTGAATATTACTTACAGAGTTTATGAGGAAGAAAATGTGATTAACCACACAAAAAGAAAAGAAAAAAAAAACAACAACCCCATTTCTCAACTGAAGGGGAAAATTCCTTTGAGCATAAACAGATTGCACTATTTATACATGAAATATTTTCTGCATCTATAAAGTTACCATGCTCAAGTATTCTAATTAATTGTGGTAGTTGCCAGGGAAACCAAACTAACTCAATGATAGGTCTGCAGGAAGGTGCTGTGATTTGTCACTACGAAGCAGGTACTTCCTGTGCTAAAACTGAGCAGATGCTTAAAGATTTTAAATGTTCTAGAGAACACAGTGTTATCTGGATGGATTTCCTTAAACAACATCTTGATTTCCTTTCTTTATAACAACTTGGTTTGATACATGGACTAACTATAAGTGTGATAGATTAAGAAGTGGTATTGAGGAACACAGTCCCTTGAAAAATCCCATGAACAGAGGAGGCTGGCAGACTCCATGTTTGTGGGATTGCAAAAGAGTCAGCCATGACTTAGTGACTAAACAGAAACAAATAATTGAGTTAGGAGGCTGTGATTCCCACTGAAAGAGACTCTTAATTCTATATACAGTTTGTGTTTGGCTACCTTATTATGAGAAATAAGAGGGAAGCAGCTGGCAGTGAGAACATAATTTTAAAAATCCCATAAAATCAATAAATTTAGCCAAGTGACTGTTAGAGGAAATTGTGGGAAATTGATGGCATTTGGCTAGAGGACAAAGGATTGCCCACATTTTTCCTATTAACAACCTATTTTCCTATGAAGGTACTGAAAAGATGTATATACAAAGAGCTATGGGCAAATGAAATAAACGGAAGGTGAGGAGGCAAGTTTAATCAGGTTTGAGGAAGTTTCTAACATGCCGTACTCATTAAGTCAAGTTTCTACAATTACTTAAATCTATTGTTTTATTTTTATAACTCAGATGCCTCTTGTATTTCTTCACTGAAGCAGTGCATTATTGAATCTATAATTAGAGTTTAAAAGTCTACAATTATGTAATTATTGTCCAAAAACAGTATAATCTTATTTCCCATGTAGACAATAGGTAATGCTTTCCTGATACCCAGCCTGACCATCTACCCATCCATCCCATCTATACACTTATTCAGTTAAAAATTACTTATTGAGTTCCTACTCTGTGCTCAGATCTATCAGTATATAATAATGAATAGAATTTCTACCCTTAGTAAGACAAATCATGAGCTGATAATGATAGAATCAAATGTTTAATAAATACAACTTTGTGAACTCTTTAAAAAGCTTGCCAGGAGCTCCAAGCTCAATCTATTTTCTATCTTCTTAAAAAAATCCAGCCTCTGGGTAAATTGCCACTTTTATCATTAGTTTCATGATCTATAGTAACATCCCTTGCTTTAAAGTCCACTTTTTAATACTATTGATCTGCTCTAGTTACTTTTTAGTTACTGTTATTTCTGTGTGTGTGTGTGTGTGTGTGTGTGTGTGTATAATTTAAGGTATATCTCTGATCAGTAGCATGTAATTAAATGTCTTTAAAAAATCTAGCCTGGTAATAAGCTAAGCTAAGCTAAGTCGCTTGAGTCGTGTCCAACTCTGTGCGACCTCATAGACGGCAGCCAACCAGGCTCCCCCGTCCCTCCTGGGATTCTCCGGGCAAGAACACTGGAGTGGGTTGCCATTTCCTTCTCCAATGCATGAAAGTGAAAAGTGAAAGTGAAGTCACTCAGTCGTGCCTGACTCTTCGTGACCCCATGGACTGTAGCCCACCAGGCTCCTCCTTCCATGGGATTTTCCAGGCCAGAGTACTGGAGTGGGTTGCCATTGCCTTCTCCGTATAGTAGGCTTTAAATTGGAAACTTTGTCTTATTTAAATTTATTGTAAGTGCTGATGTATTTGGCTTTAAACCTACTATTTTGTGTTTTCTTTTATCTCACCCATTCCTTTTTTCTCTCTCTCCCATCTTTCTTGGATCAATTATTATTATTATTATTTAATTTTTTATTGGAGGATAGTTATTGTTTAATTTTTCTACTTTATTAGTTTGCAAGTTATATATTTAAAAACTTTTCATCTTCTGTTGTTTTAAAGATGATAAAACAAATTCATGGTTTATTAAATCTGGTATAAATTGGAATATTTAGCAATTCCTAAATGAAGCAGGGACCTAAGAATCCTTGCTTCTCTTTGCTCTTCTTGTCTTTTGTGCCGTTTTTTCATATTTATATTTCACCTATATTCCACCCCAGAGGAGTCACTTCAGATAATTAGTATTTATGCAATTTATTCACATATCTATTAACACTCTTCCAATCGCTCTTCATTTCTCCAGCAATTTTTCTGTTTTCATCTAGGACTGTTCTCCTCTGACCTGAAGTACTCAACTTAATAGTTCTTTTCATGCAAGTCTACCAGTAAAAAACACTTGGTTCTCATTTTTCAAAAAACATTTTTGTTTTTTTTTTGGTATTCATTCTTGAAGTATACTTTTCCTGGATATAGGCTTCTATGGTGGTATTTGTAATTTCTTTCATCCTTTTAAAAATACTCCTTTCCATTGCCTTACTTCTTTAAAGGCTATATCATGTTTACTTTGCTGCTTAGAAAAATTTCCCTTGTTTTCTTTTGTCCTCAGGAGGAGTTTAATTATACTGTGGTTGGGTGTGGCTTTTTAAAACTCACGCACTTGGGGAGAGTAAAGCACTTTTTGCTTCAGTGGTCTGATTGTTTTAAAATCAGTTTTCAAAAAATTTTGGTTGATAAATTGCTTTCTCCCTGCTTTCCTCTATGACTACACATATACCAGAATTTTTCATTTTGTCCAAAGTCTTACACGCTTTTCTTCTTTTTCCTATGTGATGCGCCTGTTCTCTCAAGTTCACTCTTCTGCTGTGTTCAATTTATTTTAAACACATAAGTTCTACATTTTAATTATTTTCAGATCTAGAATTTCTATGACTCCTTTTATAGATTCCAGTTTTCTGGTGAAATTCTTCTATTATCCTGAAACTATTAATAACAACTATTTTATATCTCATACCTGATAACTATAACACCTGGATCACATAAGAATCTGCTTGTATTGAATATTTTTTGACCTCATTTTCAGTCATTTGGCATTAACTTTGGGTACATCTAATACTTTTTGAGTGAATCCCAGACATCATTATGAAAAATTTTGTAGATGTCTTGAGACTCTGGCTTTGGCTGTTCTTCTCCTGAAAAGAGTTACTTTTGTTTTGGGACAGGTAGCTTGAATTTGGGACTGTGCTTTTTCGAGTTAAGGTTTTCGAATCTGTGATCTGGGTCTTTTGGTTGCTCTTACTCCCAGGATGTAGACTTTCTGGGTCTTAACTAGCAGTCTGTGATGTTTACCAGGGCTCATACAACTGATGTGAAGAGCTGACTCATTGGAAAAGACCCCTGATGCTGGGAAAGATTGAAGGCTGGAGGAGAAGGGGATGACAGAGGGTGAGATGGTCGGATGGCATCACCAACTCAATGGACATGAGTTTGAGCGAGCTCCGGGAGATGGTGAAGGACAGGGAAGCCTAGTGTGCTGCAGTTCATGGGGTTGCAAAGAGTTGAATGCAACTGGACAACATACAACTTGGTATACAACTTGTGATGTTTACCAAGAATCAAACAACTTGTGCTTCCCAGGTGGCTCAGTGATAAAGAATCCACCTGCCAGTGCAGGAGCTGCAAGAGACCTGGGTTCAATCCCTGGGTCAAGAAGATCCCCTGGAGTAGGAAATGGCAACCCACTCCTGTATTCTTGCCTGGAAAATTTCCTGGATGGAGGGACAGGCTACAAGCCCGTGGGGTCACAAAGAGTCAGATACGACCTAGCACACATGCACTCGTACAGCTTGGTGGGCTCTGAAGTACGTGTTTATTATTCTATTTCTGTTAAGTTTCCTAACCTCTTCAGTTCAGTTCAGTTCAGTCGCTCAGTCATGTCTGACTCTTTGTGACCCCATGAATCGCAGCACGCCAGGCCTCCCTGTCCATCACCAACTCTCGGAGTTCACTCAGACTCACGTCCATTGAATCGGTGATGCCATCCAGCCATCTCATCCTCAGTTGTCCCCTTCTCCTCCTGCCCCCAGTCCCTCCCAGCATCAGGGTCTTTTCCAATGAGTCAGCTCTTCGCATGTGGTGGCCAAAGTACTGGAGCTTCAGCTTCAGCATCATTCCTTCCAAAGAAATCCCAGGGTTGATCTCCTTCAGAATGGACTGGTTGGATCTCCTTGCAGTCCAAGGGACTCTCAAGAGTCTTCTCCAACACCACTGTTCAAAAGCATTAATTCTTCAGTGCTCAGCCTTCTTCAAAGTCCAACTCTCACATCCATACATGACCACAGGAAAAACCATAGCCTTGACTAGACGGACCTTAGTCAGCAAAGTAATGTCTCTGCTTTTAAATATACTATCTAGGTTGGTCATAACTTTTCTTCCAAGGAGTAAGCGTCTTTTAATTTCATGGCTGCAGTCCCCATCTGCAGTGATTTTGGAGCCCCAAAAAATAAAGTCTGACACTGGTTCTACTGTTTGCCCATCTATTTCCCATGAAGTGATGGGACCAGATACCATGATCTTCGTTTTCTGAATGTTGAGATTTAAGCCAACTTTTTCACTCTCCTCTTTCACTTTCATCAAGAGGCTTTTTAGCTCCTCTTCACTTTCTGCCATAAGGGTGGTGTCATCTGCATATCTGAGGTTATTGATATTTTTCCTGGCAATCTTGATTCCAGCTTGTGTTTCTTCTGGTCCAGCGTTTCTCATGATGTACTCTGCATAGAAG
The DNA here is from genome assembly GCA_006408695.1 of Aepyceros melampus. Lineage (NCBI taxonomy): Eukaryota > Metazoa > Chordata > Mammalia > Artiodactyla > Bovidae > Aepyceros > Aepyceros melampus. The sequence goes on along the minus strand of SJXQ01012077.1, from coordinate 98,347 downwards.
TTAAATAAGCAGGGTGACAATATACAGCCTTGACGTACTCCTTTTCCTATTTGGAGCCAGTCTGTTGTTCCATGTCCAGTTCTAACTGTTGCTTCCTGACCTGCATACAGATTTCTCAAGAGGCAGGTTAGGTGGTCCTAACCTCTTAACTGTTGCTATTTGTTGTTATTTCCTTAGCTTCTTTGTCTTTTTGTTCAGAATCCTTAATAAATGCCTGAAGGAAAAATACTTTTCCCTGGAAACCCATGCCTTCAGGTCCTAACTGCCATGGTAATGCCATAATACCTTCAAGCACAACTTTAAATTTTTTCCTAGCTTTTCTAGTTTTTATTAGACATGTAGTTGGTTTGCAACAAATGCCTNCCACAGTTTATTGTGATCCACACAGCCAAAGGCTTTGGCATAGTCAATAAAGCAGAAGTAGATGTTTTTTTCTGGAACTCTTGCTTTTTTGATGACCCAGCAGATGTTGGCAATTTGATCTCTGATTCCTCTTCCTTTTCGAAAACCAGCTTGAACATCAGGAAGTTCATGATTCATGTATTGCTGAAGCCTGGCTTGGAGAATTTTGAGCATTACTTTACTAGTGTGTGACATGAGTGAAATTGTGTGGTAGTTTGAGCATTCTTTGGCTTTGCCTTTCTTTGGGATTGGAAGGAACACTGACCTTTTCCAGTCCTGTGGCCACTGCTGAGTTTTCCATATTTGCTGGCATATTGAGTGCAGCACTTTCACAGCATCATCTTTCAGGATTTGAAGGAGCTCAACTGGAATTCCATCACCTCCACTAGCTTTGTTCGTAGTGATGCTTTCTAAGGCCCACTTGACTTCACATTCCAGGATATCTGGCTCTAGGTGAGTGATCACACCATCGTGATTATCTTGGTCGTGAAGATATTTTTTGTACAGTTTTTCTGTGTATTCTTGCCACCTCTTCTTAATATCTTCTGCTTCTGTTAGGCCCATACCATTTTTGTCTGTTATCGAGCCCATCTTTGCATGAAATGTTCCCTTGGTATCTCTAATTTTCTTGAAGAGATCTCTGGTCTTTTCAATTCTGTTGTTTTCCTTTATTTCTTTGCACTGATCACTGAGGAAGGCTTTCTTACCTCTCCTTGGTATTCTTTGAAACTCTGCATTTAGATGCTTATATCTTTCCTTTTCGCCTTTGCTTTTCACTTCCCTTCTTTCACAGCTATTTGTATGGCCTCCTCAGACAGCCATTTTGGTTTTTTTGCATTTCTTTTTTATGGGGATGATCTTGAAACCTGTCTCCTGTACAATGGACACAAACCTCTGTTTATAGTTCACTGGGCACTTGTCTATCAGATCTAGTCCCTTAAATCTATTTCTCACTTCTGCTGTCTAATCATAAGAGATTTGATTTAGGTCATACTTGAATGGTCTAGTGGTTTTCCCTACTTTCTTCAATTTAAGTCTGAATTTGGCAATAATGAGTTTATGATCTGAGCCACAGTCAGCTCCTGGTCTTGTTTTTGTTGACTGTATAGAGCTTTTCCATATCTGGCTGCAAAGAATATAATCAATCTGATTTCGGTGTCGACCATCTGGTGATGTCCATGTGTAGAGTCTTCTCTTGTGTTGTTGCAAGAGTCTATCAGATCTAGTCCCTTAAATCTATTTCTCACTTCTGCTGTCTAATCATAAGAGATTTGATTTAGGTCATACTTGAATGGTCTAGTGGTTTTGCCCACTTTCTTCAATTTAAGTCTGAATTTGGCAATAATGAGTTTATGATCTGAGCCACAGTCAGCTCCTGGTCTTGTTTTTGTTGACTGTATAGAGCTTTTCCATATCTGGCTGCAAAGAATATAATCAATCTGATTTCGGTGTCAACCATCTGGTGATGTCCATGTGTAGAGTCTTCTCTTGTGTTGTTGCAAGAGGGTGTTTGCTATGACCAGTGCATTTTCTTGGCAAAACTCTATTAGTCTTTGACCTGCTTCATTCCGCATTCCAAGGCCAAATTTGCCTGTTACTCCAGGTGTTTCTTGACTTCCTACTTTTGCATTCCAGTCCACTATAATGAAAAACACATATTTTTTGAGTGTTAGTTCTAAAATGTCTTGTAGGTCTTCACAGAACTGTTCAACTTGAGCTTCTTCAAAATTACTGGCTGGGGCATAGACTTGGATTACTGTGATACTGAATGGTTTGCCTTGGAAACAGAGATCAGTGGAGAAACACACTTACATTCTATTAAATCTTCCTGATATCTTTCATTAGAAAATATTTTCCTTTCCTTAGGTCTTAAATTATTATTTTAGTGATCCACACATACACTCGTTTGTAATACTCAACAGTATTATTATCTCTATTTCCTGTCTGCTTTTCCACATTTATTTGGGCCTTTTGTGAGTTCAGACACTTAGGATATACCTATAGTGATTGCTACAGTAGGATTTAGGTTGATTAATTAGTTCTTTAATTTTACAACTTTTAATTTTGTCCTCAACATTTCCCAGATCAAGATCTAATTGAAAGAATAAACATTGAATGTTCCTTTAAAAGGAAAATTATAGGCCAATAGAATATATATATGTATAAACAACTTTTCTGTGCTTTTTAATATGCTACTATTTTAGAAATGACAATCTGGGTGATTTGGGGCAACTTCTACCTTTTTACTCAAAATCATAATTTTGAGGCTTATATGTTGAGGTAAATAGCCCTACCTCCATAAATCCTATACCCTTGATTTAGAAATTTAAGTCTGCAAAAGAAGGACATATAAACAATGTTACAGAATTTTGTTACCCTTTTAAGATATCCTTAAATAATTACATTATTTTCAATCCCTTTTAGTTACCTAACATTTTGTAAGCAAACTTAAGAAAATAAGTTCCATAACTTTCTTGAGAGTTTGATATCAATAAAATCTTGTTCATTAATGAGATCAACAATAAAATGCTTTACTGAGAACTCTAAATAGCTGAACACAGTGAGGATAACACTGTAACAGAGCTCATTAGGGTGGCAAGTACAAAACAAAAGAGAGTGAGAAAAGATGTATGAAGTTGCCACACGACCCTAAAATCTGATATTGTTTTACTCATAATCTCTTTCTTTAGATATCTATATCTCATCATATCTCTCATCATAAGTAAAAATTTTAGATGTACTATGTATGCCCTATTTTTTTTTTTCTTTTATTCATGGTTTAAGTCTGACACTGATCTTGATGTTTACCTTAACCTGAAGTATAAAGATAAGTATTGTTGAAAAAGAGAAAGATGCAAAGGTCGAGTTCACCGTGCTGTATGCTCTGGGCCAAAAGCCTCAGGCTTATCCAAAGTCTTTTCTTTCTTTCTCCAGTGAAATAAAATTGTCACTGCTGTGCTTTCCACAGAAATAGGTAAAATCAACCTTTAATATTTCCTAGATTAATCCATTCTCAAACTCCATTGTGTTTACCTTTTCCGAATGTTCTCAAATTCCACTTGAGTTTGCTTCATAAAATTTTCTGGATTATATCTAATTTAATTTAATTTATTTATAATTTAAAATACCACAAACACTGTATTTAATGAACTATTAATACACAAATCATTTTTCTTGTTTGATTCAATCTTCTTCTTTACTAATTGCTCACTATGTCTAAACCATGTGCCAGGTACTATGCTGAGATAAAGGCAGTGTTAAATGTAATGTTTATCCCTAAACAAACCAATAAATAAACAGAAACAATGAGATATAGTCCTAGTCTAGGTTTTAGAGAGGATTCCTCTACTTACACCAATGCATAATCCATTCCTGTGATCACACTGTCCAGAATATATTTCTAGTTCTACTACTTCTCTACAACTGTAACACTGCCATACCCCTACAAACCACTATCATTCTTTGCTAGAATAAAACAAGTAACCTTGTGAATGTCCTTCCTCAGCCTCTACCTGCCTACTAATCTCTACAGTATGTTTGTTCAAAAGAAGCCAGAGTCATTGTTAAATTTTAAAAATTAGATCATGGTCCTCTACTGCCTTAAAATTTTTTTTCCAATTAATTAAAATAACATTCCAAATCATTTATCTGGCTTTTTGCTTTTTATCTGACCTTATAGCACTACTGATCAGCAATGCCACCTGTGAACAGCATCACTCTATAGGTCAGAATCTCTGGGATGGAACCCAAGAATTGCTATATTATTAATAATAATCCTTCATGTTATTAAGCCTTCTAACATGGATGCATGCTAGAATTGGGAATTATTGTCGCACACTTCTTTTTTTTTTCCCCCATTTACCAGCTTTACATGATTTATTTCTGCTCTTTGAATCTGGGAGTACAATTCGATTGTCAGGGCCTTTAAATCTTTATCTGCCTGGATCTTTGCTTTACTGTCTTCTAGTCAGTCACGGTTCTGTTAAATACTACTCCTTCAGAGATATTCCCCTGACCACTTAATGCTGTTCTCCACATCCCTTTCTCCCACATTACATCTAATTTTCTTAGCAGTGATTATCATTATTTGAACTTGTCTGTATATCTATCATAATAATAGACTGAAACTGAAGACCTAAGGCAATAAATGTTCTATTCTAAAGTAAGGGGCAAGGCTATCCACAGGACTTGTAAAAGGAAGGCAGGGGAAAAAAAAAAAAAAAGAAGAAGAAGAAGAAAATTGTTTGGTACCCTGAAAGAATCATTCAACTCCAGTGTACAAATGAAGTTTGAGAGGCTAGGAAGACATTATATAATAGAAAGATTAAATGAGGAGGTGGCTGATGAGCTCTGGATCTTACCTTCTTCCTTAGGTAAGTATAGGTGTATTTCTTTCATCATCTCAAATGACAACAGAAGACCACAAATAATTCTCTTTGAAACAGAAAAATACAAATACTGTATACTATCACTTACATATGGAATGTGTAGAACACTGACTTTGTGCCTGAGAGATTTTTCAAGTGTGAGATTTGGACTAGTTACCCATTCTGATCATGAAAGGAATGAGAAGTAGTTGGGTACCTTGGGCAATCTGTGTTCCTAGACTTTGAAGAAAGAAAACATTGTAAGCATCCACCTTAGGAGATGGTGTACCTTTAAATCCCACCCTAAAGTTCTTCAAGAAAGGACAGACTTCACAGAAAGGAGTAGGAGGTCCTCGTGGATGGCCTAGGCTAAATAAGGTGCTTTGAGCAAACAACTGTAGAAGAGAGAATCAACCACGCAAAGGCAATGGCAGGTCTCTCAAGTGCCCACTAGAATGTGTCGGTTTTACCAACCTGCCCAGCCATAGAGAGTGTACCTATTGCACATTATTAACCAGTAAGGACTCCACTCACCTGTCTTCTCCTCCTTTCTTAGCTCTGACCCTACAAGGTTCAACAGATGCCAAAGTTAACAGATCTGAAATGAATAGGCTGTAAGACAGGGACATGTAAATGTCAGTCATGCATCTCTTCTCATATTGCAAAGGTCTTGCCTATAATCTTTCAGATTATGAAAGAGGAACTATAATATGAATAAAATTAATGAAAAAAGTATCTGTTTCTTACTATAGCTGGCTTTATTAATTATATATATATATGTATATATGAATATGTTGTATGCAAACAGAAAATTGTAGTAGTTCTTGCAGTTCTTTTTTCTTCCCTAATTGCTCTGGCTAGGACGTCCAGTATTACATTAAATAGAGGTGGTAAGAGTGGGTATCCTGATCCTGTTCTTGAACTTAAAGGAAAAGCTTTTAACGTTCACTATTGAGCATGATGTTAGCTGTGAATTTGTCAAAATATAGCTTGTATTATATTAAGATACAGTCCTCAGATACCTAATTTTAGAGAGTTTTTATCATTAAAAAAATGTTAAATTTGATCAAATGCTTTTTCAACATCTACAGAAATAGCCACATGGTCTTTATCTTTTATTCTGATAAGGTGGTGTATAACATGTATTCATTTGCATGTATTGAAGCTATCTTTGGCTTGCAGGAATAAATCTCACTTGGTCATCTTGTAGGATCTCCCTAATGTGCTCTTGAGCTTAGTTTCTTAGTATTTTGTTGAAGATTTTTTGCATCTATGTTCATCAGAGATATTGACTGGTAATCATGGCATCTGGATCCATCACTTCATGGGAAATAGATTGGGAAACAGTGGAAACAGTGTCAGACTTTATTTTGGGGAGCTCCAAAATCACTGCAGATGATGATTGCAGCCATGAAATTAAAAGACACTTACTTCTTTGAAGGAAAGTTATGACCAACCTATATAGCATATTCAAAAGCAGAGACATTACTTTGCCAACAAAAGTGGGTCTAGTCAGGGCTATGGTTTTTCCAGTGGTCATGTATGGATGTGAGAGTTGGACTGTGAAGAAGGCTGAGCGCCGAAGAATTGATGCTTTTGAACTGTGGTGTTGGAGAAGACTCTTGAGAGTCCTTTGGACTGCAAGGAGATCCAACCAGTCCATTCTGAAGGAGATCAACCCTGGGATTTCTTTGGAAGGAATGATGCTAAAATTGAAGCTCCGGTACTTTGGCCACCTCATGTGAAGAGTTGACTCATTGGAAAAGACCCTGATGCTGGGAGGGATTGGGGGCAGGAGGAGAAGGGGACGACCGAGGATGAGATGGCTGGATGGCATCACGGACTCTAAGGACGTGAGTCTGAGTGAACTCCGGGAGTGGGTGATGGACAGGGAGGNAAAATTGAAGCTCCGGTACTTTGGCCACCTCATGTGAAGAGTTGACTCATTGGAAAAGACCCTGATGCTGGGAGGGATTGGGGGCAGGAGGAGAAGGGGACGACCGAGGATGAGATGGCTGGATGGCATCACGGACTCTAAGGACGTGAGTCTGAGTGAACTCCGGGAGTGGGTGATGGACAGGGAGGCCTGGCGTGCTGCGATTCATGGGGTCGCAAAGAGTTGGACACGACTGAGCGAATGAATGGAATGGAACGTATGAGGGAGAAATGGAGAGATGTAAATCAAAGACATCATATTTTTAGTTATGAGTAAGTTCTGAGGCTCTAATGTACAGCATGATGACTATAGCTAATAATACAGTATTATATGCTTGAAAGAAATTCGCTAAGAGTAAATCTCAAAGTATTCAACCAAAGCAACTAAAACAAGCAAAAAACGTTAATTATGTCAGGTGATGAGAATGTTAATTGTCTTGATGCTGGTACTCATTCCACAATGTATATGTATATCAAATCATCACATTCAGTTTAGTTCAGTTCAGTTGCTTGGTCGTATCTGACTTTTCGTGATCTCATGAATCATAGCACACCAGGCCTCCCTGTCCAATACCAATTCGGGAGTTTACTCAATTTGATGTTCATCGAGTCGGTGATGCCATCCAGCCATCTTATCCTCTGTCATCCCCTTGTCCTCCTGCCCCTAGTCCCTCCCAGCATCAGGGTCTTTTCCAAATGAATCAACTCTTCGCATGAGGTGGCCAAAGTATTGGAGTTTCAGCATTAGCATCAGTCCTTCCAATGAACACCGAGGATGGATCTCCTTTAGAATGGACTGGTTGGATCTCCTTGCAGTCCAAGGGACTCTCAAGAGTCTTCTCCAACACCACAGTTCAAATGCATCAATTCTTCTGTGCTCAGCTTTCTTCACAGTCCAACTCTCACACCCATATATGACCACAGGAAAAACCATAGCCTTGAATAGATGGACTTTTGTTGGCAAAGTAATGTCTCTGCTTTTCAAGTAATGTCTCTGCTATCTAGGTTGGTCATAACTTTTCTTCCAATGAGTAAGCGTCTTTTAATTTCATGGCTGCAATCACCATCTGCAGTGATTTTGGAGCCCCCCAGAATAAAGTCTGACACTGTTTCCACTGTTTTCCCATCTATTTCCCATGAAGTGATGGGACCGGATGCCATGATCTTCGTTTTCTGAATGTTGAGCTTTAAGCCAACTTTTTCACTCTCCATTTTCACTTGCATCAAGAGGCTTTTTAGTTCCTCTTCACTTTCTGACATAAGGGTGGTGTCATCTGCATAGCTGAGGTGGTTGATATTTCTCCCAGCAATCTTGATTCCAGCTTGTGCTTCTTCCAGCCCAGCGTTTCTCATGATGTACTCTGCATATAAGTTAAATAACCAGGGTGACAATATACAGCCTTGATGTACTCCTTTCCCTATTTGGAACCAGTCTGTTATTTGATGTCCAGTTCTAATTGTTGCTTCCTGACTTGCATATAGATTTCTCCAGAGGCAGGTCAGGTGGTCTGGTATTCCCATCTCTTTCAGAATTTTCCACAGTTTATTGTGATCCACACAGTCAAAAGCTTTGGCATACTCAATAAAGCAGAGATAGATGTTTTCTGGAACTCTCTTGCTTTTTTGATGACCCAGTGGATGTTGGCAATTTGATCTTTGGTTCCTCTGCCTTTTCTAAAACCAGCTTGAACATCTGGAAGTTCACGGTTCATGTACTGCTGAAGCTGATACTAAATATATAAAATTATATTTGTTAATTATTTCTCAATGAAGTTGGAAAGAAATTTAGTTATCTAAAAGAGGAAATGTTATTACTTGAAAGTCGACCCTAAATTGTTGGAATGTATATACATTTTATCAGGAATAAGAAAATAAATTTAAAAAGACACTGGGATATCCCAGTTCACCCACGGCAGAGGCAAAACCAATACAATAGTGTAAAGTAAAAATAAATAAATAATAATAAAATTAAATTTAAAAAAAGAAAGAATGTGATGTCTAGGGATGTTTATAATACAGGAAGCAATGGTGAACACGGAAATTGACTCAATATATGTGTTGCTAGTTTTAACTGAACAATAATAAATATATTTGTATTTCAAAAAGAAAAAGAAAAAAGACACTGGGAGACACAATAAATATGCTTTCCAGGTACACTGATGGTATAACTAGCTCAACATACAGGTTGCATTTACTTCTTCTCACCTATAAGCACCAAGAAACAAATATCTCATGTATTATTGTTCATTGAAATATTCCTAATACAAGAAGGAGGCTGGTGTCAAGGCTACTAGTCAATTAATGAAATTAATATGAGTAAATGAATGAATAATTGAAAGAACAAACCCATGAGCAAAGAAATAAATAGCAGTTGGTTGATTGATGAGTAGGTTATGGCTTTGCCATTTATATCATTAGCTCCTTGGAAGAAAAACTATGACCAACCTAGACAGCATATTAAAAACAGAGGCATTACTTTGCCAACAAAGGTTTGTCTAGGCAAACTCTGAGTCTTCCAGTAGACAAATATGGATGTGATATATTGTGATAATTATTGAACCTCAGCTAATTTCTAAAAATAAATAAATAAAAGCAGCTAACTCGAAGGCAATTGTATGAATGAATAAAATAATATTTATTTTATTAATAAATAAATGTTTAGTATTTTACCAGGAGAAACATCAGTAACCTCAGATATGCAGATGACACCACCCTTATGGCAGAAACTGAACAGGAACTAAAGAGCCTCTTGATGAAGGTGAAAGAGGAGAGTGAAAAAACTGGCTTAAAACTCATTATTCAAAAAACTAGTATCATGTCATCTGGTCCCATAACTTCATGGCAAATAGATGGAGAAACAACAGAAACAGTGGCAAACTTTATTTTCTTGTGCTGTAAAATCATTGCAGATGGCGACTGAAGCCATGAAGTTAAAAGACACTTGCTCCTTGGAAGAAAAGCTATGACCAACCTAGACAGAATTAAAAACAGAGGCATTACTTTGCCAACAAAGGTGTGTCTAGACAAACTATGATTCTTCCAGTAGACAAATATGGATGTGAGAGTTGAACCATAAAGCAGGCTGTGCTGTGCTTAGTCACTCAGTCATGTCTGACTCTTTGCAGCTCCAGGGACTGCATACCCTTCTCCAGGGGATTTTCCCAACCCAGGGGTCCAACCCCGGTTTCCCACATTGCGGGCAGATTCTTTACCATCTAAGCCACCAGGGAAGCCCAAAGAAGACTGAGCACCAAAGAGCTGATGATTTAAACTGTATGTTGGTGAAAATTTTTGAAAGTCCCTTGGACTGAAAGGAGATCAAAACTAGTCAGCCTTAAAGGAAATCAATTGTGAATATTCATTGGAAGGACTGATGCTGAAGCTGAAGCTCCAAAACTTTGGCCACCCGATGTGAAAAACTGACTCATTTGAAAAGAGCCTGATGCTGGGAAAGATTGAAGGTGGAAAAAGCAAATGACAGAAGATGAGGTGTTTGGATGGCATCACCAAGGCAATGGACATGAGTTTGTGCAAGCTCTGGGAGTTGATGATGAACAGGGAAACCTGGTGTGCTGCATTCCATTAGGTTGCAAAGAGTCAATAATGACTGAGTGACTGAACAACAATTGTACCTTATCTATAATCCTATTATTACTATTATACTTTATTATAAGAAATAAGACATATATATGTATAATATTGCATTAAAATACAAAAACATTAATCTCCTCAGTCAGTTCAGTCGCTCAGTCATGTCCGACTCTTTGCGATCCCATGAATCGCAGTACGCCAGGCCTCCCCATCCATCACCAACTCCTGGAGTTCACTCAGACTCACATCCTTAGAGTCAGTGATGCCATCAAACCATCTCATCCTCGGTCGTCCCCTTCTCCTCCTGCCCCCAATCCCTCCCAGCATCAGGGTCTTTTCCAATGAGTCAACTCTTCGCATAAGGTGCCCAAAGTACTGGAGCTTCAGTTTTAGCATCATTCCTTCCAAAGAAATCCCAGGGTTGATCTCCTTCAGAATGGACTGGTTGGATCTCCTTGCAGTCCAAGGGACTCTCAAGACTCTTCTCCAACACCACAGTTCAAAAGCATCAATTCTTTGGCACTCAGCCTTCTTCACAGTCCAACTCTCACATCCATACATGACCACAGAAAAAACCATAGCCTTGACTAGATGGACCTTAGTCGGCAAAGTAATGTCTCTGCTTTTGAATATATTATCTAGGTTGGTCATAACTTTTCTTCCAAGAGGTAGTGATATAAATATGATGCAGGATTAAAGTTCTGAAACTTAAAAGTGAAAACGATTTGTAAAGTTGGAGAAGAGTAGAGCCAGGGGTCAGGCATGCAGTGTTAGGAAGGATATTTGAAAAATGTCCCATGTGTCTGGGACCTGCTGGATAAACACTATCAGTGTTCATCCCCTTATCTCATCACACCTAAATTAACTCATCAGCCTCCTAAATGATCTTAATGTCAACCTTTACTTTTGAAATCTTCCTTAAAACATTGCTTTGATGAAGGCACAAAAGAATTAACCAATAAAGGGGGAAAAATATCCAATTAAACATATATATTACCAAATGTAAAACAGATGATCAGTGCAAGCTCAATGCATGAAGCAGGGCACTCAAAGCCAGTGCTTTGGGACAACCCAGAGGGATGGTGAGGGAGGTTGGAGGGGAGGTTCAGGACAGGGAGACACATGTGCACCCATGGGTGATTCATGTCAATATATGACAG
>SJXQ01012077.1:56300-84195 GCA_006408695.1 Aepyceros melampus | reverse complement strand
GGAGATCAACCCTGGGATTTCTTTGGAAGGAATGATGCTAAAGCTGAAGCTCCAGTACTTTGGGCACCTTATGCGAAGAGTTGACTCATTGGAAAAGACCCTGATGCTGGGAGGGATTGGGGGCAGGAGGAGAAAGGGACGACCGAGGATGAGATGGCTGGATGGCATCACGGACTCAATGGACGTGAGTCTGAGTGAACTCCGGGAGTTGGTGATGGACAGGGAGGCCTGGCGTACTGCGATTCATGGGGGCGCAAAGAGTCGGACACGACTGCGTGACTGAACTGAACTGATTTTCTCTTTCTGACTTATTTCCCTGTGTATAATAGGTTCCAGGTTCATCCCCCTCACCAGGACTGGCTCAAGTCCATTATTTTTATAGCTGCATAATATTCTGTTGTATACATGTACTGCATCTTCCTTATCCATTCATCTGCTGATAGACATCCAGGTTGCTTCCATGTCCTAGTCATTATATCTCCGCTAGGGACATTAGGGTACATGTTTCTTTTTCAATTACATTTTTTTTCAAGGTATATAACTCAGGGAGCTCAGTCTGACTCTGTGATGACCTAGAGAGGTGGATGGGGGAAGAGAGGAGACTCAAAAGGGAGGCTCATGTGTTGTTGCATGACAGAGACCAACACAACATTGTAAAGCAATTTCCCCCAGGTAAAAATAAATGTTAAAAAAAGAAAAAACTGTCTTTCCTTTTTTAACCCTGCCTTGTCAGTATAACAAACATTTAACACTTGAAGTGTTATTTCACTTTATTTTTTTGTTGTTGTCATTGTTGTTGTTGTTTTTTCAGAGAAATCCCATTTCCACTCTTAGCCCACTTCTCCTTACCTTCTTCTTCAGAGTCCAGCTCAAAGTGACCATCCTGTGTTCACTCTCTCCTTCTGAAAAGTCATTCTTCTACTTGTTTATAAAGACCTCTTGTCCATTTATCACAAGCCTCCATACAACCTGTTTTCTGTGCTCTCATATAATCATCCCATTCTATTTCATATCAATACTCCATTGACAGATACTTTATTTTTTACTTCTGTTCATTCTTCTCGGTAGCTAACAGAATGCTGTGTAGATGATCTGCTTCATAGAATTATGCTGTGATGTACACACTGTGTGTCCTCATGGCTTAGGGTAGTGCCAGCATTAAAGTTGTCACTACATTTTATGAAAGAGACAGATATGGCCACCCTCCTTGAAACTAGGCCAACTTAGAAAAACCAGGAGAGACACACACTCCACAATAACCCCAGTCTCAGTCAGCAGCATCAACTTCAACTATTAAGCCCTGCCATCCTCAGCCAATATTGAGAATACCTACTTCTGGCTAATTGAAAAGGAGTCAAGTACTATTTGAACCTTTATATTTACTTGGCTCTGATATGGGGAAATTACAGGAGTTGGAAAAAAGAAGAAAATTCTGTATTGGTCACATAACCCCAAATAGACTAAAAGACAGTCAAGGACAGGGTTTCAGGTCATTTGTGCTCTTTAGAATGAATAATTTAAATATCTCTGATAGAACCAGTTGAAGTAAATTTGAAAATAGAGTGTAATATTACCACCAAGTCATATTGTTGGTGACAAGAGAGCTTAAAAAATCAGGAAAAAATAACTGGCTGGTAAGATTTTAAAGGGTAACCAATGCTCACTAGCAGCTGCAGTAAGACATTAAGTAATAGAGCACAGTAATGTTAACTGCTCTCCTGGTAAGAGTGGTAAATGAAATAAACCCCAGCATCCGGGGTATCATTAATCTATAGTGAATAATGGCAGTAGTAGTGTAAGGAGATTAAAAAGGGCATTGTAAACATTTGTGGCTGTATAATATACAAATTAAAAATGTGAGAACGCTTGCAGCTGCATAATCTACAAATTAAAAAGTGTAATAGCATGGCATTAATTACTGGCTGATCAATTCCTCTATAATTGCTGGCATGTAGATGAACAATTATAGGTCCGAAATGTTATTTGAGAAAGAGACATTGACCTTGGAACTGTAAGGAATGATACTTTGTTATAAGGTAATACAGGATCCTATCAAATTCGGTTCCAGTATTTGTAGCAGCCGCCAGCTCAGCGCAGGGCTGTAATCACTGCACTATTTCTTTCTATTATGGTGCCAGAGGGGTTACTCATTGTTTTCTCTTTTTGAACAGAAACACCCAGTGACCTTCAGCCTTCTGAAAATGGGACCATCAGGCCTCATTTCCAAGTTCAAACAGTTTTAATAAAATGAAATAGCAGGAGATAATGTACTTTACCCTTCTAGGCCAAAGGAACAGTTTGGAAAGTTGGAAAGACAAACTTCGTTCAGTGTGAACACTCCAACTGGGATTTTGACTGTAGATCTAAATGTTTCCAGACCAGCCATTTTCCAGTTGATAGCTAATAGTTAAGCAACCAGAGACTCAAATCTTTGATTGATATTAGAAGCCAGAACAGTTACTTCCATTCTCTAACCCTCCTCAATTGCAGATGACACAGCAAAGCAGTGCTCTTGTTGATAATTTACTGGAATGGTGACCACTAAAAAAAAAAAAGAAAGAAAAAAAGTGAGCCGAGATTCGGCACAGCAGTTGCTACATCACATGTGTGGCTTCAGAAAAGTGAGCTCTGTTAGTGTCAGTCTTGATGCTGAATTATAACTTCATGTCCAGGGTTACTAGCATTCTCAATCCTCTTCATTCATTTGCTAAATGTGACAATCTGGATTTTGATCACTGCTTTTCTAATGAAGCTGGCTTCATCAAGGTCACATTACCTATCTGTCCAAAGGACATTTTCACACCTAACCTCATCTGACCTTCCTGTAGAACTGGACTCTGCTGACCACTCCCTGCCTCTAGATACTGCCATTTTAACCCTATTGACCCCATTTCATGGCTGCCTCTGTTTTCTCTGTGTTACTGGCTTCAGTGATACTAACAGTATCATCGCTTTTTTTTTTTTTTTTTTTTTTTCTCTCCATTCTTTCCCAGTGAAGTTCCTTCTATTCTAGTATTTCTCAGAGTTAAATCTCCAGTCCAGACCTCTTCTCTGGGTTTCATAATCTAGAGACAGAAACCTTCTGAACACGAAGACAGGGAGGGCTCAGCCTCACACCAGCCATGGAGCTACAACCACCCTTCTTGTATCACTGACCATGACACAGGAAGGGTGGTTGTAACTCTGGGCACCAGAGAGCCCACCCCATTTTTCAAGCTCTCAAATCCCTCAGGCCAAGTCAGCCATCATAGCCTATTCATATAAATGTTACTTTTTTCTCAAACTTTTCTCTATCATTCCAACTGTTACTCTTGTTTTCTTTTGTTTTTCAAAAATTTTATCATAGTCTTATATATTTATTTTTTCATCAATCATTTTAAGTACTGCCCCATTTGCCTCATTTTATGCAGTCATCCACAGTCACTACTGGCTCACTTGTACCTTTTCAAGTCTTGTTGTTCTGACTCTTTGCAACCCCACAGACTGCAACAGGACAGTCTTCCCTATTCTTCACTATCTATCAGAGTTTGCCCAAATTCATGTCCATTGGGTCAGTGATGCTATCTAACCATCTTATCCTCTGCCACTCCTTTCTCCTTTTGCCTTCAATCTTTCCCAGCATCAGGGCCTTTTCCAATGAGCCACTCTTTTCATCAGGCAGCCGAAGTATTAGAGCTTCAGCATCAGTCTTTCCAGTAAATAATCAGGGTTGATTCCCTTTAGGATGGACTGGTTTGATCTCTTTGATGTCCAAGGGAATCTTATGAGTCTTCTCCAGCATCAGTTTGTCTGTGCTCAGCCTTCTTTATGATCCATGTTTCACATCCATACATGACTACTGGAAAAACCTTAGCTTTGAATATGTGGAATTTGTTGGCAAAGTGATGTCTCTACTTTTAATATGTTGCTAGGTTTACCATATCTTTCCTTCTAAGGAGCAAGCATATCCTAATTTCAAGGCTGTAGTCACTGTCAGCAGTGATTTGGAAGCCCAAGAACTCTGCCCCTGCTTTCACTCTTTCCCCTCCTATTTGCCTTAAAGTTATACAACTGGATGCATGATTTTAGTTTTATTAATGTTGAGTTTTAAGTTAGATTTTTCACTCTCCTCATTCAACCTCATCAAGTGGCTTTTTAGTCCCTCCTCATTTTCTGCCATTAAATTGGTATCATCTGCCTATCTGATGTTGTTAATATTTATCCTGGCAAACTTGATTCCCGCTTGTAATTTATCCAGTCCAGGATTTCTCATGATGTACTCTGCATTTAAGTTAGATAGACAGGGTGAAAAATAGAGCTTTGTTTTATTCCTTTGCCAATTTTGAACCAGTCAGTTATTCCATGTAATGTTCTAACTATTTCTTCTAGACCTGGGTACAGGTTTCTCAAGAGACAGGTAAAGTGCTCTAGTATTCCCACCTCTTTAAGAATGTTCCACAGCCTGTTGTGATCCACAAAGTCATATAATTTTTTTGTTTTCAATGAAGCAAAAGCAGAAAATTTTGCTTTCCTCTACTTTTTCTAAACCCATCTTCTACATCTGGAAGTTCTCGTTTCATGTACTGCTAAAGCCTAGCTTGAAGGATTTTGAACATAACCATACTAGCATGTAAAATGAGCACAAAATGTCCATTGGAGGAGGGAATGGCAAACCACTCCAGTATTCTTGCCATGAGAATCCCATTAACAGTATGAAAAGATGAGCCTACCTCAGGTCAAAAGGAGTTCAATATGCCACTTGGGAAGAGCAGAGGGTAATTACTCCAGAAAGAATGAAGTGGCTGGGCCAAAGTAGAAATGACACTCATTTATGGATGTGCCTGGTGGTGAAAGTAAAGTCTGATGCTATAAAGAACAGTATTGTATAGGAATCTGGAATGTTAGGTCCATGAATCAAGGTAAATTGGATGTGATCAAGCAGGAGGTGCCAAGAGTGAACATCAACTTTTTAGGAATCAATGATGGAAATGGTTGAATTTAATTCAGATGACCATTAAATCTCCTTTTGTGGGCAAGAATCCTTTAGAATAAATAGCCTACATAGTCAACAAAAGAATCCAAAATGCAGTACTTGGGTGCAATTTCAAAATCAAAAGTATGATCTTAGTTCATTTCCAAGGCAAGCCATTCAACATTACAGTAATTCAAGTCTAGGCCCCAACTACTGATGCCACAGAAGCTGAATTTGACTGGCCTTTTAAAGACCTACAAGACCTTCTAGAATTAACACCAAAAAATCTGTCCTTTTCTCATAAGAGATTGGAATACAAAAATAGGAAGTCAAGAGATACCTGGAGTAACAGACAAAGTTTGCCTTGGGGTACAAAATGAACCAGGGCAAGAGGCAACAGAGTTTCATCAAGAGATAACAGTGGTCATATCAAATACTCTTTTCCAACAACACCAGAGATGAATCAACACATGAACATCACCAAATAGTCAATACTGAAATCAGATTGATTATATTCTTTTCAGGAGAAGATAGAGAAGCTCTATACAGTCAGCAAAACAAAACCTGGAGCTGATTTGGCTCAGATCATGAACTCTTTATAGCAAAATCCAGGCTTAAATTACCTTTCAGGTATCACTATACCTTTCAGGTATGATCAAAATCAAATCCCTTATCATTATATAGTGGAGATGATGAATAGATTCAAGGGATTAGATCTGGTAGACACAGTGCTTGAAGAACTATGGAGAAAGGTTGATAACCCTGTACAGGAGGCAGTGACTAAATTCATCCCAAAGAAAAAGAAATATAAGAAGGGAACATAATTGTATGAGGAGGCTTTACAAATATCTGAGAAAAGAAGAGAAGTGAAAAGGAAAGGAGAAAGGAAAAATATACCCAAATGAATGTAGAGTTCTAGAGAATAGCAAGGAGGGATAAAAAAAAACTTTTTTTTTTTTAAATTAACAATGCAAAAAATAGAGGAACACAAAAGAATGCAAAAAACTAGAGATCTCATCAAGAAAATTGGAGATATCAAGGGAACATTTCATGACAGGATGGGGCAATAAAAGACAGAAATCTAACAAAAGCAGAAAAGTTTAAAAGGAGACATTAAGGATACACAGATGAAACATACAAAAAGTCTTATTGACCTAGACAACCACGATGTTGTGGTCATTCACCTAGAGACAGACATATTGGAGTGTGAAATCATGTGGGCCTTAAGCATCTTTACTACAAAGCTAGTGGAGGTGATGGAATTCTAGCTGAGTCACTGAAAATCCCAAAAGATGATGCTGTAAAAGTGCTGCACTCAATAGGTCCATATATTTGGAAAACACACAGTGACCACAGGACTGGAGAAGGTTAGTTTTCATTTCAGTCCAAAGAAGGAGAATGCCAAAGAATGTACAAATTTCAATAAACTTTTCAATTACTTTGTATTATTACTAAGTAAATTTAAGCTTTCATTATGACCCACAATTCCTTATATAAACAGGTACCAGTTTAATCTCCAAATGCACATGCCACTGCTTTCTGATCTTGCATATTTTCTTTAATAACAGTTAACACACAAAAAAGTGCTTTAAACAAAGCCAACTTTACTAAACTTCCAGGCTTTCAAATATATTGTTCCTTCTGCCTGGATTTTTACCCCTTCCTTGGCTTCTCACTCTCTTTCTTGACTCCTTAAGGAAGTTCCCATTTTTCAAGGGTTGTTTTCAATGACATTTTCCCTCAGCAACTTTCCTTGTGAACCTCAATGGAGCAATCCTTCTTTCATTTCTTTATCCCCATAGACACTTACATTCCACACTTCATAAAGTGTGCTTTTGTCTAAATGGCTGTTCCCCACTCCTGTGTCTTTATAATTATGTTTCCTATCAGAAAACCTGACATCTAGTAGGCACTCAGTAATTTGTACATTATGAATTGTATTGAAGTTGATAAAACCAAAAGAAGTGCTTGAAATTTAGAAATGAAAAGGTAAACAGAGGACTACTCCATTGCGGGTACTTTGCTAATGGTAAAGCAGTGGCAGTGAAGATAACAACAACAATATATATTAGTGATATCTAATGCTGACCCTAGTCATAGTGTACAATAGCACAGATGCTCATCACCTCCTATGTACCAAATACTGTGTAATTTTTGGAAGAGGTGTGCGTGAAATATCCCATTTGATCTTGACAACAAACACAACTGAAACTTAAAGAGTTAAAAAAAAAAAAACCTTTCAGAATCACACAGCTAGGAAGTGGTGAAGCTGGCATTCAATCCATGGCTGCCTGATCCCAGAGTTCATTTTAATAACCATTAATTATCCCACAGCCTTAAATCCCTTTTGCCCAGTACAACTTAAATTATATTTTCATTGAACATCTATTTTTTTATTTAAAATACAAATTAATGAGTTATTTGTATTTATTTAGACTCAGAACATTTATCTCTGTATTGACATACTCTTAGCTTGCAGATTTTCTTTAAAAAAAAGTCCTCAATGCTTTGAAAAGGGACTGACCTCAACAAAGCTTTCATTTGAAACATTTTAAACAATCACATATCACATGTACACACCAAACAAATTTTCAAATAATACCAGCTCCTTCTCCCAAAGTAATATTCATCAATTTCTCCACTTGACTGTTTGGTCTATTCAATACAATTATGGAGATTTGAAATACACAATAGATATTGATTCAGCCTCTCACATAGAGACCATTTTAAAATAAGAACTTGGGAGGACATTTTGAGTGAAATCACTTGCACAAAAAATAAAATCCTGGCATATAACTTGAGTTTGCTCTTAAAAGAAGCCATAAAACATATAAAATTAAAGAAGCAACTATTTTCAGGACTTCTAATAGACTCTCTCCTTCATGCTAATCAAAATAATTAGCATTTCTATTATTCCTTTCGAATCTCACTATAGAGTTCTTCACTAAATAGAGGAATTCAGTGGTTTAAAAAGTGATTAGCATTTATATTATTACAGGGCAACACACTAGAACATTATTTCCTACCTATTAGAATTTATAGTTATGAAAGCTAGAAACAATGTTTCTACCACATTGTTAGAAATCTGTGTAAATTTACTAACCATGGAAAGGAATTCGCTAAAGAGGTCATGTGATTGGACCTACAGAAGAAGAAAAAAGCAAAACAAAAATGAGAAGAGAGTGATTTTTAAATATCAAAATAAATTTGCTCTTAGGTGGCCAGCTCCAGGAGTTGGTGATGGATAGGGAGGCCTGGCGTGCTGCAGTCCATAGTTACGCAGAGTCGGACATGACTGAGCGACTGAACTGAACTGATCCACATAGTAGACAGTATTCCAGAGAATATCTTCCTGGGACCAGCCTAATGCTCTTGTTTCTGCCCTATCAAAACAGACTATTAGTAAATCTAAAAGAGTAGGAGGAAAATTTTAGACTTCTAATTCTTTATTGACTTCTCCACTGGAAATATTTTAAAGAAAAGAAATCTCAAATATAGAAAAACGATGGGTTGTTTTTAAAAAGTCACTAAGTAATCTGGTTATTATTATAATTACAATTTTCACAAAAATAATAATTCTAAATTTCACAAATATCTGTTTCTGTCAATAAGTCAACCTTGTTTGAGTGATGCATCAAACTAGACATAACTAGTTTGAGTGATAGATAACAACTTCCATCAAGATGACAGTTCCCCATTTCCACAGCATCGCTTCTGTTTTGTTTTGACTGGTGATTAAAAACACCAACAAACTTATCTACAATGTACCTCAGTAATTATCCATGTCTCCTTACATTATTAAGGACATTAGGGAAAGCTCCTGTCTATTCCTCTTCCCTGACTCTGATCAGCTCAGATATAAAGAGGAGGTTCATAGACAAGAAGGATCAGGGTCAAAGTCATTTATTGGGTTAAGGTATCCAGTTATGGTATGTCTCTCTTTCAAGGTTCCATTCTCTGGATCCCTTTCAACTCTCCCACAGCAGGGAAAAATGGAATGAGCCTCAACCTCTTCTGGCAACAGGGGTTGGTCCAGCTGAGAAAGACCTGGGAGAGGCACTTAGATCTGCCTACACTAGGCTCATGACAAACTTTCTTTTTCCAAAATTCTTCTTTCCCTATTTTCTACACTAAGAAAAATCACTTTTTATTTTGAAATAATTTAAAATTTATAAGAATCTACAAAAATATTAGAATTATCTTGCATAATTTACTGAACTTCCCCCAGTGACAACATTCGACATAGCCAGAGTACATTATTGAAATCAGGAAACTGACATTGGTACAATTCTATTAACTTAACTACAGCTCTTATTTAGAGGTTACCAGTATTTACTGGTACACTTTTTTTTTTTTTAGTAGAACGTACAGTTCTAAGAAATTTTATCACGTAACAGATTTGTATATCACCACTGCTATTAAGATAATATAGTGTGTATATGTCAATCCCGTCTCCCAGTTTATCTCTTCCCATCCTCCTTACTATTTTCCCAGGTGGGGCAGTGATAAAGAATCTGCCTGCCAATTCAGGAGATGCAAGAAATGTGGGTTTGATCTCTGACTTGGCAATATCCCCTGGAATCAGAAATGGCCACCCACTCCAGTAAGTTTGCCTGAGAAATCCCATGGACAGTGGAGACTGGAGGGCTATGGTCCATGGAGTCACAGTCAGAGACAACCAAGCATGCACATACAACATCCCTCCTTACTATACATAAAATAAATAATGAATAGGGACCTAGTGTATTGCCCAGGAAACTCTATTCAAAATTCTGTAATGACCTGTATGAGAAAAGAATCTTAAAAAAGAGTGAATATATGTATATGTGTGGACTTCCTTGGTGGCTCAGTGGTAAAGAATCGGCCTCCAATAATGCAGAAGACATAGGCTTGATCCCTGGGTCAGGAATATCCCCTGGAGAAGGAAATGGCAACCAACTCCAGTATTCTTGCTTGGGAAAACAGATGGACAGAAGATGCTGGCAGATTACAATCCATGGTGTTGCAAAGTTAGCGCATAAACAACAAACATGTATATGTATAACACATTCACTTTGTTGTACACTTGAAACTAACTCAACATCGTAAATCTACCATAATCCAATATTTTTTAAAGATACTATAATGTTCAATTTTCATCATGAAAAAGTGCCCTCCACTTATCCCTTAATAGTCAAATGCTCTCCAACCCTACCTTTAACAACCATATGTGACTCAGTTTTGGTTTCTTCTTCCACTTCCTTTTTTCCCCTTATTCTTTCTAGACCATCATAATATATTCCTGGGTTACAAAAAGTATCTCTCCCTTACCTTTCCTTGTCTTCTCCTACCAATCTAATCTCCATATTGCAGCAAGATAGAACCACTTAAAATATATATGATCATGACACATACTGTTTTATTCCCTATATTAATGACATCTTCTATACTTTTAAGATACATTCTAGATTCCCTATTTCATCCTAATTTTGCTTTCTCCATATATCTGCCATGAATTTATTAACTTTTCCCTTTGAATACTGAATCCAAGGCTTATGGAATGCTTTTCATCATCTCAACTAGTTTACATTCTCTCTGAATCTTCTGGGTCTTCCATATGCCAACTATTCTTTAAGGAACCTGTTTCTTTCTCTCTCGTTTTAATCTGGATGATTCCTAATCTTATTCAACTCTTACTTCTCAGCTTCAATGTTATTTCCTTAAGAAATCTTTCTCTCATCCTTCAAATTTGTGTTAGGCGTCCCTTAAATTTAACCTTATAAGACCTCATACCTCTGTCATAGCATTCATCACACTCATATTCTAAGTGCTTGTTTATCTGTGTGTTTTCATCCTTATACTGTAAACTTTAAGGGTGAGGCTGTTGTTGACCTGTTTGTAAATCCATCCCTAAAATCTGATCCAGCGACTGAAACATGGATAGTGCTTGTGTGTATGTATATATATATGAGCATTAATGAGAGAAACATTTTCTCTGCATCACAAATGGAACCAGGGACCATAACAGGGCAATAAACTATGGGCAAACAAGCGAGGCCAAAGCATTGATAGGATGAACAATGAGGGACAATGTTGTTTTTCTCACCTCTATGTTATTCTATGTGCATGTGTGCGTTTTCAGGCATGCGTACTCAGTCATGTCTGTCTCTTTTCAACCTAAAGGACTGTAGCCCATCAGGCTCCTCTGTTCAAGGAATTTTCCAGGCAAGAGTACTGGAGTGGGTTGCCATTTCTTTCTCCAGGGGATCTTCCTGACCCAAGAATCAAACTCGTGTCTCCTGCATTTCCTGCATTGGTTGGCAGACTCTTTACTACTGTGCCACCTGGGACGCCCATATTCTTCTATGTGCTAGTACTAATTACATGTGTGGTGAATATTCTTTATAATAAAGATCTATATTATGTCACATTCTATATCATCATCTCAAAATGGCAAGCAAAGACATAACTGTATGCCAGGAAAACTGATCCTAAACTGGTTGCAACACATTTGAATTATGGAGGAGTCCCTTTAGTAAAGCTTAACTTCTCAACTGCACATATATTTGTGCCAGGTTGGAGCAAAATGAAACCCAAACATCCCTAAATTTGTGAAGCCAGTCCTCACCCTAAATGTAAGTCAGTAAAGTTACAAAACCTTTCAGGTCAGAATTCAAAGCACCACATTGCACATTTCATATTCCATATTTCTAGACTAAGTTATTAGAGATGCGTACACCATTTGCTGTTTCTTTGTGACACTGGCAAATGCTTTTAAATCTTCTAAATGTTTTTTAAAATGTGTGAAATGTGTTCTTTTCAAGGACATGAACGTGAACTGAGGCCAAGTGGCAGTGGGCGTGTTGGCCATAAATCTACTCAATACATAAATATATGCATATTGAATTTTTCATCACTAGGCTGACTATAAAACATCTACCTTGTTGAATCTGTTATTTGTAATGTGCAAAGTTCACACTGCTAAAAGAACCATAACTTCTGCATTTATATTTTTTCTGTGACATGCAAATATGAGTTTATTTCTCCTAAAACATAAAAACTAGACTTTTGTGAATATAGCACTAGAAGTACAAAAGAGCTAAATCTACACATATTCTAAGTATTAAAGAATAGATATTAGTGTATCACTTTATGTCAATTGTAAAGATTATTTTCTCCAATGTATTTAGAGTATATCAATTTTAATCTTAGTTCTTTTAAACTTCTGAAATAATGTAACAAACATGACAATTGTTCAAAATTTTAATATAAAATTATCTATTTTCACCTTATACATTATAGATACACTTTCTATTATACATTTCTGTATAAAATGCTGAAATTTGTAATGTTTAGACATTGAGTGGATGAACTGTTCCACCATGGTTATTTGCCACTTGACACCTTATAAAAAGAAGGAAAAAAGGCTCTTATTTCAGTTGAGCATGTCTCAAAGAAGCTGTCTCCTCTTAAATAAGTAAAAGCATAAAAAATCAGTGAGGACAGAACTGTCCTTTAGAGAATGGTCCTTGCCTTTGGTTTTTTTTTTGTAATCTACAACTGATTTAATAAGATTTATTCTTTTATGATTTATGAAACACTACTTGTAGTTGAGAAATAATTCAGTATTATTCTAGACAGGATATGGAGAATGAATCTTTTCAGCCTTTAAAAGGAGCTTATTCTGATTTCTTTTTAGGTGAAGAAATAAAGCTCCTAATCTTAGACACTGTTCCTCTGCAGATGGTACTGGTCAGATCTAGTTCCTGTGGATTAAAATGTGAGTTGTATACCTTTATTACAATAAAAGGATTGAACTGGAGCTTTAAAATGAGTATGCATTCCTAGGTAAATGGAAAATTGCTTGACTTCACTCTGAACTTGCTGGAAGCATTTTTTTTTTTTTTTAGTTGGCTATGAAAAATAAGGAAGATTCAAAATGCATAAATTGTGGCAGATGCTTCCTTAACTTACCCTAGTGAAATAATTTTGATGGGTGGTTATGAATTTCTAAGTAATGTTTACTTCTGAAATGCCATAATTGCTTTTGGAACTATTTGAGGCATTTTGAATTGTATCTGTTTTTATTGTAATATGGAATTGTATTGCCATTTTATGAAGTGGCATCTTTCTGATGCATGGAAGTTCTGGATACATTTGTTATCCATCATGAGGAAACCAGATAAGTAAATATTACAACTATAACTGAAATGTTTCTTTTTTACATGAATAAATGAAAACCATTTTGAATCTGAAGGCAGAAACATTCTATCTGCAGACTGACAAATTGCATATTTGTTTGGTTTCAAAAAAATTGTGTCTGGCTTCGACAGTGTGACGGAGGGAAATGTCTGCCTCCTGCATGACAGAGACATGAGTTCCTGAGATAGAGGAACTGTCTCCTTGGTGGAGGTGGAAGATATCAGCTGAAAGGACCATAAAGTAAAAGAGCCCTTGTCTATGCAATCACTGTTGAATGGAATAAGACGGCACACAATATTTCCATCTCAAATGCTGTGGCTTACCTATATTGCTACATCCCCGAATCCCCCTAAGTTTCTAATTGTTTCCATAAGCAGTTATTGAGCATATAACTGTTATTAAGACATTTTGAGCAATCACAATTTATAATGGTATGGTTAATCTGCTTTTAACATAATTTCCAAATATTAACCATATTAAATAATATTTTTCATATGTGGTTCAACCCAAAGATGTATGACCTGGATTTCTAGGTGGGTAAATCAGTATAACTAACCTTTGAAGAGAGACTTATCTCATGAAAAACTGCAGTTCAATAGAGTAACCAGGACTTTAGCTTCTGGCATCTGCTTGAGGTTAAAAGAGCTTTTCTGGGAGGCAACCATCAGGCTAAAGATGAGATAATGATTACATCTGGGAGAATGACTTGTTCTTCTTGAGGATTCTTTGGACAATATGTGGGACATGCTACACAGTGCAGACAAATATGTTAGCTAGATAAGACATGGACCAGGAAGGCAATTTGCTGCAAGTGTATTTAGAGTGAATGTAACAAGTTTGAAAACAGACAGACCAAGAGACCACTTACACCAGTTCTTCTCAAACTTATGTGGATATGATTGGAGGGGAATCTTGATAAAATCCAAATTCTGATTCAGAAGTGGGACCCAAGAATCTGCAAATCTAACCTGCCCCCATATACTATTAGTGGTACTGGCCTACTCAGCACACTTAGGTAAGGTGAGATGTTGCAAAGGACTTGAAATCCACGTACAGCATCTTCATGAACATGGTGAGTAGGGCAAAATGAGTTAAAAAGCAAATCTGAAAAGGTAAAATTAATGTTCCATTTTCTTTGCTAGAGTTTCAATGTCTATTCACAGTCAAAGTTCATCTCTGTGTATTGATGACAATATCAAATCCTCTTCAAGGGCAATAGCATTATTATTCCACTTTCCCATAGGCATGGCTTTTTTCATTCATACAAAAAAAGGAGATGAAAACCATTGTTACTTTCAAAAGAGGGATCAAAGAATTATTATAGAGAGAGATCAGTAAGAATAATCTAATTCCCAGACATAATTCTAGAATAATTATTGAGGATTGGCTTGTAAGTGCCTGTCACAAAGGTAGGACTTCCTGAGCATTTACTAAACACAAGTCATAGACCAATCACCTAGCTTCTTTGTCAGTAGGTGTAATAAGTCTAGATTTTCATAAGACATTTTGCAATGTCTCCTTTATTAAATTTAAGAACAAAATGTAAAGGTATATTACATGGAACAAAACTTGTTTAAAGAGTATCTCAATGAGGATGAATGAGGAGAGTGAAATAGCTGGTTTAAAACTCAACATTCAAAAATTAAGATCACTGCATCTGGCCCCATCACTTCATGACAAAAAGATGGGGGTAAAATGGGAACATTGACACTTTTTTTTAATTTTGAGGGAGGGGTCTCTAAAATTACTGTGGATGGTTGCTGCAACCATGAAAAGAAAAGATGCTTGCTTCTTGGAAGAAAAGCTATGACAAGCCTAGACAGCACATTAAAAAACAGAGACATCATTTTGCTGACAAAGGTCCATACAGTCAAAGCTATGACTTTTTCAGTAGTCACATATGGATATGAGAGTTGGATCATAAAGAAGGCTGAGAGCCGAAGAATTGATGTTTTCAAATTGTAGTGCTGGAGGATTCTTGAATGGTTTGGAAACTCTCCTGAACAGCAAAGTGATCAAACCAATCAATTCTAAAAGAAATCAACCCTGAATATTCATTGGAAGGGCCGTTGCTAAAGGTGAGCTCCAATACTTTGGCCACCTGATGCAAAGATCCGACTTATTAGAAAAGACCGTGATGGTGGGAAAGATCAAGGAGCTGAGGAGAAGGGGGTGACAGAGAGTGAGATGGTTGGATCACATCACTGACTCAATGGACAGGAGTTTGAGTATACTCTGGGTTATAGTGAAGGACAGGAAAGCCTTGTGTGCTGCAGTCCATAGCGTTGCAGAAAGTTGGACAGGACTTAGCAACTGAACAGCAACATTTGAAAAATCAGATCAAAATGAGGCTGATTAATTGAAGCATATTGCGTAGAAGTTTCTAGTATTAGACTAGTGGTTTATGTTTGTTCCTTTTTGGGGAACCCCCTGATGGCACAGTGGTAAAAACCCCACTGCCTGTGCAGGAGACCCAAGAGACAGAGGTTTAATCCCTAGGTTGGGAAGATCCTCTGGGGAAGGAAATGGTAACCCACTCCAGTATTCTTGCCTGGAAAACTACAGACAGAAGACCCTGGTGAGCTACAGTCCATGAGGTCACAAAGAGTTGGACATGCCTGAGCACAATGCATATTCCTTTTTACTTAATATTTTATTAATGTATTTGATAATAATTATAATTAAAAAAAAAGATCTTGTCATCAAAAATTCTAATAGCATTGAGCTGTGAAAGATAGCAAATATATCAACAGCTACTGTGGATATTCTTGTATACATAGTTGATGTGTTAATAGCTACAATAAGTCATATATTTGGGCTATACAAAAATAACAACAATGAATGATTTTGCCTAATAGTATTTATCTTGAAGTCAACAATAAAGTTTAATCATATTAGCTCATGTATCCAATTCATAATCTTATGAGGAAAAAGTCATCAGAATTTCAGAGGAATTTTTTTTTCTTCTAAAAGTTGAGTCTTTCTTAAATAGTGTAAGATATAAAAACAGAGGAGAGAGCTGAGAAGTGTTCCATCAAAGAGGTGTCCATGTACAGGGTTTGTCCATGTGCAGATATTGATGGACAAATGGACAAATGACAGTGATTGTTTAATTAAAATTGAAAGGAATATAACAAGGAAAGTTATAGGATCAAAAAGTACATGGATTCTGTAGAAACATGCAAGAGTCTACTTATGAGGAGGTGCAATGGTTGTACTGAAGTGAATTAAAACAACACAATCTGGAAAATTATAACATCATCATATGTTTAATTTCATTTTGTAAATATCAGTTTTTTATTAGCTATTTTCAAAATGCAGTTAATAATTTTTGTAAAACCCATGATAAAAATTGCTAATGAAAGAATGAGAATCTAAGTGAATGGCATAGAATACATTATATTTTTTTTTCTTTCTGAAGAGTACCAGTTACACAGCACAAGAGGATTCTTGGGTGCTTTAATCTCAGGGTCAAGGGCAAGGATGTGGATCTCAAGAACCTCTTACCTCACAGTCCTATAAACCTGCAGACCTTCATTGCTCTGGTTGTACTTGTCTAAGCTTTTATTTACTCCCAATTTTTCTCCATATCCTCACTAGCCCTGTTTTGGGTTTCCTTAGCTGGATCTTTTAATAAAATGTAAATGAGATTAGAAGGACTTTGCATGTGTGTGTGTGTGTGTGTGTGTGTGTGTGTCTTCTAAGTGAGATACAGCCTCCAAGTCACAGATGGCACATTAGAAAAAAGAAATATAGTAAAATGAGTAAAATATATTCTCATTCACAATTTCCTAGAGGCCCTTTGGTTGTTAATTGAAACTTTTGTCTACTTTATTGAACAATAAAAGTGGCAGCAACTACTCCCAGGTGTCCTTCAGTATTAAAAAGAGGATAAAAGGTTCCTGGCAAAGGTGACAGAAATGAATGCGATGAGCCCAGCTATCAAACATTCTGATATGTGAATTGCCTGATATTTCTATAATGCTGTCTTATGATTGGAAATGTTATCACTTCTATTGAATCAATAGAAAATGTTAAAGCTCCACAGAACCCCAATTACAAACTAATGCTGGAAGGTTAACATCTGGGAGTAGGAGAGATAGAAACAATCTCTATTGTCATACCTTCCTGACAAGTAAATGTCAGAAACATAACACCTTTGCCTGGTCTCAGCATGGAGCACGTGTAAAGGAGTGATTGTAAGGCTGCCTCAAGTCAAATCACCTGTCATCTCAGCTTTGACACGGAATTACTTTTGTTTTATGCATCTATTAACCTTGAACTATCAGCATTTGTTTTAATGTTCTGGGCTGAATGACCTAAATGTTCTTCTCTCACTCAGAGGAGATATGTTAGAGGGGAAAGCAGGTAGCTGGACTTGGAGTTGATCTTTATGAGAAGGCAGAGTGAATGTGACTGGAAGGACCACCTTCCTCCCAAATGGTTTACTCGGCTTTGAATTCAGTCATTACAAGGATATCCTTGTGTGTTTTCAACAGTTGCACTTTCCCTCAGAGTCTCCTGTGGAATTGTGTATATTGCACATCACGGAGAGATCACATATGATTATTGATGGTACAATTATTACACAGTCTATTTAGAAGATGCCCTTGGCACAACCAGTAGAGGAGGGGTAGAGGGAAAAGATGACATTTGTTTCTTACAGTGGAAGATAAGACAAAGAGAGATTGAGTAACCTGATTTTGACCTGAATCTTGATGTCATCACATCTCATATCTCTTTTCACTCTCATTAGATCTTGCATTTTAAGTGCTATGCATTTTACACTTTATCTTGGGTAGCATCTTTTAAAGAATATCGGTTTCTGATTCCTTTCAACATTACACTAGATAAGGCAAGTTGAGCAGTTTTGTGACTGGATCCAGAACTTTGGTTCTAGTGCTTGTGTGTGTGTGTGTGTTTGCTGAATTCAAAGGTAACTCTAGTTTCATCTAACAAATAGTCTCAAATTATGAAGTAATTTTTAAACATCTTTATTCAGCACTAGCTGTCTGAATCCATGCTCTAGAAATTTTATTTTGCCTTTGATTCACTATTTCATGTACCACGAAGGACATTTTGGGCATAATTTGTTCAAATCTTATTGTCACAGATAGTTTTCTTTTTAAGATCTGATTTCTTCAGCTGGATTTCTAGGCTGGATGTAGCTCAGTTTTCCTAAGGGAGTAACTCAGTGGGAAATTTCATCTAAACCAGACTCTATCTTCAGTGCAGACTCTGTACAACAATCAAAAAACTTGTGAGTTTACATATGTGTATTCTCATGCACCTTTCCAGAAATCCAATTTTCTACAATTGTATGTGAACTGAGAACTTCCATCTGTACAAGCTGGATTTAGAAAAGGCAGAAGAACCAGAAATCAAATTGTCAAAATCTGTTGGATCACACAAAAAGCAAGGAAAATACAAAAAAAACATCTACTTCTATTTCATGGACTATGCTAAACCTTTGACTGTGTGCATTACAACAAACTGTGGAAAATTCTTAAAGACATGGCATTACCAGACTACTTTTCTATCTCCTGAGAAACCTGTGTGCAAAACAAGAAACAGCAGTTAGAACTGAACATGGAACAATGGTCTGGTTCAAAATTGGGAAAGGAATACATCAAGGCTGCATACTGTCAGCTTGCTTACTTAACTTACATGCAGAATACATCATGTGAAATGCCACTCTGCATGACTCACAAGATTGACAAGAGAAATATCAGCAAACCAGATTCAAGATTGACAAGAGAAATATCAGCAACCTCAGATATGCAGATGATACCACTCTAATGGCAGAAAGTGAAGAGAAACTAAAGAGTCTCTTAATGAGGATGGAAGAGGAGAGTAAAAAAGCTGGCTTAAAACTCGACATTCAAAAAACTAATATCATGGCATCTAATCACATCATTTCAGGGCAAACAGATGGTGGGCAGAAAGAGGAAACAGTGACAGGTTTTATTTTCTTGGGCTCCTAAATCACTGCAGATGGTGACTGCAGCCACAAAATAAAAGATACTTGCTCCTTGGAAGAAAAGCTATGACAAACATAGACAGCATATTAAAAAGCAGAGACATCACTTTGCTGACAAAAGTCCATATAGTCAAAGCTATAGTTTTTCTAGTAGTCATGTATGGATATGAAAGTTGGACCAGTGCTTTCGAATTGTGGTATTGGAGAAGACTCCAGAGAGTTCAGTTCATTGGAGCGTAAGGAGATCAAACCAATCGATCCCAAAGGAGCTCAACCCTGAATATTCATTGGGAGGGCTGATGCTGAAACTGAAGCTCCAATACTTTGACCACCTGACTCATCCTCTGTCACCCTTTTCTACTTCTGCCCTCAATCTTGCCTATCATGAAAAGCCTACTCACTGGAAAAGATCCTGATGTTGGGAAAGATTGAGGGCAGGAGTAGAAAAGGGTGACAGAGGATGAGATGGTTGAATGGCATCACTGACTTAATGCACATGAGTTTGAGCATTCTGGAAGATAGTGAAGGACAGGGAGGCCTGGTTTGCTGCAGTCCATGTGGTCACAAAGATACAGATATAACTTAGCAACTAAGCAACAAGAAAAATCTTGATTTCTTAACTTATTTGCAAAAAGACATGACTACCATAACTTCTCAGTCCTGGTCAGGATCCTTGTTCTGTTCAGCTTCTGAAGTTACCTTCATGACTTATCTGTACATCTCATATGTTGATGGCCACTCTCCTTTTCCCATCAACCACAAACTCTGAGCATGGATACCGGGGCACAGGATCATTCTCTTATATGGTAAGTATTTCTTCCCCATGTACTATATGTGAAATAACTACCATCAGAATCTAACACCAGTAACCTCATAGGTTTTCCACAAGAATCTTATAAGATAGAAAATCTTATCTTCCCATTTTATAGATGAAAATCCTTAAGCTCAGCAATGTGAAACCTGAAATGTTAAAAGAATTAATTGGTAGAACCTGGGATTGAACCCAATTTGCTTTTAATCTCACAACCATCCTACAACCACTGAAGGAACTAAAGATTAAAACAAAGAAGAAAAGAAAGCATTCATTTGAATACCTACATAAGCTAGATACCACAGATATTTAATATAATACTTTATTTCTTCCTCGCAAAAACCCTATTTAGTAAAGACTCAACAATGAGGTAAAATAACTTGTATCAGGGCACACAATTGCTAAAATTGTGATTTGAAAGTACAAGTATATATAATGCTTGATGGAGTGTGCACTATTGATGTTGTGGCATGCAAATTATGCAACAAAGGATTTAGAGGTTTCATTCTAAATACAAGAGGAATAACAAAAGCCATACATTCTTCCCCAGTGAGCCGTGTTCCTATGCACCAACACACAGATTCCTGCTGACTCTGCAGAAAATTTTCCTCTACACTATTCCTTTTCTAGAATGTCATCTGCATCATCACTTCACTTTCACAAGCCTCTTTTGACAGGAGTGACTAACTTTATAACAGGGATGAACATTGTACTATCATAAAAGAAGTTTTATGAAGTAATGAAGTAATGCCTTTTGCAGCATTACATAGATGGACCCAGAAATTACAACACTAAGTGAATTAAATCAGACAGAGAAAGACAAATACTGTATGATATCACTTATATGTAAAATATAAAAAAAAAATAATTTAAGTTATTTACAAAACAGAAATAGACTCACAGACATTGAAAACAAATGGTTACCAAAAGGGAAAGATGGAGTTGGATAAATTAGGAATTTGAGTTAACAGATGCACACTGCTATCTGTAAAATAGAGAAAGAACAAAGACCTATGCTATAGCACAGGGAACTATATTCAGCATCTTATAATAAGATATAATGAAAAAGAATCTGTAAAAGAATATATATATTTTGCTGTACACCTGAAACTTAACACAGAATCAATTTGCTGTACACTGAAATTTAACACAACATTGTAAATCAACTATACTTCAATAAAAAGATAATAGCTTTGAAAAATATGGCATATTAAATTAGATATGTGTTTAATAAGCTCAACTTATAAAAACAGATTTCAGTATTCATGTTGCAGCCATATATTTTAGTCTTGATTGCCCTATAATCAGACCCTATATTTACATTATTTTTTTTCCTTTGTGAGAACATCAGCTTTTGTGAATTATTTCAGATTAGTTCAATTCTGAAAGAAAGGTGGCTGATACCAACTTCTATCGAACCACAGCAAGAGAAAAAATCAAATTGTAGCAAGCAATTTCATTTTTCTATAAGTAACTATAAAAATACTGCCCAGCAGTTTAGAAAAGTACTGTCTTGGTGAAATAATGCCTGTGGCCAAGAAATTAATAATTATTGTAACACTCATTTGGCAAAATTCTCTTTGATGTAGCAAAAGTTTATATTGAAAGAAACTGGAGAACTAGATTTGATCATGACAATATTTCTCTGTTTCAGGCTAGGGGATATTTAAAAAGATATGTACTGCAAAAATGAATGGATGAATGTGTCAACAGATTAGGCAATATTAGCACAGGATGATGGGAAAAATGTAAAAAGACACAGTGTTACTCACATGACAAAGCTCTAATTCACATTTATGTCAGCAGTGCTGAACACCAAATTGCTTATTTTCTCTGTTATATTCTGGAGCCTTAGGATCAAAGAACTCTAAATCTTGCAAGCAAGTTTATGAAAACCCAGAATTCCAAACAGTTTGAGGGGAACGGTTTTCCTTGGAGGTCACACTGAAATAAGAACATTACTCATTTGCTTTTCTCTCTTCTGTTTTAAATCAAAAAGAGGACTGATGATTGTAGGGTAAATTGTCATCAAATGATTGAGTTCAAATTCATTGTCTGTTTTCTAGTTGTGTAAAATATATACAAGTATAAAAGTACATATATGTGTACTTGCAGATGGCTTAGACAGTAAAGAATCTGCCGTCAATACAGGAGACCTAGATTCGATGCCTGGGTTGAGAAGATCACCTGGAAAAAGGAAGGGCTTACCCAACCCCCTCTTCTTGCCTGGAGAACTCCATGGACAAAGGAGCTTGGTGGGCAACAGCCCATGAGGTCACAAAGAGTTGGACATGACTGAGGGACTAACATTTTCACGCATAAAGAGAAAGAGAGAGAAAGAAAGAGCAAGAGAGAGATAGAGACAGACAGAGAGAAAGAATCAATCATTGGAAACATTACCATATATTTAGTATTTCCTCATAGCTCAATCAGTAAAGAATCTGCCTGCAATGCAGGAATTCGCCTGTAATGCAGAAGACATGGGTTTGATTCCTATGTCAGGAAGATCCCCTGGAGAAGGAAATGGTTACCAACTCCAGAATTCTTGCCTGGGAAAATTCCATGGACAAAGGAACCTGGCAGGCTACAGTCCATAGGATTGCATGAGTCAGGCAGGACTTAGTGACGAAACCACCAGCAGCATTGTATTAACACAAGGGCCAGTGAGATAGGAGATGGATATCTCATCACTTAGTTTCAACTGCCCACAAAACTTGCTTTTTAATTAGCAGACGATTCCATGCACATGAAATCAAGAACATGGGAAATTATACATAGCTGCATATTATGTTTAGTAACATAGACATTGTTTCAGAAAATCATAGAACGTGGTTGATTTAAAGACTTAGAAAAGAGCAGAATGGTATGGAATAAAAGCCCAGACAATTACATACAAGTAATTAGCTCATTTATGTATGAAGACGATATTTATCAATACCTGCCGGAAAAGGACATGACTGAGAGACACGACTGAGCAAAAGGTGAGGGAGATTTAAAAAATGAATAAGCACAATCTTCCTTAAAGAGCTTACAATGAGCTTATAATTTAGTGGAAGAGATGGAGAAGAAACAAACATCCAGTTCCCAACACATTACATGGTTGTAAGCACAAATTGCTGTATGTATTATTCAATTTACAAACAGATTTTGTGCCAGCTTTATTTGCTCTCCATGTGGACATTATGTTTGCAAGAAAGTAGCAACAAAAACAATAAAATAACAAAATAGAAAAACAGATTTTGCAGTCTCACTTCTACTATTAAGACTTCTAGGTCCTGTGGTACATATACACAATGGAGTATTACTCAGCTATTAAAAAGAATACATTTGAATCAGTTTTAATGAGGTGGATGACGCTGGAGCCGATTATACAGAGTGAAGTAAGCCAGAAAGAAAAACATCAATACAGTATACTTACACATATATATGGAATTTAGAATGATGGTAATGATAAACCTGTACGCAAGACAGCAAAAGAGACACAGTTGTATAGAATGGCCTTTTGGACTCTGTGGGAGAGGAAGAGGGTGGGATGGGTTGGCAGAGTGGCAATGTAACATGTGTGATATCATAAGCGAAACGAATTGCCAGTCCAGGTTTGATGCAGGATGCAGGATGCTAGGGACTGATGCACGGGGATAATCCAGAGAGAGGGTGTGGGGCGGGAGGGTGGAGGAGGGGGTCGGGATTGGGAGTTCATGTACACTCATGGCTAATTCATGTCAATGTGTAACAAAACGAATACAGTATTGTAAAGCAAAACAAACTAAAAAATAAAAATTAATTAAATTAAAAAAAAAAAAAAAAAAAAAGACTTCTAGCCTTCATGCAAAATCCTCATGGAAAAGTTTCAGGAAACAGCTAACTTCTGTATTATAATCAACAGCAAAAGTAATTTTTTAAGTAATTCCTTGCTCATCTTGATAGAACAATATAATATCTAAGAAATAAGTGATTGGTTAGATGAATAAATGATGGCTTTCTCCTTGAAGACATAGTCTATAACTATTATGAAATAGTTATTAAGATTCATTTCTTAAAAGTTCATTTCTTCATTCTCTTTTCAAATTCTCACACTGTAATTTAAGCATTATATCTGTTTGTCCTTGCCTTCTCTGAGTAAGATTTTTAAGGACAAATTCTGCTTTATACTATTTGAAATCTTATTCATACCACAGAATAATACAATGTATGCAATAAAGATTGAGAGTAAAGATTGAGGGCAGAAGGAGAAAAGGGAATCAAAGGATGAGATGACTTGATGGCATTGCCAATGAAATGGACCTGAACTTGGGCAAACTCTGGGAGATGGTGAAGGACATTGAGGCCTGATGTGCTGCAGTCCATGGGGTCATAAAGTGTTGAACATAACTGGGCAACTGAACAGCAAGTGTAATAATTGCAGCCCACATCCTGAGAAAACACACAATAAATATACTGATATATCAAGGATTAAGATGGATCTAGGTATGAAACCAAAGTTCTTCAAGCACAGAACTGTGATTGTGATTAAGAGATGACTTAAACCTCAGTCTTTCTATCTGTTAGATAAAAAGGGATAACATATCTACCCAATACGGATTTTGTGAAGATTACATAGAATGACATCTGTAGAAAGCTTGTAAAAATGCTTTGTTCAAGAAATGCCAAGCCTCTTTCTTTGGCACCCCACACACTTATACACACACATATGTAATGAAAGAGGCGTTGCAGTCAGGGCTACTACCCACTGGCACACTTGGTGCACAATACAGAGATATTGCTCACATAGAACAGAAAGTGAGCGATGCCCTTTGAAACTGAGGAAATAATTAAACAAATAGGGTATAAATAATTCTAAATTATTGAAATCAGCAATAGTTATTATTCTATTCAAATGGTGCAACTGGGGCTTGGTCTAGTGATATGAATAAATATCAATCTGGTACATGAATGGATGCTATATATAATTTATATAGCCTGCTGATGGTAAAATCATATACTACACGTGATATCAGTGCTGTGTACTATAGTATTTATTAAGTAAGTAAGTAAAGTAGCTCAGTCGTGTCCAACTCTTTGTGACCCCATGGACTGTAGCCTACCAGGCTCCTCTGTCCATGGGATTTTCCAGGCAAGAGTACTGGAGTGGGTTGCCATTTCCTTCTCCAGGGGATTTTCCTGACCCAAGGATCAAACCCCGGTCTCCAGCATTACAGACAGACACTTTACCATCTAAGCCACCAGGGAAGGAATAATAGTTATAGTTAGTACTATTAATTAATAAATAATAGTATTAGTTAATACAATAAATTAATAAATATAAATTAATTAATAATAGAATAAAATATACACTTTGATGAGATGCTACTAAATGGAGGTCAATTTTTTTCATAGATTTCCTTATTTCTATATCTTTATCTCTAGCAATTATACATAAACTACGTCCCTGTGCTTTATGTTTTACTACATTCTCATTATTTCTAAACATGTTATATGCGTGCACGTGTGTGTGTGTGTATATATATATATATAATATATTCTTTTCTCCATACTTTTCCATGCCATTCTCCTGACTGATATATCCTCCCACCTCTTATCTGTTTTTCTGAACTCTTGCAGGCTTTCAAAGACCAACTTATTTTCAATTCCAGTCTAATTGGGGGAACTTCTTCCTCCTGTCTACACATAATTGACCTTTCTCTGGGCAGCATCAGAACTCAATATCCATATCTTATTCAGTTCTTGAATGATGATTAAAGGTATCCCATTTATTTTTCTATATCTTGTTATCCAACTTTATAACTGCTAGGATCTGTTTTACAACAAGGAGCACAAATTCAGTTTAAGCCTTTAATATTTCTAATTGATATTTTATTTCTCTCAAGAGCTCCTAAAATGAATATATTTTCTTTTTGAGTCTCAGCCATGCTGCATCCCCATAACTCAAGCCTGGAGTTGGAGTAGGGACTGAGTTTAATAAGACTACTTTGCTTCTTATGGTCCCATCATGTGACCCTAAAGAGCTGAGTGAGGATTGCAGCAGTGTCTCCCTGACTGGTTTAGTTTCCGTGGGTAGGCAATGGGAATACCTAAGGAAAAAGATTCTGTTCCTCCAGACGATTTTCCATCAACAGTGCACCATTGTTGGACTCTTATGCATTAGGAGTTTAAAGACAATCGCAAAATAACAAATGAGTTTTAATTACCTTTCTTTACTACATTTGGCCTGATTTGTCAAAGAGACTGGCTAGGAGATAACTTGCAGTCTCAGCCATTTCCCTGACTGGAACCAGCTTTCCTTCCAGTGTCTCCCACACCTTTACCTTAAGTCAAGGTCAAAGATCTACTGCTTGATTTTCAACTCTTTATACAAGAGTTTCATTGCTCTTTCCTTCTACTAAGCTTTGCGGGAGATCACCCTGCCCAGGGACTAGGTGTACTTCAAATCTTGGGCATTAGAAGTAAGAAATTTGCACCTTTATAACACTTTTGAAAGTGAAAGTGTTGGTTACTCAGTCCTGTACAACACTTTGCCGCCCCATGAGTTGTAGCCCCCCAGGTTCTTCTGTCCCCGGAATTCCCCAGGCAAGATGCTGGAGTGAGTTGCCATTCCCTTCTCCAGGAGATCTTCCATGACCCACGGATCAAACCCAGGTCTCCTGTACTGCAGGCAGATTCTTTATTATCTGAGCCAACAGGAAAGCCACGACACTTTCAGAAATATGAAACTCTTCAGGCAAAATGATTCACCTTCTTTGAAGAAGCAGTTTCATATACCATACTCTCAGAGTGGAAACTTACAGAGTCACAAAATTTTCTTCTAAAGTGTTATCTTTAAACAGTAGAAGCCTTCCTATTTTATAGTAAAAATCTGATTACTCACAAAACCCTTAAAAAAAAAAAAAGGAAACAGGCAAACAGAAACAGCAAAAGAAGAAAAACATATATTCTCTCTTCCGAACTAAAGTTAAATATCTTAAGCATCTATGTATCTACAGAAATGAGAACAGTGCTTGCACATTACACTCTATTGTTGGGATCTAAAAGCATATGAACATCAAAATTAGATATGGGAGGAAATCTAGACACAAAACTTAAAATCAGACTTGAGCTGTGACTAGCCCAAAGTCATCACGTTAGTTTGTGTCAAGAGAGTAAACCTATTTTACTGATTATGATAATATCTTGTTTAAATATTGTTTTGATAAACTGTAAAGACCTCAAATAAGAGGACCTTGGTATCAACTTCTCTTTACTTTCCTATAGTAGCTAATCCAAGTATAATATATAGAGAGTGGACATACAGTGGTTATTTCACCAGTTCATGTTGAAAGAATGAAGGAAAACACACGTGAACTTCTTATATGTTTTTCTATCCCTTCCCCTACAATTTCTACATGTCATCTTAAATATATAGACTGAGCTTAACATGAAACATTACAACTTGATTATACTGATCAGATGTTCTTAGATTATTTCTCTTTGAACATCTAGATAAAGTAAAATGCTGGTGGCAGGCAGAAAAATTATACATCTAAAATTCATTTTCTATCTATTGTCATATTTATTGTCATTTTCAATGAATGTAATTATTTTGAAATAGCTTACCCCATTTCCATATGCATCATTGCTGAAACTCAAGAAAAACAGCTAACATCATTCAAGAAGGGCCCTGGGTATAAATGAAAAAAAGGAAAGTATGTCATAAGCTATCTTTCAGTGTTTTCTTTCCATGCTCCTTTAACCCTTCCAGAAACATCCCTTTGTCCACAACTAACACCTATTTAATGCTTATTGGCTACCTGAAAGCTGGTTTACTTGAACATAATCTTTCCACCATGAAGCAATGGAGACAAGTTTCCACAGCAGTCTCTGAGTTTATTTCAGGTCAACAGAACCTCCTGCTCCAATGACCTACCAAACCACCAGAATGTGAGCATTCAGAACTTTCCTCCATCGAAAGTTTATATATATATATATATATATATAT
>SJXQ01012077.1:0-55373 GCA_006408695.1 Aepyceros melampus | reverse complement strand
TAGAACTACTGGATGAGTCATTTATATTCTTTCTGGATGTTGCCCTAATTACTGAAAAACTAGAGCTCTGAGTCAATATCACAACAATGTGCTTAGAGTGTGGACTCTAAAGGCTTATCCCTTGCCCCACCCCTACATATATATATATATATATATATATATATATATCTAAATTCAAACACATATCAAAAATGCATGTGAAGAATTATTAGTGGATAGAAGGCACCTGAAAATTCAACAGACTCTATACCTACTTGAATAAAGGATTTTTTTTATTACAAGGATAACTGAATCTATATCACAGTGATTTTAAACTTTAACAATTACCAAAACTGTGCTCACTCTCAAAACATGAATAATATTCTTATGATTGAAAGCAACCAAGGTTTATAGTAAGTTTAAGGGCTATTAAGCAAGTTCCTATATGAATCCAGAGAGTGAATTGTATAAGCATTTAGAATGTGCTGATGATAAAGGGATTCATAAAAGTTGTTATGCTGATTTTATGTTGATGGATGTTTGAATATAAGGTGAGTTATCAACCAGAGGCAAGTGAAACTAATGTTTAAGTGTTATGATATATATGTAATTGAAAGTGAATTTTCTTGCAAAATTGGGAGCACAATGAAAGAGAAAGAATCAGTGAGTTCAAATCAAGATAATAATACAGATAAATCCATTTGCAATGCCAATGTAAGTAGCCAAGTTTTACACAAAGCCAAGAAGTTAACCCCTAAAGAAATCTAGTCCAAAGATATTTGAAGCATTATATATATTTGTAGTATTGCAGTAGATGACATAGTTCTAATTCTTAATTTGATTTATTGTCACCCTTCTTCCTCCTCTTGATTGTATGTCTTTTCCAACTTTCTGGAGCCTGTCGCCTCCTTGCTTGCCTTCTTTATCTGCTACATATCAATAGAACTACTGGATGAGTCATTTATATTTTTTCTGGATGTTGCCCTAATTACTGAAAAACTAGAGCTCTGAGTCAATATCACAACAATGTGCTTAGAGTGTGGACTCTAAAGGCTCATCCCTTGGTCCCACAACATAAACTTGGACTTAATAGTGGTTAAATAATGGGGACACAAAGACCCATGGACACATTTCTGATTCTCTTTCTTTTGTTTGTTTCTTCCATGGCCCTTCTCCCTTTTCTGTAAAAGTATATTTTTCTCCCACTACTGGATGAGTCATTTATATTTTTTCTGGATGTTGCCCTAATTACTGAAAAACTAGAGCTCTGAGTCAATATCACAACAATGTGCTTAGAGTGTGGACTCTAAAGGCTCATCCCTTGGTCCCACAACATAAACTTGGACTTAATAGTGGTTAAATAGTGGGGACACAAAGACCCATGGACACATTTCTGATTCTCTTTCTTTTGTTTGTTTCTTCCATGGCCCTTCTCCCTTTTCTGTAAAAGTATATTTTTCTCCCTGTTTCATATTTCATGCTCAAATAATCTGTTATGTGTGTGTGTATGTGTGCATGCATATGTGTGTGTGTGTGTGTGTGTGTTAGTCCCTCAGCTGTGTTCGACCCTTTGTGACCCCATGGATGGTAGCCCATCAGGGCTTCCCTGTCCACGGAATTCTCCAGGAAAGAATACTGGAGTGGGTAGCCATTTCCTTCTCCAGGGGATCTTCCTGACCCAGGGATTGAACTCAGGTCTCCTGAAGTGCAGGCAGATTATTACCATCTAAGCCACCAGGGAAGCTCATATATATATATATATATATATATATATATTGCTATTGTTAAGTCACTTCAGTCGGGTCCGACTCTATGCGACGCCATAGATGGCAGTCCACCAGGCTCCCCGATCCCTGGGATTCTCCAGGCAAGAACACTGGAGTGGGTTGCCATTTCCTTTTCCAATGCATGAAAGTGAAAGGTGAAAGTGAAGTTGCTTAGTCATGTCCAATATATATATATATATACACATATATAGATAGATAGATAGATATATAGATTAAGGGATTTTTTTTTCAACTGCTCACTCCTTTGTATATATTTTTTGTTTGTTTGGTTGTTTTTTTATATAAATTTATTTTTGACAATTTTGAAAAAGCCTTAATAAGCATGGTAATTCTGAGGTGTTATTGTTTTCATAGTTTGTTGGTTGAAGCCAAATAAGCCTATATGAGAGCAAAGAAGAAAATCTCTCCTAATACTTGAAGAGAAAAAGGGTAATTTCAAAGCATGTTAGACCAAAAAAATAGTCATATGGATCTCTCCCACATGACAGTTTTTATTTACATTTTACACTGTAGGAAAATTTGAGGCCAGGAAATTAAAGGTCATTCAGCATTGTAATCACATTAAACTCTCCAAATTAAATAAACAAAAATAACTGGTGTCAATGCCATGTTATATAATTATTGATGACATTTAAAAAAATCTTTTAGATAGTTTTTTTTCCTAAAAATAATTGTTAAAGAACTGAAAATATCAAACAATAAACAGAATTGTGTTACTTTCACTTTGCACAAATCTATTCCCTCTCAAAACAAAATATAAGGAAATTTAAAGTGGATACCAGGATTAGAAAAACTATTTTGCTGTTTTATTATATTAAAATTCTATAGTATATCATTAATAAATAATGGATTATTTCATTTGGCTCTGTCATGGCAGACCATCCTTGCAAAGCATTTTCTAAGGTATTTTGATTTAAAAAAAGTGAATTCCTTAGATCTAGATTGCATTGCTTTTGTTAACTTCTCCCAGTGCCTCATATAAAATCTTTGTTGCTAAATGGGAAAATAAAAATTATATGATAGTACCAACATGTAGGTTCATAATTAGTGAAAAAAAAAAAATCACTCCAGCTGTTCTCTCAGTTAAAAATGCCATAGGTAGGTCTTTATCCACCTAACAAAGTAGAGTTACCACAAATTTGCCCTTGCCCTTGTATAACAAAGATACATCAAAAGTTTAAATAACAATATCAAGGTTTTGTTTAGCAAAATTGTAGTTATAGAAAACCAAAAAATAAAGAATGCCATAGCTGATTCTAGGTTCAAAATTTTTAAACCATTGCAAGGAAGATATAACAATTCTAGTTTTAACTCAAATCAGTTTTCAACAATTGAAGAGTTTGTCCTCCATATCATACAGCACAGAACTACTCAGAAAAATCCAAGAAAAGATATATTATGTGCAAATATATGTATGTGCTACGTGTTGCTGTGCTAAGTCACTTCAGTCATCTCTGACTCTTTGTGACCCTATGGACTGTAGCCCACCAGGCTCCTCTGTTCGTTGGATTCTCCAGGCATGAATATTGGAGTGGGCTGCCATGTCCTTCTAGAGTATGTATGTCTGCATATATATGGTTTATGAGGGAATGTTGTGGTGAAGGTTGTATGAGAAAACATCCATTTTTTGAAAATTCAAAATGATATGATTCTACCTATGCATTGAAAACAAATAGAGCATGCCTGTTGTGAATAGGTCCCAGATATCAGGAAAACTAGAAAATTGCCCTTTACCTTCAATGTTTTTGTCTCATCATTTATATACTTCCTAATACACTATGATAAACTGTGTTTATCATAAAAACAAACTTAAAGAAAATATCAAACTTCCTATGGTTAATGCTAATTAATTTTAGGTAACTATCCATCAAGTAAATCAATTTTACATTTATAGAAATTGTGTTGACAGAGTTAGTACTCTTTTCTTCTTTAAAAACTGACCTCTATCTTAATTTATTAATTAAAAATGTTAAATTAATTAATGGAACATTATCATTAGCATCACCTACATAAATAGCAATAATGATACACAGAAATGCACACATATCCCATATACACATAGTAGAAGAGAGACTGTTTTGGATTTGTATTAAGGCTCATCCTTTCGATTGGTTTGTCACTCTAGAAATGATCAATTGACAGGTCAGAATTGGTGTGGCCTTGTTTTTGTCTGGAA
Organism: Aepyceros melampus; assembly: GCA_006408695.1. Classification (NCBI taxonomy): domain Eukaryota; kingdom Metazoa; phylum Chordata; class Mammalia; order Artiodactyla; family Bovidae; genus Aepyceros; species Aepyceros melampus. The sequence goes on along the minus strand of SJXQ01012077.1, from coordinate 51,431 downwards.
AACTTTAGGGCAAATGAAAAATTTCAGATGAAACAGAGAAAGGAACATCATCAACCCACTATGATCTGGCACAACATGCATGCTGATAAATTTGAATTCTGTGGTACACAACTTTGCATATTCAAATAAATGCAAGTTTCTTACTAGTTATTTGGAACTGTATATGCTCAACACTTTCTAGTTGTAAGGGACTGAAAATGAACCACTACTGGCTTTTATAAATCATGAAAGAATAATTAAAATGCAGTTGGTTTTGTGAGATGTTTGAAAGCAAACACCCCATGTCTCATGGAGGTTGAGGGGCAGCATGCACTATAGGACAGGCAGGAATTTTAACAGAAGGATCAATGAGATGTTCCAGCTGAATCACTTAATATTTATGAGTTTTTGAAAGGGCCCCTCTATGAATCTTGGTTTTCTCTCTAGAGTCTCAGAATAGCTTTTATCCCTTACCTATCACCCAGAGTTGTTTTGAGAGTCAAAAAAAAGTATTTTGGGGTAGCTTACTAAAAGACAGAACAGAGTAAGACATTATTATCCTCAATGTACATATGCTTTGTCTCATAACATCTTAGATTTATTCGTATGTCTTTTGGTCTCTTAAAAGTTCAGAATATAATTTCAGGTTTACAATGGCTCAGAAATTGCTCATTTTCCAGAATTAGAAAAGGCATAACCCTAAGGAGCCACAAGAAAGCAGAAAAGGAGGTTCCCAAACTCTTCTGGCACCTGGAGAAAAACTGCCTATGTTTGTACTATGTGAATGTGGTAAATCAGTAAATGTAAAGAGAAGCCTGCTTCACGCTTAAGATACAGTTTGAGTTATTAGAGAGATTAAAGCTTGGTCCAAATTGATATAAACTTTCAAAACCTCATCCAGAGTCTTTTCTAATCAACCCAACAACCTCTTTAAATAGCTTATTTCTAGAGTTTAATACTCACTTGGTGTGAAATTATCTGGTCAAGAATGGAACCTATGATGACTATATCTGGCATAGAGTAAATAAAATCTAATAATATATACTTTACAAAAACAACTAACAGAAAAGATGAAAGGGATTCAATAACCCACAGCCTTTCCCTTTAAATGACATTAAGTGGTGACTTTAGCAGGTTTAATTTTTTTCTGAATTGGTATTCGTAGAGCAGGTTTCATGAAAAGTCTGAGACTTAAGAATGCTCTCTGAAAGCTGTGCTATTGCTTTAACTTAACCTAATTAAGAACTATTTGTAAGTAAGAGAGCTGTGACATAATGTGTAGTAGACTGATAGAGTGATGAGGAAAGTATAGACTGATTTTCAATAGATGCTGACTGTAAAGGAACCTGATTACTCTGGCACATTTCAGTGAAGAAGTCTTCTCAAATTTTCTTTATTTCCTGATCTACCATTATTTATTTTTATTCTATGCAAGGCAGTATGACCTTGAATAGAGTATGAAAAATACCATGTTTTGCTAGCAAAACTGAGAGTAAAAGCCCTTTAATTGAAAGAACTGGCTATGCTGGTAATAAAGTTAGTTCAGACTAGCTATTGTTCTCCCTGGAGATCACTAGACTGTGTATAAGGTTGTATAGGCACATTTGCAGGCTTGAGAGTCATGCCAAAGCTAGTATCCATCGGAGACCTTGTTTTAGGAACTCTTCAGCATGAGACTGAGAAACAAATTTAAGGTCAATTGCTACTGCTAATAGTTACAACAAATTCCGATGTGCATCATAATAGTTTTGTTTGGAAATAATAGAACAGAGTCAGTCATGGTTTGAAGCAAGTGAGCAGTTGACAGTAGAACTGAGTTATTTTCACTGCAGATGTTTTATTGTTGCTGTCGTTCAGTCTCTGCTGCTCTGCTGCTGAGTCGCTTCAGTCATGTCCGACTCTGTGCGACCCCATAGACGGCAGCCCACCAGGCTACTCCATCCCTGGGATTTTCCAGGCAAGAACACTGGAGTGGGTTGTCATTTCCTTCTTCAATGCATGAAAGTGGAAAGTGAAAGGGAAGTCCCTCAGTCATGTCCGACTCCTAGCGACCCCGTGGACGGCAGCCTACCAGGCTCCTCCATCCATGGGATTTTCCAGGCAAGAGTACTGGAGTGGGCTGCCATTCCCTTCTCCATGTTCAGTCACTAAGTCATGTTAAACTTTTTGCAACCTCATACACTGTAACATGCAAGGCTTCCCTGTCTTTCACTATCTAATTATTTTTATCACCACCATTATCATCAAAATCATCAAATTCTTGTTACATATTTGGCTCGGAGAAAGAAAAAAAAGAGTAAGTCACAATCTCTGCCTCTGAAGAGTCATTTTCAGGGTATGGCACAAATGCATAGAAGACTCAGTAATGATTCTGCATAGGATGGTATCAAGAAAAAATACACAGTGGTTTATGGAAGAAACATCATTGGGAGTTAAAGCAAGCAATGGAAAAGCCTATAATCATTCATTTATTTATCTGCTTAATAATATGTTTGGATTATTTTATCAGTTTGAAATATATTTGGCTGAAACTAATGGACAATTTTGGCTTCCCTGGTGGTGTAGGTGGTAAAGACTACATCTGCAATGCAGGTGATGTGGGTTGTGAAAATCCCCTGGAGGAGGGCTTGGCAACCCACTCCAGTATTCTTGCCTGGAAAATACCCATGGACAGAGGAGCCTGGCAGGCTACAGTCCATAGGGTTGCAAAGAGTTGGAACGACTCAGTGACTAAGTACGATGGACAATTTAAGGTTGACTAAAATAAATATTTTGTTGTTGTTATTTTTCTCCCATAATAAGAGCTATGCTGTCAAGGACTCAGATCATTTGTATCAGTCATCACATCCTTAGTGGGTTGTTTTCTGCTCTATGACTACTACTTCTTGTTACTATATATTGCTATAATTGAGTGATGTATCTGCAACTAAGGTAGAGTGAGGTAATAGAGGCATGAAATTGAAAATCTCCAAAAGTAATGGAGAAGAATGGAGTCAAGAAAACCCAGGAAGATGGGGAAGAAAAGATAAAAGGAGAAGGCAAGGAAGTTATATGAAAAGTGAAAGTGAAACTCACTCAGTCCTGTCTGACTCTTTGCGACCCCATGGACTATACAGTCCATGAAATTCACCAGAATACTGGAGTGAATAGCCTTTCCCTTCTCCAAGGTCTTCCCAACCCAAGGACCAAACCCAAGTCTCCCACATTACAGTTGGATTCTTCACCAACTGAACTATGAGGGAATCCCCCAAAGGAGTTATATAAAAGGAGTTAAAAGAGAATTATTTTAGGCAGGTGGAACAGGGTAAACAAAAGATTAGATGGAGAATGATAATGCTTTGTACTGAATAAAAGTTAGCAACAAAACAGGAATGTCTATTATGTGATATTGACTTAGGTAAAATTATCTACATATTCCACTTTATAAAAGTGGCACATCTGTGATCTCAAATTACCAAATGAAGATTGCCAGACAAAGATGAAAATAAAATGAAAGGACCTATCATGAGAATAAACCACACCCAAGGAGTTCTCAGAATTTGTTTTAAAAACAGAATCAGAAGCTGCAGGCAGACAAACAGTAGTTACAAACCTGAAACTTTCAAGATTCAAAATAAACATATCAGACTATATTCTTATTGATTAGAAATACTAAAGTCCCAGAGGTCAAGCCAAGGGAAGTGGATAAATAGTGGTTAGGAAACTGACTGAAGTTTGCCACAAGATAAAGAGTTTAAGTCATTTTTACTTACTCAATATATATATTTAAACCCAGAATGCATAGGTAAAGGTAAGAGCAGCATATTGACCTGACTGGAATTATACCATATGCAGTTGTGACATGGACAGGCTCTAATGTCACTTATAGACTGTTAGCAAAACAGCACTCTCTAAGATTTTCTTTCTTTCTTTCTTTTTTTTTTTTTTGTAATTTGGAACCAGATGATATATGCTNCACACACACACACACATCTTCTTGGTACTCTTGCAGTGTAAGCAGGCCATTTCTCATTATCTATGCAGTCTGAGACTACTTAACTTGCAAAAGACTACTTCAGGTCATCTTCTGGACTTCAAAAGAAAAATACTTCATTGTCTATATAAAAGGACTTTCCTATACCTTATAATTGGAGAAGGAAATGGCAACCCACTCCAGTATTCTTGCCTGGGAAATCCCATGGACGCAGGAGCCTGGTGGCCTAGAGTTCACAGGGTCGCAAAGATTCGGACTCGATTGAATGACTTCACTTTCACTTTCTATACCTTATAATATCCTCCATGGTGGTTTGTCTAGTCTGAGATTCAAATCTGTCAATAAGTACCATTTTATACTGACATATACAGTGGAGGTTACAATTTTTCAACACTCAATAGGAATGATCCCAAAGATAGAAAAAAAGAAAAACAAAAACCCTACTCTTTTCTCTTTTATTAGAACTCTGTTCATTTTACTACTTTAATTATATTTGTTAATTACTGTAGCCTATGTTTATATGTTTATTATGAATCCAAACACCTCAAGAAAATCTGTAGGAAAAAAAAAATTAATAAAAACATGAGGCTGTGAAGTGTGTCTGTGTTTCCCTTTCTGTTGATTATCTACGTATGTGTGACAAATATTAGCAGTTTTGCTGGAAATTAGCTTGTCTTCACATGATAAATTAAACTAGAAAAAATATATATAAGGAAACAAAGAGCTAGGTGAAAATTAAAGATAAGTACCCCCTCCACTCATTTCTAGAAAACTGGGGATTCAGCACTGTTCATTCAACATTCAATCTAATATGTTTACTGAAGGCCAATTCAGTATAAAATTTCTAGTTATATTTTAATTTAAATTATATTATAATTTGGGTTACAGAGGGGAAAGTTTAGAAGGTCCTTTTTTTTTCCCTTCTTAGAAAAATTTTGATTCTTGAAAAATATTGTCCTTGAAGCCAAAATAACATGCAGATAGAATATTTCTCTAAGTAACTGCTTCTGTAGTTTCACAGAACTCCTTTGAGATTATCTGCCATTTCTGTCTTGGCCAAGGACATTAACAAATGCATGAGGCTAAGATCTACCTTCTGCTTCTTCCTGCCCCTTTTCATATACATGTAAAGTAGAGATAAGATTTGATATTCTGCTTTATTGTCATGTCATCTACCTCTTTGAACTTTCCAGCCAAGGAATTCTCTTGTGTGAGAACTGACCCACCAAAATAGTATAAGTATTTTCATACAGCTTTTTTTTTTTTTCATTTAATCCCTCCCTCTTAAAAAAAAAAAAAAGAGTCTTTGTCTTTCTGTTGTTTTGTCACAATGCTCCTAAAGAGACAGCTCATTTGTAAAATTTGTTTTCCCTGATGATGTGACAACAGTACATGGGCAGCCTAAGATGGCAGCATGGGTTTTCTGAAATTGCACATCATGTCAGGTAAATTGTTCAGAATTTTTCCAATACATTAATTAATTACCTTTCTATCTTGAGACAACTAAGAACAATCTACAATAGAAATAATTAGGTGAAATGAAAAATTTCTCAAGGTTAATAGAAATTATGTCCTGCTTTCAGGTAGCCCAACAAAAATTGTCTTAGTGAGTCAGTTTTGACTTGAAATAGTTCCCTTTTCTAGGACTATAAAGCCATGCATGCAGATTTGTATTCCTTGTGGTTGCCATGAACTTGGAAGCTGTCACTGCATCTGGGAGGACCAGTTGTGACTTTGCAGGACCATATTTAAAAATATAACCAAAGCCAAGAAGTCCTCTAGAATTAGAAAAGTATATTTTAGGTTCTAACAAAGAGGTAAATCCAGGGCTTAAACCAGCAACCAAAATTTTCAGGATCACAGTAGCAAAATTATTTTTGTTTATTTGTCTGGAAAAGAAGAGGAGGAAGCGAATAGAGAACTAGAAAAGCTTCTTACCATATTTTATTATGCTAGCAGAGCATTCAAAACATAATCACTTTAACTATAAGCTATGATTTTACATAAAAGTTATATATTCATTTCTTTGAATAAATGATATAAGATCATTGTTTTTGTTCAAGCTATGGTTTCATTTTTGTTTCATATTACCAAATAACTTATTTGCCTTGGGAGGTCACTCTTTAGCCTCTTTTTCTGCCTCCAACCAGTCAAATAGGGACAAACATTTCCACAGTTATTGAGAGAGGAGATATCAAAAATATTATACATATACCTCTAACTTCACTTTGGGTCTCTAGGCACACACATGAAATAATTGTTAATTCATAGGTTCCAAGTAATATGTTTGGTTAATCAGAATGACATAGAAAAAGTCTGCATTTAACATCAGGCTACAATTTGGCAAATGTAAAATTCTATGTATCACTGAAGCACTTTTCCTATGCGCTGTACAGTCCATCGGAGAAGGCGATGACACCCCACTCCAGTACTCTTGCCTGGAAAATCCCATGGACGGAGGAGCCTGATGGGCTGCAGTCCTTGGGGTCGCGAAGAGTCGGACACAAAGGAGCGACTTCCCTTTCATTTTCACTTTCGTGCATTGGAGAAGGAAATGGCAACCCACTCCAGTGTTCTTGCCTGGAGAATCCCAGGGATGGGGGAGCCTGGTGGGCTGCCGTCTATGGGGTCACACAGAGTCAGACACGACTGAAGTGACTTAGCAGCAGCAGCATACAGTCCATAGAATTCTCCAGGCCAGAATACGGGAGTGGGTGGCCTTTCCCTTCTCCAGGGGATCTTCCCAACCGAGGGATCAAGCCCAGGTCTCCCACATTGCTGGCAGATTCTTTACCAGCTGAGCCACCAGAGAAGCCCAAGAATACTGGAATGAGTAGCCTACCCCTTCTCCAGCAAATCTTCCTGACCGAGGTATTGAACCAGGATCTCCTGCATTGAAGGCAGATTCTTTACCAGCTGAACAGCAGGGAAGACCAATTAGATCACTTAAGCAGTTTTCTTACTCTGTAGTATCATATTTACTGTGTGCTTCAGCTCACATGGAGCCTCAGTTGCAAAGTATCCTGTCACATGCCTCCACTACTATTTTAATGCATTAAGTCTCTATTCAATTTCCATTCTTTCAATGGACAAATGATGGATTATTTTTTTTCCTAAGAAGTCAGTTGGTTTCCCAAAATAATTTGTTGAATAAAGTTGAATATACACTTTACAACATATACAAACATTAAAGAAATACTTTAAATATTTAAATACAAAACACAAAACATAGAAAGCTAGAAAGAAATGTATTTATCTATATGCACGCAATCTTAGGGTCGAGGAGAGTTTATTTAAACAATGACACAAAAATAGAGACTATAAAGACAGAATTGTATAGTATTAAAAAAACTATTCCCAAAGTTTAAACCATTCTACTTCTGTCTCTGTTATTGACAAATGGTAACTTTGGGCTACCTAACCTCTCTAAACCATCTAACCCTTTCTGTGAGAAAGTGAAAGTGCTAGTCACTCAGTTGTATCTGACTCTTTGCGACCCCATTGACTGTAACTTGCCAGGCTCCTCTGTCCATGGGATTTTCCAGGCAAGAACACTGGAGTGGGTAACATTTCCTTCTACAGGGGATCTGCCCTACTCTTTGCTACCTGGGAAAAAAAGGACATATAGCATCAAATTGTTAGGGGGAAACAGTGAATGTAAAGTACTCTGCAGAGTGTTTGGCTCACAGAAGATGTTTGTAAATAATATCATCATTACATTTATAAGTGAAAAATCTGGTATATTTGACTATATGCCCATACAGAAAAAACTAACACACAATGAGTGAATTGCATGGCTGCCAGTGAGTTAGTATTCTTCAATATAGAAAACATGTGATAAGTTAAAAAATTTTAAAGAGTAGACAAACATTAAAAGACAAAACATAAGCTTGTAATATTCTTGTAAATTTACTCAATCTTCAGGATATTCATCAGTAATCAAAGAATGAAGTTTGAGATCAAACCAGTTTCAGCACTAAATTTGTCAAATATTTAAATTTTTCAAGTTGCAAAAGCAATTTTGGTGAGTGTTAAGGCAAATTCTACTTTTGAAAGATACAGATAGACATATAAATTAGTAGGAATTTTCTAGTGAATAATGATATATTTTCTTACTTGAATATTTCCTTTTATTATTAGCTTAATATTTCTCTAATAGAATATTTATTTCATTTGAAAAATTAAACAAAGCTATATACCTATATCTATATGCATATATATACATGGCATATATATTTTTTAATATAATTTAATATTATTTGAGAGAATATATTTTAATAGCTACAAAATAGTTTATGAGAAATTAAGAGTATGTGTAACCACAACTTTGTTGTTGTCCATTTTAGTTTGATTTCAAAATTCCATCATCATTATAGTGTTACCAAGGAAAAAGTAAAAGTCCTTTTAAAGTTTAAGCATAAAACTAAACTATTTTGAAGGATTATTTTATTGGTGGGAAAGGAGTCAAAGAAGTGGTAGAGAAGGTAGGAAAGTGAAGCAAAGGGAAAGAAAATTGTTCTAAATAGTTATTTTTGCAAATGCTTATTATGTATATTTGTTTATTGTGCTTCCCTGGTGGCTCAGACCATAAACAATCCACCTGCAATGCAGGAGACCTTGGTTCTATCCCTGGGTTGGGAAGATCCCTTGAAGAAAGGAACAAAAACCCACTCCAGTATTCTTGCTTAGAGAATTCCATGGACAGAGGAGCCTGGAGGGCTACAGCCCCTGGGGTTGCAAATAGTTGGACATGACTGAGTGACTAACACACAAATATATTTATTACTGTCACTTTTAAATTTTGACCTGTTCTTAAGATGCTCTGGGAGAGAGGAGTGATTATACCTTGGAAGTAAGATTAAGAAGGAACTTGAAGAAATTAAGAAGAAAGAAAGCATTTGAAACCTGAGCAATATAGTATAAACAGCATCCCCACAGAAGAGGACCAAGGAAGAAGTCTCTGATATGGGTGGTTATGAGAATTTACAGAGAGATTTAGAGAGAGAATTCATGTTACATAGTGACAGGTTATATTCTTTTCTCTGAGTGCTTACTTTCAGAAGTATTTGGCTGAATATTACCAAGTGTTTTGTGTCAGTGATGCTTTTGGTTTATCTCAGAAAAGGGCAGACAGAAAGAGAATGGAAGGTTAAGGGAAATGGTGACTTGAATGAGAAGAGTTCATCAAAAACAGAGATGGGAATGTAAGAAGACCTTAGAACTACAATCCCTCAAGGTTAAATAAATCATAGGGATTTACATAGTTCATGGGATAGGATTGAAATATTGCTACATACACAGATAGCGATTACTTCAATTACTCAGGCAGGGCTCAGGCATCTTAAGAGGGCTGTCTGTGTTGCCAGGCAAGAAAACACCTAATCAACTAATAAACAACTAACTGCTAATTTTAAGGAAATGGCAACCCATTTCAGTACTCTTGCCTGGAAAATCCCATGGACGGATGCAGAAGCCTGATAGGCTACAGTCCGTGAGGTCACAAAGAGTCAGATATGGCTAAGAGATTCCACTTTCACTTTGAAACAAAGCAGAATATAGTAAGTTCACCATACTTATAGTGTGGGGAACAGAAGGAGGTCCAAATACTAACAAGAATATGCCCCTATTTCCCTAGATCTACTTCGACAACAAAAAGAAATTTTGATACAAAATAAAGCAGACCCAGAAAGTGTACCAACTTGAAGATGCTGTCAGGTGGATGGGCTGACAATAGCCTCTCAAGGACAGGCTTATGCCTGCAGGAACAACCTTAAGTCCAAATAAATGTGGTTTCAAATGGCTTTGTTTTCTTAAGTCTGAAAGGTAACCAAGGGAGTATACAGCTGGACTGGAAAAGTAACCAAGGGAGGATATAGCAACCACATCCTGGAGGATCTTTCAAAACAGGGATGATTTAGAAATTTTAAGATTAAAGTGTAGAGTCAAGTTTTGCATTTCACCATATTAAAACAACAGGCAACATTCATACTGCTAAGTCACTTCAGTCGTGTCCGACTCTGTGCGACCCCATAGACAGCAGCCCATCAGGCTCCACCGTCCCTGGGATTCTCCAGGCAAGAACACTTGGAGTGGGTTGCCATTTCCCTCTCCAATGCATGAAAGTGAAAAGTGAAAGTGAAGTTGCTCAGTCGTGTCCGACTCTTAGCGACCCCATGGACTGCAGCCAACCAGGCTCCCCTGTCCCTGGGATTTTCCAGGCAAGAGTACTGGAGTGGGTTCATACAGGTAACCATATTCCTGAAATGTACACAAAATGGATCTTCCTTCCCTCTGAGAGAACACAGTGGAGTTGAGGATAGGAATAACAGGACAAGAAAACATAAGCAATTTCAAGGGACCGCAAAGATGGGCAACCCTGTGTGGTGTCAACATGACAAGTGGAAAGGTTTCTGTCATTGAATCTAATCTTAGCTTTGCTGCAAATTGTAGCTTATCTATTTTCCCTCGAGTGAAAGTTGCTCAGTCGTATCTGACTCTTTGTGACCCCCATGGACTATTCAGTCCATGGAATTCTCCAGGCCAGAATACTGGAGTGGGTAGTCTTTCCCTTCTCCAGAGGATATTTCCAACCCAGGGATCAATTCCAGGTTTCCCACATGCAGGCAGATTCTTTACCAGTTGAACCACTAGAGAAGCACAAGGATACTGGAGTGAGTAGCCCTTTCCTTCTCCAGGGGATCTTCCCAACCCAGGAACTGAACCGGGATCTACTGCATTGCAGGTGAATTCTTTACCAGCTGACGCACTAGGTAAACCCAAAGTGAAAGTCAGTCATGTCTAACTCTTGGCGACCCCATGGACAATTAGAGTCCATGAAATTCTCCAGGCCAGAATACTGGAGAAGTGAAAGGATACCTTTGGGGCCATAAAGAGTCAGACATGACTGAGCAACTTTCAGTGTCATTTTGTCTTATTAACTCTCTAAAGTTAAATGTGAATGATATGCCCATTGCAGTGCTAATCAGTGAGAAAATTAAGTGATATATGATGTGCAAAGTGTCTGGAGAAACTAGTTGTTCAGTTAATGAAAGCTTATACAAATAATGGAGGAATGAATACTTATACAGAAGTGCAAAATTTAGGGCTTTCCATGTTGCTTCTTCAGGAGACAGAATAACTTTCTGAGGTTACTTTTAGCTTTGTGATCCTCTGTTTTTCAGAAAGGTAGGCCAAAAAAAAAATACTATTTTTTCCCTCTGCAAAAACAAAGTAATGAGTATACCTCAAAATAGGATTTTTTAGAGTTTTCAAAACAGAGACAGCAAAAGAAAATATCTTCATCATTAAGACCTAACACTTTACCCACAAAAGTCAAGCCAGCATGCTTTTTTCCCCTGTATTAATCTTGGAAGACTCAGACTTTAAAAAAAAAAAGAAAGAAAGAAAAGAAACAAAGCATCAATATATCCCTTTGCTTTGGAGCAGTAATCATTTTGGCCTTTTCCTGAGCTCTCCTTAGCTGCTCCCAGCACTGCTACCTGTTGGTTCTTTCTTGCCTTTTGTTGTGATTCTTTCTTCTCCACATCCTGGCATTTGTCTGAGACCTCCTACAATCTTACTTATCTTCTTTCTCTTCAATCCCTGATTTCTTTTATACTGCAGACATTCTATTTTTATTTTACCTTAAATTCCCTTAGCTGATTTCAGTTCTACAATGGCTTAAAGGTACAGGAGCAAACCCAGTGCTCCAAGAACAGAAATGAAATATACGTATATGTATGCATGTAAAATGTTGGAAGTTGATGGTGATATAAACTATGCACTATCCCTAGATTTGATGTAAACTACAAATTTGGAAATGAAATATTCTTTGAGGTCTTTGGAAAAATAAATAAATATTTTAAAGTCTTAGTGACTGTTGAAAAAAATATCACTAATGTTTTAAATGTCAAATTCTCCCCTTTGCTTATGACTTAAAGCACCTGGCTGTCAAGAACCTCTGTAATCTGTCATAAACAACCTTGTTCTTTCCCTTATGTATTCCTTCTTTTTCAGTCAGGTCAGTATCCTTAATGAATCTTCTAAAAGCAAGGCTAATTTCTGTTTTATGTCTATCCTTACCATATTATTTTTTTTCCTGGATTGTCCTTATGCTTTTCCATTTACCCACTCTTATGCATTTTAGACACTCCACTTCAGGTCATGCAGCCTCCAGATACCTTCTCCAGGACAGCCAGCCTACAGTTTTTTTTATCTTAACTAAGCTCACATTGCACCATATTATGTTCATGATGATTCCCTTATACTACACATTATCTGCTCTGGCATGAAGATGGGTTTGTGGTAAGAAGCTAGAAGTAAGTGAATCTAATCTCCTACTCTCAGCAGCATAAGAATGACATTGGCATCACAAAAAAAATTGGAATTGAATCCATTTTGGCCACTGATTGTGCTTTCTTGGGTGATTTATAATTCTTTTTATTTTTCTCACTTATGAAATGGTGATAATACCATTGGACAGAGTTGCTTTGAAATAAGAAATAATATAGGCTTCCCTGGTGGCTCAGACAATAAAGAATCTTTATGTAGTACAGGAGACCCAGGTTCAATCCCTGGGTCAGGAATATCTCCTGGAGAAGGGAATGTCTACCCACTCCAGTATTCTTTCCTAGAGAATCCCATAAATAAAGGAGACTGGCAGGCTACAGTCTATAGGGTCACAAAGAGTTGGACATGACTGAGTGATTAAACACACACACACACACACACACACACACACACATAGAAATAATATACACTTTATCCTTGAGTAGTTATCAAGAAATGGCAGTGCTTTATATCAATCTACTTGCAATTAGAGACACAATGGTGTAGGCAACATTGCCCTAAGAAAGGTATCCGTTGTACTAATGGGGTTGTCTGCTTTAAGCTAGCCAAAACAGAGTATATCTTTGGGTAAAGTCAAATACCCCATTGTTTCTACCTCTCTGTTTCTGATATTTTGCCAGGTGTAGTTCATGCTCCTTACTTTCCACTAAAATAGTTCAGGGCATCTTCTCAAAGGAATAGCTGCAGACCTTACTTCTTTTCTCCACTCTTGTATCAGAAATGTCTTATCATTGTTCCACATATTGTTTTATCAAGCCCTTCTAGTTGGAAGAGTGGTCCTCAACTGGGGATGTATAAAGAATTTCTGAGAGGTACAAGGTGGATAGATTTAAGAGAATTAATTTCTAGATTCTCAACTGTGTTGTTCAGAACCTCAACTCTCTTCCTATTTCTCACAGTCATAATCTGGTTTATTGACCAAAGGAAAGCCAGCAGAGCACCAAACAAAGGGCAATGGAGTCATCTCTATCATCAGTACTGTAACTGCCCTTTTATTTTGATTGTCTAATGCCATATAGCAAACTATACCCAAACCTACAGGTTTAAACAAATACTAATTCATTACATTATCATTTATATGTTGTCTTTCTTCCTGTCTTGCCTGAGCTCATTCATTGTGCTATATTCACCTGATGGGTTGGCTAGGTAAGGGCTCAACATAGACACTAGGGAAGGTTGGGCTCACCCTCTTATCTAGTTTCAGGACCTTTCTTTCATAGTTTCCTAATAATTCAGTAGTCTAACTGGGGCTTCCTAACTGGCGTGCTGTGATTCATGGGGTCACAAAGAGTGGGACACAACTGAGCGACTGAATTGAACTGAACTTGGTGTTGGAATGTTTGAAAATGGCAGTAACAGAAATCTCAAACCCTTTCAATATTTAGCCCTGGAAGTTGCATATACTTCGCTGCATTCAATGGTCAGTGCAAATCACAGAGCCAGTCTATATGAAAGGAGAAGAAATTAGACTCCACCTCTTAATGGGATGAACTACAAAGTCACTGCAGAGGATTTGCAGCAAGAGAGGGAAGATGTGATCATCATTTCAAACCATTCACCCCATGCCTCCAATCATCTCGTTAAATGATGAATTTCAAATAGTGCATTACTTTTTAACAAAAAATTATTTATCAAAAATTATATTTTATTTGTACAGCAAAGTGAACACTGGCAGCCACCAGAAGCTGGAACAACCAAGGAATAGATTGTCCTTCAGGGCCTCTAGAGAGCATGCAGCCATGCTGATGACTTGATTTCAGCTCAGTAAAACTAATTTTGGACTTCTGACCTCCAGAACTACAAGAGAATAAATTTGTGTTTTAAACCAACCATTTTGTGTTAACTTGGTACAGCAACCATGGGAAACATACATCAGACACTTTGAATGAGAGCAATAGAGATAATTACAAAAAATAAAAAAGTATACAAAGTGTGTATAACAGTATTTTTAGAAAGTTCTATTACTCCAACATAATAATGTAAATAAAAGACACATCTAATATGAAAAAATATGTATTACATTTTTACCTTGATCAAGGCCTAATAATAATCATATAACACGTTCCATAAGTATTATTTTAACACTTAGAGCTCTTTGGCTAAATAAATATTTTTAAAATTCAATATATGTACATAATTTGTTTCAATAATATTCTAAGTTGATCAATAAGATGTCACTCAATAATATGATATGAGCTATTTATTAAAATATAATTCTGCAAGGAAAAATAACATAAATATTATTTTAAAAAGTTAAAGACTGGATATAAAGTTTCCAACTATAGAACTATTAATAATTAGTTTCCAACTAATTTGTAAAGCATGTTAAATAGACACTGCTGGATATTAAATTACCTTTGTAACTATTGTATCTTTAATAGCTTTATTTAAAATATTATTATTTACAGGACACAGAAATTACACTTGCATATTTATAATAAAAAAAATTTAAAAGCCAACTTAAAGCATTTTTTTAAAGAGTACATAACCAAATTAACCTGAACATCCCTTTGTCAGAGCACATTACCAATTATTCTGTCTATTCCAGTAATTTTAGATTGCCCTAACACTCATAGGGTACCATTTTTTTTTTCCCCTAAATTCAGGAAGACTTGTTTCTTTCTGGAGCTACCCAGCATACACATTCATTTGCATAATATAATTCAATCATTAGACAATAATCGTGTTTCTTTCCCTTCCAAATCATCTCTTTATTCTTGAGATTCTTAACCTTTCTCTGCCATGAATTTGGTTAGCAGCTGGGTAAAGGCTGTGATTCATTTCCAGAATAATAATTTTAAGTGATAAAACAAAGATATATAAGATTATATACAAAAAACCAATTACATTAAAATACAGTCACGATATATTACAAAATCTAAATTCATGATGAGAACTGTGTATTGCATGATTGTCTCTCACAGAACAAAACTAAGCAGCAATTCTAATAACTAGGATAATTTTGAGTGAAATCTCAAGGTATCTATGGCTAAAGTAATGTGAAAATGTCTGTGGTGTCATTGTTGACAGCCTGGGGAACTGTTAATAATATTGTGATTTGTAGCTTACATTCACAACTGAAGGAAACAATAAATTTCAGTTAGATGTTAATGAAGAGAAAGATGCAATTTTTCCGCATCCAAATTCGTGCCCTATTGAAATTTAAACATAAATCTTTTGGGAGGTTTTGGACACCATGTTAAGTCTCACAAGTTTAATGGGTTTAGTTTTTATTTCCCCAACTAAAGTGGGACATTTCTTCAGAAACCCAGTGAGCACATGGGTAAGAAGTATGCTCATAGGAGATGCTGAATGTATATTTAGAGAAATAGTTAATGAACTACTAAAGGCCAAGGTCACTTGCCCTAGGATGAATAGCAGGAAGTCCCTGAGCTCAGACTCTGTTTTTAGCTCTGGCACTAAATTGTGTCCTAATGCATTGTGTTATGTTATATGGCAGTCTATCAATCTATTTATCTAAATATCTACTCATTTATAAATATTAATTATACTCTTACTACAAGTCAAGTATTTTTAGGTGTCCAACATAAAAATTTGCCTAATTATTGATCCACTCTTCTTGCTCTCTTATCACTTATAGATATGTTTATACGATTCTCTAAGTTGTTACACTGTTTGTTTTTCATGCATTTTACCTCTTGAAACCAACAGAACACATTTACCTAAAGCTCTCATCATGTTTCTGGGAAAGTTCAGAGAATGCCTGGTCACAGAACAGAGGCATAATTCTGTTAGTACTGTTAACCATATAAGTACTTAAAAAAAATTGTATGTATTATCATGTCTCAGTCTCTGTGGGGTCTCTGGGACCTGGTACACGCAAGGTTTGTTTGAGTCCTCTGAGTGTCTCTAGAAGATATGATGCTTGATCCTAAACATGATTTCACCATTTCTACCATTTTGCTGGGGCTTCTCCTTTGCCCTTGGATATGGGGTATGTCCTCAAAGTCTTTCCAGCACTCTGCAGCCACCACTCCAGTGCCTACTGTCTTGCTGGGGACTCTTCTCAGAACTGTGCTTAGTGTCTCCTATGGAGTATGGGTCAGCAATGGCCTACTGCAGGGGCAGGGGCTCTGGGTGCAGTAGACCTGGGTATGGTATAAGCCCTCTTGGAGGAGGTTGCCATTAACTCCATCATAGAACCACCAGAACTTACACAGGACTGAGAAACAGACCCTTGGAGGGGACAAACAAAACCTTCTGCATACCAGGACCCAGAGAAAGGAGCAGTCCAGGAGTTCGTGGCAGAGGTGTGGTTCAGTGGAGGCCTGTTGCAGGGTTAGGGGCACTGAGTACAGCAGTGTGTTCATGGGACATTTTGAAGGAGCTCACCTTTGTCTTCACTACCTCCACCATAGTTTGGCTTCAGGTCAAATAAAAGGGAGGGAAAACAACCCCTCCCATCAACATAAAATTGGATTAAAGATTTACTGTGCATGACCTCACCCATCAGAACAAGACTCAATACCCCCTCAGTCAGTCTCTCCCATCAGGAAGCTTCCATAAGTCTCTTATACTTCTCCAACAGAGGCCAGCAGAATGAAAACCACAATCACAGAAAACTAACCCATCTGATCACATGGACCACAGCCTTGACTAACTCAATGAAACTATGACCCATGTCATGTAGGGCCACTCAAGACGGATGGGTCATGGTGGAGACTTCTGACAAAATGTGCTCCACTGCAGAAGGGAATGGCAAATCAATTCAGTATTCTTGCGTTAAGAACCCCATGAACAGTATGAAGAGGCAAAAAGATAGGACACTGAAGGAGGAACTCCTCAGGTTGGGAGGTGCCCAATATGCTACTGGAGATCAGTTGAGAAATAACTCCAGAAAGAATGAAGAGTTGGAGCCAAAGCAAAAACAACACCCAGTTGTGGATGTGACTGGAGATGGAAGTAAAGTCTGATGCTGTAAAGAGCAATATTGCATAGGAACCTGGAATGTTAAGTCCATGAATCAAGGTAAATCAGCAGTGGTCAAACAAGATATGGCAACAGTGAACATTGACATTCTAGGAATCAGTGAACTAAAACGGCTGAAGTGGATGAATTTAATTCAGATGACCATTATATTTGCTACTGTGGGCAAGAATCACTTAGAAGAAATGGAGTAGCCCTCATAATCAACAAAAGAATCCACAATGTAGTTCTTGGGTGCAATCTCAAAAATGACAGAATGAGCTCTGTTCATTTCCAAGGCAAACCATTCAATATCACAGTAATTCAAGTCTATGCCCCAACCAATAATGCTGAAGAAGTTTATGTTGAACCATTCTATGAAAACCAAAACATGTTTCAGAACTAACACCCTAAAAAGAAGTCTTCTTTGTTATAGGGGACTGGAATGCAGAAGCAGAAGTCAAGAAATACCTGGACTTACAGGCAAGTTTGGCCTTGGAGTACTGAAAGAAGCAGGATAAAGGCTAATAAAGTTTTGCCAAGAGAACACACTGGATATAGCAAACACCCTCTTCCAACAACACAGGAGAGGACTCTACATATGGACATCACCAGATGGTCAACACTGAAATCAGATTAATTATATTATTTGCAGCCAAAGATGGAGAAACTCTATACTGTCAGTAAAAACAAGACTGGGAGCTGACTGTGGCTCAGAACATGAACTCCTTATTGCCAAATCAGACTTAAATTGAAGAAAGTAGGGAAAACCACTAGTGCATTAAAGTATGACCTAAATCAAATCCCTTATGATTATACCGTGAAAGTGACAAATAGATTCATGCGATTAGATCTGATTATGGACAGAGGTTCATGAAAGTGTACAGGAGACAGTGATCAAGACCATCACCAACAAAAAGAAATTCAAAAAGACAAAATGGTTGTCTGAGGAGACCTTACATGTAGCTGTGAAAAGAAGAGAAGCAAAATGCAAAGGAGAAAAGGAAAGCTATACCCATCTGAATGCAGAGTTTCAAAGAATAGCAAAGAGAGATAAGAAAGCCTTCCTCAGTGATCAGTGCAAAGAAATAAAGGAAAACAATAGAATGGGAAAGACTAGAGATCTTTCCAAGAAAATTAGAGATACCAAGGGAACATTCATGCAAAGATGGGCCCAATAAAGGACAGAAATACTATGGACCTAACAGAAAGAGAAGTTATTAAGAAGAAGTAGCAAGAATACACAGAAGAACTATACAAAAAAAAAATCCTCATGACCCAGATAATGATGATGGTATGATCACTCACCTAGAGGACAATATCCTGGAATACGAAGTCAAGTGGGCCTTAGGAAGCATCACTACAAACAAAACTAGTGGAGGTGATGGAATTCCAGTTGAGCTCTTTCAAATCCTGAAAGATGATGCTGTGAAAGTGAGCACTCAGTATGCCAGCAAATTTGGAAAACTCAGCCGTGGCCATAGGACTGAAAAAGGTCAGTTTTCATTCCAATCTCAAAGAAAGGAAATGCCAACTAGAAGAGAATATAGGCAAAACATTCTCTGACAAACATCACAGCAGGATCCTCTATGATCCACCTCCCAGAATATTGGAAATAAAAGCAAAAAATAAACAAATGGGACCTAATTAAACTTAAAAGCTTCTGCACAACAAAGAAAATTATAAGCAAGGTGAAAAGACAGCCTTCAGAACGGGGGAAAATAATAACAAATGAAGCAATTGACAAACAATTAATCTCAAAAATATACAAGCAACTCCTGCAGCTCAATTCCAGAAAAATAAATGACTCATCAAAAAATGGGCAAAAAATTAAATAGACATTTCTCCAAAGAAGACATAGAGATGGCTAACAAACATGAAATGATGCTCTATATCACTCATTATCAGAGAAATGCAAATCAAAACCACAATGAGGTACCATTTCACACCAGTCAGAATGGCTGCGATCCAAAAGTCTACAAGCAATAAATGCTGGACAGAGTGTGGAGAAAAGGAAACCCTCTTACACTATTGATGGGAATGCAAACTAGTACAGCCACTATGGAGAACAGTGTGAGCATCCCTTAAAAAACTACAAATAGAACTGCCATATGACCCAGCAATCCCACTGCTGGGCATACACACCGAGGAAACCAGAACTGAAAGAGACACGTGTACCTCATGTTCATTGCAGCACTGTTTATAATAGCCGGGACATGGAAGCAACCTCGATGTCCATCAGCAGATGAATGGATAAGAAAGCTGTGGTACATATATACAATGGAATATTACTCAGCCATTAAAAAGAATTCATTTGAATCAGTTCTAATGAGGTGGATGAAACTGGAGCCTATTATACAGAGTGAAGAAAAACACCAATGCAGTATATGAATGCATATATATGGAATTTAGAAAGATGATAATGATAACCCTGTATGCAAGACAGCAAAAGAGACACAGATGTATAGAACAGTCTTTTGGACTCTATGGGAGAGGGTAAGGGTGAGATGATTTGGGAGAATGACATTGAAACATGTATAATATCATATATGAAACAAATCACCAGTCCAGGTTCGATGCATGATACTGGATGCTTGGGGCTGGTGCACTGAGACAACCCAGAGGGATGGTACTGGGAGGGAGGACGAAGAAGGGTTCAGGATGGGGAACACGTGCATACCTGTGATGGATTCGTGCTGATGTATGGCAAAATCAATACAATATTTTAAAGTAATTAACCTCCTGCTGCTGCTGCTGCTGCTAATTCGCTTCAGTCGTGTCCGACTCTGTGCGACCCCATAGATGGCAGCCCACCAGGCTCCCCTGTCCCTGGGATTCTCCAGGCAAGAACACTGGAGTGGGTTGCCATTTCCTTCTCCAATGCATGAAAGTGAAAAGTGAAAGTGAAGTCGCTCAGTCATTTCTGACTCTGTGCAACCCCATGGACTGTAGCCCACCAGGCTCCTCCATCTATGGGATTTTCCAGGCAAGAGTACTGGAGTGGGGTGCCATTGCCTTCTCCAATTAACCTCCAATTAAAATAAATATATATATATTTTTTAAAGAATGCTGAAACCACCACACAATTGCACTCATCTCACAAGCTAGCAAAGTAATGCTCAAAATTCTCCAAGCCAGGCTTTAACAGTACCTGAACTGTGAACTTCCAGATGTTCAAGTTGGATTTAGAAAAGGCAGAGGAACAGAGATAAGATCGCCAACATCCATTAGATTACTGAAAAAGCGTGAGAGTTCCAGAAAAACTTCTACTTTTGCTTTATTGACTATGCCAAAGTTTTTGACTGTGTGGATCACAGCAAACTGCAGAAAATTCTTAAAGAAATGGGAATACCAGACCACCCGATCTGTATGCAGGTCAAGAAGCAACAGTAAGGACTGGACATGGAACAGACTGGTTCCAAATAGAGAAAGGAGTATGCTGTGGCTGTATATTGTCACCTTGATTATTTAACTTATATGCACAGTACATCATGAGAAATGATGAAACAGATGAAGCACAAACTGAAATCAAGATTTCTGGGAGAAATACCAATAACCTCAGATATGCAGATGACACCACACTTATAGCAGAAAGTGCAGAGGAACTAAAAAACCTCTTGATGAAAGTGAAAGAGGAGGCTGAAAAAGTTGGCTTAAAGCTCAACATTCAGAAAACTAAGATCCGACATCTGGTCCCATCATTTCATGGCAAATAGATGGGGAAACAATGGAAACAATGACAGACTTTATTATGGGGGGCTCCAAAGTCACTGCAGATCACTGCAGGCTGGTGACTCCAGCTTTGAAATTAAAAGATGCTTGTTCTTGGGAAGCAAAGTTATGACCAACCTAGAAAGCATATTAAAAACAAAGACATTATTTTGCTAACAAAGGTCCATCTAGTCAAAGCTATGGCTTTTCCAGTAGTCATGTATGGATGTGAGAGTTGGACTCTAAAAAGAAACCTGAGCACCAAAGATTTGATGCTTTTGAAATGTGTTGGAAAAGACTCTTGAGAGTCCCTTGGACAGCAAGGAGCTCCAACCAGTCCATTCTAAAGGAAATAGGAATATTCATTAAAATATTTATTGAATATTCATTGGAAGAATTGATGCTGAAGCTGAAATCTCAATACTTTGGCCACATAATGTGAAGAACTAACTCATTTGAAAAGACTCTGATCCTGGGAATGATTGAAAGCGGAAGGAGAAGGGGATGACAGAGGTGAGATGGCTGGATGGCATCACCGACTCAATGGACATGAGTTTGAGTAAGCTCTCGGAGTTGATTTTGGACAGGAAAGCCTGGTGTGCTGCAGTCCATGAAGTCATGAAGAATCTGACATGACTGACTGAACTGAACTGAACTGATTATCACATGTTCAATAAAAGATGAATTAAATAGCCTTTCTAAGAAATAAAATAGGTAAGATCAAAAATGGAAGGTTAACTAAAGCTGAAAAATAATATATAATGCTTTCAGCATAAAATAAGGCACCAAGTTCCTACATTCCCTAGAACAGGCATTGTGCAATAATTCATTCAAACAAATATTGCGTGCCTACTCCAGACTATTTTCTGTAACTTAATGTAACTATGTTGTAACATACATGAATTTTCATTGCTGAAAGTGACATTCCATCATGTAAAAAATTTCCCTCTGTGTGAAAGCTAAACTTTGTCACATAAAAATGTAAACTAAATCCAGATCTAAGTGTCTGAGTGTAGTGGTCTGACTTGCTGAATTTGCCAGTTTAAGGAAAAAAAAAAAAGTATGTATTCAGATAGAATTTCCCTTTATTTTCAACTCTGAGTTTAAGATTATTCTCAGAATGTCAAAGACATTTGTCTAGTACTTGGCTCTATAGCTAAATTAGCCTTACATCTAATCTACCCACATCTATTTTTTTTTCCCCTGTACATTTCCTCTTTAAGCCTGTAGGTGGAGAGAAAAAACATATGCTTAATAACTCTTCTTTAAACATAAATAACAAATACCACTTGCTGCTCTTCTTTGAAGAATTAAAATTGATTTTCTCCTTCTGGATGAGAGATGATCTGGCTTGGGTGAGCATACAGTGATTTCTATCACAAATGATGCTGCAGAGCTGTTTGCTCTGAGGAAAACAAAATGTGGCTGAGACTGAGATAATTTGTCAAGCATTGAACAAAGGGTACAGTCTTCTGACAAACAAATCTTGCTGGAAGCATTTGCTTTGTAGGTCCAGGAAAGCTTTCTTCAAAACTCTTTGCTTTCAGGCTGCAATAGACAAGAAAGCCCTAAAAAACATCTTAAGCCAACATTGGGGCTTCCCAGGTGGCACTAGTGGTAAAGAACCTGCCAGCTAATGCAGGAGACATAAGAGATGCTGTTCGATCTCTGGGTCAGGAAGATCCCGTGAATGAGGGCATGGCAACCCACTCCAGTAATCTAGCTCTGTCCCTTCTACAGAGGAGCCTGGCAGGCTAAGTTCATATGGTCGCAATGAGTCAGACACAACTGAAGCAACTTCATACTCATGCAAGCCAACATTGAATATAATGACTGAAGTATACAGTGAAGGAAACTTAATTTACTACTAACAGGATGACTCATCCATCAGAGGCACAGTTCTTTCTTCTGTTTTCACTAGCTGTAGGATATGGAGGGAAGCATTCCTGTGCCACAGGAGTGAAGTTAACAAAGGAAATAAGACACATGGTCAAAGAACCATCTAGGCCCTTGGATTATGCAAGACCTTGCTTTTACAAAAGACATTTTGAAATGGACTAAAAGTTCTTATTCTATTAAAAGAGAGTGATTGCCCATGTCAAAGATCAGAAACACTTCTCAAATTATCAGTCCTATGTACTTTCCTTTCATATCGTATAGTTTCATAAGTCTCTAAGTCCATTTGGAGTAAGAAAAAATTGAAATATATTCAGCATTTGAACATTTGGAAACTTGATGAAATGTTCTCAAACTTTCCCCCCCCCTTTTTTTTTAAATGTCAATAACTTCGTTCTATAATAACCAACATATACAGAGGAATAGCATTTACATTATTACCTGGAAAGTACAATCACATATTTTGTTTTGCTGCAGTGCCTAACATTTGGGGAAGGTTTTCATCACTCAGTACAAAAAATTCTACAGTCCATGGAGTCGCAAAGACTCAGACAGGACTGAGCAACTAACACTTTCACTTTTACAAATGCATTTTAATTGTCTGCTGAACAAAGACATCCCAACCAAGCTCTTTGTCTGGGTGTGCACTGTTGTATTACTAATATTAATTCCTGGCAAACACTGCACCCACATGGCACCAAAGAAAAATTACATAACAATGAGCATGCATTCAACCTCAAAGCTATGAATTGTACTTGCTACCTTGCCACTACATTTAAGCGGATCTGTGGATAACAAATGGTATCTCTCTCTACCAGACCATGAAGCGAAGGTATTCAAATATTTCTAAATGTCCTCTTTCTCCTTATTCTCTCTCTCTTTTTTTTTTTATCTTTCTCTTTTGATATTCGGAATGATTTTAGAGATGATTATACTCAACTATCTCATTTTTCAGATGAGAAAACTGAGGCTCAGAATGGCTAACAAGTAGCAGAAGAGAGACAGACTGGAAATCAAAACTTAGGACAACTCTGATCTTAAAGTACCGAAGGAAGGTCAAGAGCAATTTCTCTGCAGTCTCTGTTAAAGTCAAAGATATTTTTATTAAAAAACTAAAACAACTCATTCAGCTGATCCTATAACAGACACTATAAAAATGTAGGAGATTTTCAAAAACAAAGAGCACACCCTCAAAGATATTCCAAAAGGAAAAATTTTCCTTAATTTCCAAATTAGATATTATCATTGTCTTGGAAATTTCTCCATAAAAGGTGATTATGTGTTATAGATATGAAGGATCCTTCATATCCTTAGTGACTCTAAATATAAGACTAAAGACATTAAAATAAATTTCTCTTGACTTACATTTTTATTGAGATATGAGTTTTCTATGCATGTCATTATACTTTACATAAATTGACTTTACAACTTTTCATCAACCTTTACCTCTTATTTGAATTTATATATTGGTTAATTTTTCTTTTCTTTTTTCTTTTTTTGACACATATACACACACATAAGTTTGTGTATGTGTGTGTGTGTTAGTCTCTCAGTCATGTCTTACTCTTTGCGACCCCACAGACTGTAGCCCACCAGGCTTGTCTGTCCATGAAATTCTCCAGGCAAGAATACTGGAGTGGTACACACAAACATATTTACATGAATACACATATATACAGTGAACCATTTTGTATCAGAAATGCAAAATGACATCAAATTTTATTCCAGTTTTAAATTGTTTTCTAAAATTTGCATTTTCTGTATAAAAATCACCTTCCTAGTAGACCTCTTTGCTGGTTCTTTATTTTTGTCACTATCACTAAAAACATTTCATATATTTTTCTATGTAAAAATATATTTCATATTTCATATGAAATAAGAAATTTTATGAAATAAAAAAATTTATTTCATACATTTCAGAAAGAGCTTTCCTGACCAAAACTTGGTCAAACTAAGAAAAATGAAGGATTATCTTCCTAACAAAGTTCTTGTGGCCAGACAATAGTGGCTGACAAACATACCCTCCAGACTTCTTTCATGGTACAGTTCCCCAGCCAGACAATCTAGCTGAAAGATAAAAATTTGTAAACAACTGATGATTATAACTTCTATGGTGTCCTCCAACCTCAAAGAGAATGAAACTGAACCTACTTTCAGCCCTAAATTTATTTAAATTGGAATAAGAACAATTCTCACACATCTCTGAATACACACACAGTCACAAGTAATAAACTGAGACTGAAAACTTGTACGGAGGTAAACAGTCAGGGCTGTAAAAATGGCTTCATATTATTTAGAGGACGGTTTGAAAGTTCCTTCATTTTGGTTATACTAGTAAGTAATGCTGTTACAACTGAAAGTCAGGCCATTCTGATTCCAAAAGCTTTCCAGTGCAAGGTGAAATGTCAACAAATTTTAATAAAACACACAAAAAGGAAGAGGGATCGATTTTTTAGTATTTTACAAAATGAGTAAATAAATATGAACTAGTCTGCTCTATTTGTCTACAATGCTCATTCTTTTTTAAAGTCTTGTCATTATTCTTACTGTTTCAATTTTTATTTAGACTCCTTTGTACACCCTCACAATACCCTTTAACCCAAAGCTCAAAGTTAATTTTGATTATTAACTCTTTTCTTATTTAATTAGCATGTATAGGATGATGCCTACTATAGGATACTTACTAGTCAACATAGCCAGTGAATTTAATTTTACAGTAGGTGCTTATGATTACATGAATGAGAATTAGATTCTTTTATCATAGTTCTTTTTCTTATCCCATTCAGTTTTTAAAGTCTACATTTCATGCCAGCTAACATAGAGTTATACCCACTGTGAGCATCCAAGGAATCTATGAACACCAATAAAGATTAGATGAATAGGCACAAAGCTATTGAAAAGGCCAATCCATATTCATCACACATTTCTGTTTGAGTTCTTGCTTTGGTTGATGTTCAAAAATAAAAGGATAAACAAAACAAACAAAAAAGCTAGGAAAATAAAAGCTTTCTTAATATTTTCAACTTTTTCAAGAATAACTTGCTTTGCTTCCCTATAGTTTGAAAATAAGTCATTTTGTGAGATTGATCCAAAGCTGGGATAAAGAATATGTTCTGAAAATCTCTTTTAGAAAGATTTATAATATTAACCTCAGGCTATTTTACTTTCCGTCGATCTTTATGAAAACAGCCAAGAGATTCATTTGTTTTCCGAACAGTAGAAAGTTAACTTTTGTCAACCATGATTGAACAAATGACTCTGGGTCAAAGTGATTCAGTTGTGAAATGCCTGGGGTCCTGCCAGGCCCCTGGAATAGAGACTTAAAAAGCAGTCACTTTGGACCTGAGGTGCCCATTGCAGCAAGGGGCTAAATAATCGTACTCAATTTTTCTCAGAACACCATTATGAACCATCGTAAACCCAGGATTAATAGGAACCAGTTTAGTGACTACTTGTTGACACAGGGCCAGCATGACTGGTCAGAAGCTGAAGGTTCTATCAAACCATTCAGTCTTCCCTTTTATTATCATTTTCCTTAAAGGAACTAATTAATTATGTGATAATTTCAGTAGAATACTCAAGTTCTTTATTATCCTTTATTCTCTTAAAGGTGCCAGGGACTGATCTAAGGCTTTGAATTAGCAAGACACACTGTTTAGCTTAAGTAAAGTAGGCTAGGATCTAATACCTGTTGCCCCAGCTGTACAGCATTCTTCAAACCCAAATTATTATATGATATTTCTATTACCAAAGACCTTCTTCTGCCAAGAGTAAACACCTATCTAGGCATTCTTCTTTCCTTAAGCAAGTTTGTTGCTTTTGTTGTTCACTTGCTCAGTTGTGTCCAACTATTTGCGACCCCATGGACTGCAGCATGCCTGGTCTCCCTGTACTTCACCATCACCTGGAGCATGCTCAAACTCATGTCCATCAAGTTGGTGATGCCAACCAACCATCTCCTTTTTTGTTGTCCCCTTCTTCTCCTACCATCAATCTTACTCAGCATCAAGGTCTTTTCTAATGAGTCAGATCTTCATATCTGGTGGCCAAAGTATTGGAGCTTCTGCTTCAGCATCAGTCCTTCCAATGAATATTCAGGATTGATTTCCTTTAGAATTGACTGGTTTGATCTTGAAGTCCAAGGGAATCTCAAGAATCTTCTCAAACACCACAATTCAAAAACATCAGTTCTTTGGGGATCAGTCTTCTTTACAGTCCAATTCTTCCATCTATTCATGACTACTGGAAAAATCATAACTTTGACTATATGGACCTTTGTTGGCAAAGTAATATCTCTGCTTTCAAATATATCTAGGTTGGTCAAAGCTTTTCTTTCAAGGAAAAAGCATCTGTTAATTTCATGGCTGCAGCCACCATCTGCAATGATTTTGGAGCCCAAGAAAATAAAGTCTTTCACTGTTTCCATTGTTTCCTCATCTATTTGGACTCAATACCATGTTCTTAGCTTTTTGAAAATTCAATTTTAAGACAACATTTTCACTCTCCTCTTTCACTTTCATCAAGAGGCTCTTTAGTTCTTTGCTTTCTGCCATAAGGGTGGTGTCATCTACATGCATGAGATTTTATATTTCTCCTAGCAATCTTGATTCTAGTTTGTGCTTCATCCATCCCAGCATTTCACATGATATACTCTGCACATAAGGTAAATGAGCAGGGTGACAAAATACAGCTTTGACATACCATTGTTCCATGTCCAGTCCTAATTGTTGTTTCTTGACTTACATATTGGTTCTAAGGAGGCAGGTAAGGTGGTCTGGTATTGCCAGCTCTTAATGAATTATCCAGTTTGTTATGATCCACACAGTCAAAGGCTTTGGAGTTGTCAATAAAACAGAAGTACATGTTTTTCTGGAACTCTCTTGCTTTTTCTATGATCCAACCAATGTTTGCACTTTGATCTCGGGTTCCTCTTCCTTAGGTAAATCCAGCTTGCACATCTGGAAGTTCACAGTTCATGGACTGTTGAAGCCTCACTTGGAGAATTTTGAGCATTACTTTGCTAGTGTGTGACATGAGTGCAATTCTCTGGTAGTTTGAAGAATCTTTGGCATTGTCTTTCCTTAGGATTGCAATGAAAACTGACCTTTTCCAGTCCTGTGGCCACTACTTAGTTTTCTAAATTTGCTAGTATATTGTGTGCAGCACTTTGACAGTATCATCTTTCAGGATTTGAAATAGCTCAGCTAGAATTCCATCACCTCCACCAGCTTTGTTCATAGTGATTCTTCCTAAGGCCCACTTGACTTCACATTCCAGGATGTCTGGCTCTAAGTGAGTATCACACCATCATGGTTATCTGGGTCACTAAGTTCTTCTGTGTATATTTCTGTGTTTTTCCACCTCTTAATATCTTCTGCCTCTGTTAAGTTCATGCTGTATCTGTCCTTTGTTGTGACCATTTTTCCATGAAATGTTCCCTTGGTATCTCTAATTTTCTTGAAGAAAACTATAATCTTTCCCATTCTATTGTTTTCTTCTATTTCTTTGCACTCATCACATAGGAAGTCTTTCCCATCTCTCCTTGCTATTTTTTTGCAACTGTGCATTCACATGGGTAAATCTTTCCTTTTCTCCTTTGCCTTTCACTTCTTTCCTTTTCATAGTTATTTGTAAGGCATCATCAGGCAACCATTTTGACTTTTTGAATTTCTTTTTCTTGGGGATGGTTTTGATCACTGCCTCCTGTACAATGTTATGAACCACCATTCATAGTCTTCAGGCACTCTGTCTATTGGATCTAATCCCTTGGATTATTTTTCACTTCTACTGTGTAATTTCCCTATTTTCTTCAATTTAATTCTGAATTTGGCAAAAAGGAGCTCATGATCTGAGCCACAGTCAGTTCTTAGTCTTGTTTTTGCTGACTGTCTGGAGTTTCTCCATCTTTGGCTCCAAGGAATATAATCAATCTGATTTTATTATTGACCGTCTGGTGACGTCCATGTGTAGTCTTCTCTTGTGTTGTTAGAAGAGATTGTTTGCTTTGACTAGTGTGTTCTCTTGGTAAAATTCTGTTAGCTTTTGCCCTGCTTCATTTTCTACTTCAAAGCCAAACTTGCCTATCATTTCATGTGTCTCTTGACTTCCTACTTTTGCATTCAAGCCCCCTATGATGAAAAGGACATCTTTTTTAAGGTTTATTTAGTGTGTTAAATTAAAAAAAAAAATAAAAAGACCATTAATTGTCCACTATTATATAGAGAATCTGTTTTCTCCCAAAATTGGTTCTAAATCCTTGTCCTCTTCATCAACACCTCAACCACCATCACCCCTCAATGCACACATCCATATACACATGTATACACACAAATCACATTCTGGTTCCACTCAAGCAGCCTATCCAAGACTGCTTATGAATCTGAAGTTTCTTTCCCTGTCAGGATTCTAACTTCATTTGACTTTTTTTGTTATGGTGTCTGTAGAAATTGGCTCCAAGTCTGTCTGATATGACAGTGATGAAATTATTATCTCAAGATGTGGTTTATCAATCTTCTTAATGCATTGTGTATTAACACCTGGCTCCAGGAATTTCACAGTCTGGTTTTGGCATTTGTCTCTGGGTGCCCTGAGTATATATTTCTTTGAATACATTATATCTGTATTTATTGTGCATTTTTGATTGTGGGCTTCCAGAGGACAAGTAGCTTGCCTACTTATCTTGTCTGCAAAAAGTCATTCACATATTAGTACTTAGTAAGACTTTTCTCCTGATGATGATTAATATATTTATCTCTTAACATTTTCCAAATACATTAATTATTTCTGAATGGACCAGAAATGAAAGAAAATGCCATTACTGACATTTAAGAGATAAGGAAAGTGAGGTTCTATGTATTTAAGTGAAGAATCCAAAAATGTGTATACAATAAATAGACAAAATTAAATAAAATGCACTTCTTCCAGTTCCTAAATTTTCCATCTCAATGCAACAATTTAATGAGCCTTTAGACATAGCATTTTGCTAGGTGCTGTGACAGAATGAGAAAATATGTTCTGATCTCCTACTTCAAGGAAGAAAAAGTAAGAAGCTACCATATACAGATAAATAACAATTAGACAGAAATTTATTTTAATTTAAGGTAAACTTCCCTCATGACTCAAATGGTAAAGAATCTGCCTGCAATGGAGGAGACCCAGGTTTGATGCCTGGGTTAGAGAAGATTCACTGGAGAAGGAAATGACTACCCACTACTGTATTCTTGCCTGGAGAATTTCATGGGGTTTCAAAGAGTCAAATACAATTGAGCATCTTAAAATTTCAATTTCACTTTCTTTAAGCAATATTATTCTGTCAATCAATAGTGCTAAGATATGAGAGATGCAAATAGAAATGCTAATAGAAACACTTCTTTGCTTGGAAGTACTTAAAATGTGACAAAAATGGTAGGAAAACTGGATTTTTTTTTTTTCAGTTTGTAATATAACTTCTTAAATGCTAAAGAGGACACATAAAAGGGTTATGGTTAAATAAGATATAGACTTCTAAAAAGGCTTTGGAGAAAAGGTGACAATTGTGGACTTTGTGACATTATTCTGGTGGCATACTACAGAACAGATTGGAAAAGGAATAGAAATAAAGATAAGTCATTGGGGCAGAGGTGTCAAGTCTAGAGTAGGAAGATGACTTTAGAAGCTAGTGTAAAGTCAAGGTGAGAATAATGGTGGCTTAAATTGTAAGAATAGTAATGGGATTAAAGAAAAGTGAATGAATTGGACATATAATTCAAAGATAAATAAATGTGCAGAGGGAGGATGAAAAGAACCAAAAGTCACCAAAGATTTCTTGCCGGAAATATGAATAGCCAGGTTAATTGTGCTTCATAAGGTCGAGAAGAAGGTAGAGATGTGGGAAAGGTCTGGAATGAAGTCAGACTTAAGTTTGGTTTTGAATGATGACTAAGGGTAGATGTGTGGAACATTTTATGATTTTCCTGAGGAATTTCCTTGGCACCACGAGTAAAGTTTGCTCTTTCCTATTTCTACTGAACTTGTCTTCTGATTACTTGAAGAGGTTTACTGATTACCCTCAAATCTAACTCGGTTTCTTAAATGTGTGCTAAGAAAGAAATTTAATTTCTTGATGACTTGATATAGAACCCTTTCCAAGATAATAATTAGAAGTTTTTACCCTCTCCTATATTCAAAACTTTTCTAAAATTTTTTTTTTTTGGGGTGAGGCTTCTCATAAGTAACAGATAAAAATACATTTCTGATATTTTTTAAATGTTTAATAGGTGTTAGACAATGTTCCAAGCTCTTTATCAATGTTAAGTTTTTTTCATCCTCACAATATAGCTCATTGAAATAGGGGGGCATTAATAATCCAAGTTGGAAAATGAGAAGGCTAATTAACTTTCCTAAGGTTTCACAGGTAGTATGTTTCAGCAGAAGGAAGGTTTTTTATGCTATTTTTCTAGCAACTCCACAGCCTAAATAAGAAAAATCCCTTTATCATCACAATCAGGTCTTGTTTCTGATAATTATAAATCATTTCTCTCTAAACATGGACTTTAGTAAGAGATTATTGGTATAGGAGTACTTCCACAAAATATGTGGAAAGTTGAATGTCCATTCTTTGAAATGATTAAGAATCAGAAAATTCTGAAAGAACATCAAGCAAGAATTGGAACCAAAAGCCAACCAACAAACCAACAAAAAAACAGGACAATAGTTTAATTGGAATATGCTGGTAAGAAATAATCAACTAAGGATCCTTCAGACATGAATTGTCTCAAGTCCTTCTCTAATCTTTTCATGATTTTCTCCAGGTTTCAAATTATCTGTGAAGGAGACTAAAACTTAGTCATTGATCTATTCTTTATTAAACTGCATAATAAGAAAAGTAAAGCTAATAAAATTATACACAATGGAGAATATGTCAGGAGAAATTTTTAAAAATCCGTGAAACAGAATTAAAATGAAAATATGGTGTGTAGAATACAGCTAAAACATTGCTAAGACATTTATAATGCATCGCTAAATTTATAAATCAGTGCTTAAATCTGTAATATAAGCTCTTACACTAACATTAAAAAAAAAAAGAACAATGTGAACCCAGAGTAAGCAGAAGGAAATGAAATAATAAAGAACACAAATCAATGACATTAAAAACAGAAAAACAGTATAGAAAATAAATAAAATAAAAAGGCTCATTCTTTGAAATGATCAATAAAACTGAAAAAAATTCTAGTAAGACTAGCAATAGAGTCAGCACATATTATCTAGATCATGAATTAAATAATGGTCATCTCTAAATTTAAAAATACATATAAGAAGCCCCAGCTAGTGCAATAAGGCAAGAAAAGCAAAAAAAGCATATAGATTGCAAAGGAAGAAATAAACTACAGTATTTATAATGGGCATTATGGTTTGTATAGAGTATCTCAAATTATTTTTAAAAATAAATCTCAACTCTAGAACTAGTAAATGAATACTGAGCATTAGGTTAACATAGAAAAATGAACTGTATTTCTATAAACTCTAAAAATGTAAAGATAAAAATAAAATAAAATTCAACTTTACTTAAAATAGAACACATAAATAAATTTAACAAAATTTAATCAGTTGCTGCTATAATCAGTACTTATGGTTAAAACTAAAAAAACTCTGAAGAAAGAAGTCAAATAAATAGAATGTATTTTGATATCATTAGAAAACTAAACCATACATATGGAAATTCTTGACAAATTAATATATGTTTATTGTAGTTCTTATCAAGATATCAGCAAAAATGTGGGCTTCCCTGCTGGCTCAGATGGTAAAGAATCCGCAAATAATTTGGGAGATCTGGGTTCAATTCTTGGATTGGGAAGATCCGCTGGAGGAAGGCGTGGCAACCCAAAAATGTTGGAAAAAAAAAAAAGTGAAAGAATAACTATCAGATATTCAAGTCTTACAATATAACTACAATATTTAAGACAGGGTGATATTAGTGGAGATATGACAGAAAGCTTTATGAAATCAAAAACAAAATATTTTCAATAAATGGAACCTAGAAAATCAGACATCCACAAGTAAAAATAGATTAAAAAATAAATAAAAATAAACTAAAATTGAACGTAAACCACACACCTTATACAAAATTTAACTCAGAATGGATAATAAAGTTATATCAAAATGTAAAACAATAAACATAGAAAAAAAAAAAGATGGGATCTAGAGCTAAAAAGTTCTGCTGCTGCTGCTAAGTCACTTCAGTCGTGTCCGACTCTGTGTGACCCCATAGACGGCAGCCCACCAGGCTCCCCCGTCCCTGGGATTCTCCAGGCAAGAACACTGGAGTGGGTTGCCATTTCCTTCTCCAATGCATGAAAGTGAAAAATGAATGTGAAGTCGCTCAGTCATGCCCAACTCCTAGTGACCCACGGACTGCAGCCTACCAGGTTCCTCCGTCCATGGGATTTTCCAGGCAAGAGTACTGGAGTGGGTTGCCATTGCCTTATATACTACATAAAAATTGTGAGCCATAAGATATAATAAATGTAATAAATTAGACTTCATCAAAATTCAAAGCTTTGGAAAACTAAGGAAATAAAAAGTCAAGCTTCAGAATGGGAGAAATGTTCTCAGACTTTATAACTGACAAACGACACATATCTAGATTATAAATAGTTTGGCATGTTCATACCAAACATGTGTTTACTATATGACCTAGCAATTTGCACTCCTGGACATTTAGCACAGAGAAATGAAAGCTTATATCCACATATAAACCTACACATGAATGTAACTGCTTCATCTGTAATAGCCAAAATTGGAAATGACTCAAATGTCATTGAATTAAACAAACTGCTACATACATATCATGGAATAAGACTCAGCAATAAAAAAGGAACAGCTGATATATACAACAAAATGAATAACTTAAAAATAATGTTGAATACAATGAAACAAAAAGGACAATCTCAAAAGGTTACATAATGTATGTTTCCACTTATATAAATTATACAGATGATAAAATTATGGAAATGGAGAATAGATTAGGGGTTACAAAAGGTTGAGGATATTGGAACAGTGAGATGAGACTATTGACTATAAAAATATAACACAAGGGAGATCTTTGTGATAAAGAAATAGTTGTGTGTCTTAACAGTGCTCATGATTACTATAGGTTACTACATATGAAATTTCATAGAAATGCACACACTCAAATTAGTTCATGTACAAATGGTAAAATCTGAATGAGTTCTGTGTATTATAGAGTATCAATTTTCCTTTTTTTTCAGTATAGTACTCTAGACGTGTAAGTGCTTAGAGAAGGAAATGGCAACCCACTCCAATGTTCTTGCTTGGAAAATCCCATGGACAGAGGAGTCTGGCAGGCTACAGTCCATGGCAACTCAATCCAATGTTCTTGCTTGGAAAATCCCATAGACAGAGGAGCCTGGCAGGCTACAGTCCATGGGGATGAAAATAACTTGGACACACTGAGAGACTAAACAAGAAATAGACATGTAAGATGTTACCACTGAGTAACAAGTACCCTTGTGTTCTATTTTTGAAAGTCCTGTGAATCTGCAATTATTTATTTGTTTTCTAGCACAGGAAAGAACAGCCAGTGAAATATTAAGTGAATGTGGCAAGAGTAGATATTCTTATATTTTCTCTAATCTTAGATGAAATCAATGATTTTTTACCATTAATTATAAATTTATCTGTCTTTATTCATAAGTGTCTTTCAACTGTTGAGGATGTTCCTTTTTATTTCTAGTAATTTGAGAGTCTTAATCATGCATGGATATTAGATTTTTCTCAAATGTCCTTCATGCATCTACTGTGATTGAGCTGTATATATTAATATAGTGTATCACATTGATTTTCAGATATTAAATCAATCTTACATTTCTGGTATAAATCACAGTTGCCTCAAGGTATATAGTCTATTTATATGTTTGCTAAATTTTGTTGAACTCTTATGTGTTTAAATTTATTAGGAATATTTATCAGTTTTCTTTTAAAGTCTTTATAAGCCTTTTGTTGGGGTAATACAGCCTTTTTAGAATGTGTTGAAAAATCTATCTTTCTCTATCTTCTGGAAGAATTTGTGAGTAATTAATATCATTCTTTCTTTAATATTTTGTAGAATTTATTATGCATTTGGGTCTGGGGTTCTTTCTGTGGGAAAATGTTTAATTTCCAATTATATTTTTATTGTTATTAGCTCTTTCAGTTTTCTATTTCTTTTTGAGTCAACTTTATAATGTGTCTCTAGGCAATTATCTTTTTACCCAAACTGTCTTATTTGTTGACATAAAGTTGTTCATGTTCTTTCCTTTTAACTCTTTCAATTTCCATAAGATCCTTAGTGATGCTCCCTTTTTCATTACTAAGATTTGTAATGTACTTCTTTTTCCCTTTTCTTGCTTATGGTAACAAAAAAAAAAAGTTAGTTTTTTCTTTATAAAGAACCAATTTGTGACTTAACAAAATTTCTCTTTTGCTTTTCTGTTTTCTAGTTCATTCATTTATTTTCTAACATTTATCTTTTCTGCCCTTTTTCCCCTGGGTTTATTTCATCCTTTTTCTGACTTAATAAGATGAAAACTTTTGAATTGATTTGATATATATTTTTATTATCAACATGTATGTTTTTAAATTTTCTTCTAATAACTTATTTGAAAACATCTCAGAAATTATAACATAATTTGATCTTATATGCATTCACTTTCAAATATTTTTTAATTTATACTTTCAATACTTTCAATTTTATGCCTGGAATATGAATGTGATTGTCATGCAAAAATAATGGATACCAAAGAATGTGAGGCATAAATGTACAAGGAGCTTTCTTGGTGGCTTTGTGTTAAGATCTAACTTCAGATTTTCTATTTAGGTCTCTGTATCATGTGCCACATACAATTTATAACTGAATCAAATGATGCCTGTGGTGTTGCTGATGCTGAACAACTCCTGTCCAGGCCTACAAAACTGACACTCAGTATAAAATAAGTGAAATATATGATATCCCAGATGTCTCAGTTTCTGGAATCATCCCAGTCAGTGGTCCGTTTATTTCTCTCCCAAATACTCACTCTCTTGTTAATGGGCCCAGAACAGATTCTGACATAGCTGTGGAAAACCTGTATACTTTTTGTCATTTAAAGGCTGTGAACTTGGAGACCAAGAAGAGAGTGATTAAGAATAGTGGCCTTATACAGGGTTGCCAGAGGAGGTCACCTTTTTCAAGGCATTATTCATGTAATGCAAATTTCTAAAGAAACATAGTCACTTTAACAATTTCCTTGATATCCTGACCTTCAGTCTTTGTGACACCAATTTCCCCTGAATATTTGTTACTGCCAATGCACTGCATTTCAACAGTGATTCTTGTAACCTTAAAACAGCCTTTACTGTCCTGGAACTGCTGGCTACTCAGCAGATACACAGCCTGCCCTCATCTCTAGATGCTCCAATGATGCCACAGCTGCACATTCAGCTAGCTCCTGCTGGCTAAGAATACAACCAAGTTAATTTCTCAATAAAGGTCTCAAACAGAACTAATTCTTTAAATCTGTTTGAACTCATCTTTAGCTGCTAATTGAACTCTGTGTGCATGGAGGCCAAAGGTATGCAGTGAGGTACAATCTCCTCACAATAGCATACAAAATCAGCCCTTTACCACAGTCACTGCTAAGGTACAGAGCAAGTAACTATTTCAATGCCTTGGAATCTGGTGCATTTGAGTGATCTGTCCTCTTATCTTCACAATTGCCCTCTAAACCGAATCCCTCCAAAACGGAAATATTCGAATAAAAGTTAACTACTCAGCACACATACTACTCAGCAGGATTACCTGCTACTACCTAACCCTAAAAGTTAACTATCTTGGCAGATAAAACATTTGATTAGTTTAACAGAAGCTGAGGATTGTTGTTGATGCTTCTTACTTCCAGTTCTTGCATGGCAATAAGACATGCGGACTAATTTACAAAGAGAGTACATCTATCAAACTTGAGTGAAACAGAGAAAAAAGTTCATGTTGCACAAAATGAGCTGTTAATTTCTCTCTCTTTTCACCGACAATGTGCTCTAAAAGTTCAGAACAGCTGAAATGAGAACAACGGATGTTCCCAACCTGTGCTCCATTTAACTTCTGCAACTTGACAAGGTCAAACAGCAAAAAAGAGAGAATACCTATCTCTCTCTCAGAAGCTTATACTGTAGCAAAACTAGGAGACTGAGGGACTATCTAAAAGACACATTTAATTTCTTTAAAGAAACTCCTGTTTCTAACCAGAATTTTTTTTTTTTAACCAAAGTTTTTATGGGCAAAAATTTGGGTGCATTTTCTTATTATTTCAATTGTGAAATTCACAAGATTTATATATGGTTCATTGTTACTACCATGTGTGTTGGAGTGGGAGAGAGTATGAATACTTGAGTTTGAAAAGATATGTGATGTATCTGTTGCCTAAATCCTCACTGATGAAAAATGAATCCCAAATGATTTTCTGTGCATTGGCTCTACTGTCTCTAACAGAGAATTTTAAAGCTGTTTCTCTCTCTCTCTCTTTTTTTTTTTTTGCAATTAACAATGTGAACCAGAGAGCTCTACTATTCAGTATGCTTCCCCACAACCCATACCACCAGAATGGCAGGATCCTTTGGGATATAGGCTTCATTTCTTCTCTTTTGATGAATATACCAACTCCCCTCTGATCTGCTCATGTAACTTGGATCTCAATTAGCACAGATTTGTGGCATTCTGCTTTTAGGAGATGGGAGGGGGAAGAACTGGGAATGTGAGCTAATATTCACCAAGAGCATCTTGCTAGGTTTGCAGGCCCAGAACTATCACCCATCTATAAATTAGAACTTATATTTCACCATAGTAAATATAGGGCTTCCCTGATGGCTCAAATTGTAATGAATCTGCCTGCAATGCAGGAGACCTGGGTTTGATTCCTGGCTCAGGAAGATCCCCTGGGGAAGGAAATGGCAACCCACTCCGTATTCCTTCCTGGGGAATTTTTTTGGACACGGAAGCCTGGCAAGCTACAGTCCATGGGATTGCAAACAGTTGGACAGGACTAATACCTTAAACAATTTTTTTAGTACATACAGAGGTTTCCCTGGTGGCTCAGTGGTAAAGAACACCCTTACCCCCTCCACCTCCCCACCCCCATACCAATGCAGGAGATGCAGGTTCAGTCCCTGGGTGAGAAGACATCCTGGAGAAATAAATGGCAATCCACTCTGGTATGCTTGCCTGGAAAATCCCATGGACACAGGAGCCAGGTGGGCTACAGTCCAGAGTCGAAGAGAGTCAGACATGACTAAGCGACTAAACATGATACATATGGCTTTAGACTCAGAAAATGAGACTAGTGATTTGCTTAAAAACATGTAATCATTGCTTAAAGACTGGAAATCTATACTTTTTGCAAAACTTATTATTTTAGTTTTAAGATCAAAGGGCAAAATTAATCTTATTTCTTGACTTAATAATGATATTTTTTAAAACCATAGCTTTCTCTTCAATAAAGTCAATACATTTCACGGGAATGCAGTGGTATGATCTTCAGGCTGTGAATTAATTGATAAGATGAATTCTCTGTGATTTACATTTCTGAAACTTTACTATCAAATAATTATTTGAAGATATAGACTGTATTTTGATCCTCACCTTTTCCTCTAAAGGTAAAATGTAAGAATACTGCTTTTCTTCCTTATCCACTTCTGTGTTTTAGGGAAGTGGAAAGGCCTACAGTTTTCCATCTTCCTTTTTCTTCATGAATAGGCTTTTCCATGTTGTAATCCCATTTGGCTGAAAGCACAGGCTAACCTCTCTGCTTCAAGTCCCAGAACAAACTTCTCTCTATTCACCTTTTTGGGTTCATTTGAAATGAACTCACATGCCTCTCCTTGAGTTTACTTTATCTGAGGACACATCTATCAATCATAATCTGTACATGCTGAACAACACAAGTGTTTAGGTAACCCTCTTCTACTTAAGGGGCAAGGAGCAGGGATATATATGACCTATCATTGTAGCTCCATGGCTAGAACATTCCTGACACAGAGCATGGTTTCAGAAACGTTTGTCAAGTGACTGAGTATAGACCTTCTATTAATATCTATTTGCCTTTCCAAAGCTAATCACTTGATTGCAAAAATTGATTTCAGAAACTCATATTTTATTATTTAAGAAAAACATTTGTCCTAATTTTAATCTTAAATTACATATAGTTCTATATCATAATATAAGCAGGAGATTACCCATTAATAAAATTGTCTGACCAAACTCTCCAGTTTGGAGATTCTGTCCAACATTTTCTGTCCAAAAGATTCTCCAGGCAAGAATGCCAGAGGGGAAGAGAGTTGCCATTTCCTCATCCAGGGGATCTTCCCCACCCCGGGAAGCCTAATTCTCTGTCTCTTATGTCTCCTGTGCTGGCAGGCAGGTTCTTTACCACTGGAGCCACCTGGGAAGCCCCATAAAGGTAAGAGATTACCGACTATAAAATTCTGTTACCAAACTCTGATTAATACATTTGATAATTTTTTTCCCATGGTGGATATTGGTTATTGTTCAGTACTTTTGATATTTATAATATTTAATTTAAATCTAGAATATTGTGAAATATTGAACAAGTTATCTTAATTTTTATATAAAACTGTAAACATATGTTTAGAAACAATTATCATCCAGGATTCATAATTTGGGATTAAATTAAACTGGAAATATATTGAAAAGTTAAATTACCATTTTCAAAGAAATATATTCATTTTTCTTTCTCTTTTTTTCAAGAAATTGCTTTTGTCTCTACGTGAACTATTTAAAATGAAGATGAGATCTTCCACTGCAAAATCTTGTCTATCAACATGTGACACAGGGATTGCTTAGTTAATCTCTTAATACTTCTTGTTTAATGAAACTTCCTATCTTTGATTGTCATGTCCTAAATAGTGATCTAAAAATTAAAACAAGGGTAAAATGATTGACAGAGGAGTGTGGCAGACCACAGTCCATAGGGATGGCAGAGTTGTACATACTAAGTGACTAACACTTTCATTTTGTATATAGATTAGATATATATTCTATGTTTATATTTATATACCGCTTATATAAATACAGACCTTGGCACAAAAGTAAATATAGAATGATAAAAGAATGAGTTGTTTCTGAGAAGATATTGATTAAATAATTGCTGTTCAAAGTAGAAATTCAAATTCAAGGGCTAATAGATTCTAGAAGTAACCTGAAATGTGTTTAGAAAAGCAAGAATGGTAGCAGAAATCTAAGAGAAGAAAAGAGAATTCTTTGGAAATACTAAACATGGAAGCTCTAAAGTTTAAATTATATTCATGGCCCAATTCTTCTTTATATATATGTTCTCATTCTACTTTTGATAAATAATGACTCTAGTATCTCAGAAAATTTACCAAATTATTACATTTCACTGTATCTGTAAATTTGCTACATTATTATAGTCCATGAACTAATTAATACATCAGCATTCATTGGCTTAATGTCTGTCACTTACTATGTAATTTTTTTTTTCTGAGAGAATTTCCTCATCTAGTAATACATATCTCTGTCAGTTAAGTTTCAGTCAGAGAATAACTACTGTAAGTGATATAGAATAAAAGATTTATTATAGGAATGTAAACTTGCACAATTTGGGATCAGATTATACATTCAAGATAACACTGTTATCTATGCCTGTGGTTCTGGGGCTTGATGTCAACAATTTGGAAAGTGAAAGTGAAAGTTGCTCAGTAGAGTCCCACTCTTTGCAAC
Source organism: Aepyceros melampus (assembly GCA_006408695.1). Lineage (NCBI taxonomy): Eukaryota > Metazoa > Chordata > Mammalia > Artiodactyla > Bovidae > Aepyceros > Aepyceros melampus. The sequence continues at coordinate 10,833 of SJXQ01012077.1, read as the reverse complement.
CTCATGAACTATACAGTTCATGGATCTCCAGGCCAAAATACTGAAGTGGGTAGCCATTCTCTTCTCCAAAGGATTTTCCCTACCCAAGGATCAAACTCAGGTCTCCCACATTGCAAGGGGATTCTTCACCAACTGAGGCACCAGGGAAGCCCAAGAATACTGGAGTGAGTAGTCTATCCTTTCTCCAGCAGATCTTCCTGACCCAGGAATTGAAACTGGGTCTCCTGCATTGCAGGCTAATTCTTTACCAGATGAGCCACTAGGGAAGGCCCGCAATTGGGAAGGAAAGATACAAAATGAAGAAGGGCAAAACAAGCAGTTAGAACTGGACATGGAATAAAGGACTGGTTCAAAATTGGGAAAGGATTACATCAATGTTGTATATTTTCATCCTGCTTATTTAACTTATGTGCAGATTACATCATGTGAAATGCCAGGCTGGATGAAGTACCAGCTGGAATCAAGATTGCCAGGAGAAATATCAATTATTTCAAATCCTAAACTATTAAATATTTCCAGTCCTAAACTATGATGCTGTTAAAGTGCTGCACTTAATATGGCAGAAAATTTGGAAAACTGAGCAGTGACCACAGGACTGGAAAAGCTCAGTTTTTATTCCAGTTACAAAGTAAGGCAATGCTAAAAATGTTCAAACTACCACGCTATTGCACTCATTTCACTTGCTAGCAAAGTAATGTTCAAAATTCTCTAAGCTAGGCTTCAACAGTATATGAACTGAGAAATTCCAGATGTTCAAGCTGGATTTAGAAAAGACAGAGGAACCAGAGCTCAAATTGTCAATATCTGGGATCATAGAAAAAGCAAGAGAATTCCAGAAAAACATCTACCTCTGCTTCAATGACTGTGCTAAAGCCTTTGACAGTGTGGATCACAACACACTGTGGAAAATTCTTCAAGAGATGGCAATACCAGACCACCTTACCTGCCTCATGAGAAACCTGTATGTAGGTTAAATGGCAACAGTCAAAACGGTACATGAAACAATGGACTGGTTCAAAACTGGGAATAGAGTATATCAAGGCTGTGTTGTCACTCTTCTTCTTTAACTTATATGCAGAGTATATCATGCAAAATGCTGGGCTGGATGAAGCACAAACTGGAATTATGATTGCTGGGAGAAATATCAATAACCTCAGATATGCAAGTGATACCAACTTTATGGTAGAAAGTGAAGAATAGCTGAAGAGCTTCTTGGTGAAGGTGAAAGAGGAGATGAAGGTGAATAAGGAGAGTAAAAAAACTGGCTTACAATGCAACGTTCAAAAAATTAAGACATGGTATCCAGGCTCATTACTTCATGGCAAATAGATGGGGAAACAATGGAAATAGTGACATACTTTCTTTTCTTGGGCTCAAAATCACTACAGACGGTGACTGCAGCTATGATATTAAAAGATGTTTGCTCCTTGAGAGAAAAGCTATCACAAACCCAGACAGCATATTAAAAAACAGAGACATTACTTTACTGACAAAATTCCATATAGTCAAAGCTATGGTTTTTCCAGTAGTCATGTGTGGATGTGAGTGTTGGACCATAAACAAAGCTGAGGGCTGAAATGTTGATGCTTTTGAACTGTGGTGTTGGAGAACATTCTTGTGAGTCCCTTGGACTGCAAGGAGATCAAACCAACCAATCCAAAAAGAAACCAATCCTGAATATTCATCGGAAGGGCTGATACTGAACTGACGCTCCAGTACTCTGGTCACTTGATGTGAAGAACCGATTCATTGGAACAGACTCTGATACTGTGAAAGACAGAAGGTAAGAGCAAAAGGAATGACAGAGGATGAGATGATTGAATGACATCATCATCTAATAGATGTGAGCTTGGGCAAACTCCATCATATGGTGAAAGACAGGGAAGCCTCGTGTGCTGCTGTCTGTGACGCGGCAGAGTCAGACACAACTGAATGGCTGAAAAACAAGGATAAGCTGGGGATACATAATATAATGGATCCCCTGCTGATGTCTCACCACCACTTCCAAGCCTCCAACATTTATGATGCAGGGTATGTACAAGAGAAGCTGATACTCTTTTTCATGGACTTAAATATGCACCAGATCTAGGAATTAGAATGTTGAAGTAGAATCTGGCAGTAGTTAAAGGAGCTGCAGGGCTGGCTGATGCTCCATGCCTATGAAATGAGCCAGCAGAGAAGTATCATTTGTAAGTTGAAGCAGTACTAGAGCCGTGTATAAACCATATGAATGTTAAAGGAATGGGGCCAGTGCTTCTCTTCTAACTTAACTCTAATGCAAACACTCTTGGATCTCACATTGACCCAGAATTACATGAGAAGGAAAAGCCAAGAAATATAGACGACGATGACAATGCAAATCCATCACAACATCCTGCATTCTCAGAGTGCTATGTTGATGAAACAAAAATGCAAATAAAATTATTTTCAAAGGTTAAACCATAAAAGTGGTAAAATATAGTATTATTTCCACAAAATTTCCTTACAAAGATTGCTTCACCTGTGTATTTATAACTGGCACGGCACTGTAGCTCAGACAGGAAAGAAGCTGCCTGCAATGCAGGAGACCCAGGTTCAATCCCTGGGTTGGGAAGATTCTCTAGAGAAGGGAATACAACCCACTCCAGTATTCTTGTCTGGAGAACCCCATGCACAGAGGAGCCAGTGGGTTACAGTCTGTGGGGTCAGAAAGAATCAGATACGACTTAGTGACTAACACTACTACACTACTATTGGTAGTTCTAATTAGCCACAAAAATAAATAGTAGATCCCTGTGTACTGTGAGTTAGTAGGAATCACTAGGCCTAAAGAATCTAAAATTTCCAAATAATTATCAGCTACAAAAGGACACAAGCAATTTCTTGGTCTATTCAGCATACCCTGATGATATTTAGTGCAGAGCCTGATCCCATATCAAGAAAGAAAGAAGGAAAGAAAGAAAGAAAGAAAGAAAGAAAGAAAGAAAGAAAAGCGAGAGAGAAAGAAGAATCAAGATGATGGAATAGGAGGCCCTGCACAAATACATCAAAACTGCAACTACATATACAGCAACTCTCACTAAACCAATCTGAAGATCAATTAGCAGAATGGCTTTTCTACAGTAGCTGTAAAGAAAGAACCACATGGTATTTGGTAGGAGGGGAGGAGAAGCAATTTAGTCATGACCCACATCCCTAGTGGCTGACGTAGAAAAGTAAGATGATATCACAGCCTCAGGGATCATCCTTATGGAGTGAGGGATACAAGTTCCATATTAGGCACCCTAGCCCTTGAAAGAAAGAAAGAAAGAAAGAAAGAAAGAAAGAAAGAAAAGCGAGAGAGAAAGAAGAATCAAGATGATGGAATAGGAGGCCCTGCACAAATACATCAAAACTGCAACTACATATACAGCAACTCTCACTAAACCAATCTGAAGATCAATTAGCAGAATGGCTTTTCTACAGTAGCTGTAAAGAAAGAACCACATGGTATTTGGTAGGAGGGGAGGAGAAGCAATTTAGTCATGACCCACATCCCTAGTGGCTGACGTAGAAAAGTAAGATGATATCACAGCCTCAGGGATCATCCTTATGGAGTGAGGGATACAAGTTCCATATTAGGCACCCTAGCCCTGGGATCCATTATGAGGAAGATGAGCCTCCTTAACTAGTTTAAAAAACAGTCGGATTTACTAAAGCCCTGTAAGGAACTGAACATCCATTCTTAAAGAGCACATACATAGATTTTTATTCCCAATCCCAGTTCAAAATCAGCAGATTGAAAACTGCTTGATGTTCTGGCTGACCTTCCAGTACTTCCCCAATGCACCCCTAGCCCATATGAAGCACACGCTTTAGCACTGCTCCTTGCTAGGGTGAGACTGCCATTGCCAATGTATAAATGTATGCACACCAGAAAAAAAGCAGAGCCAGTTCAGAAGTGAAGCTCCAACCCTTCAGGACCCAATCCCATTTCTAACCAAGATGGAGAAATCATCATCACCATTGCACATGCAAACATGGAAAAAGAAGAGCCAACTCAAAACTGTAGCTCCATGCCCTCAGGTCTTGGCCATGTCTCATTCAAATCACACTAAGAAAAATCTCAACTCCCTCAAGACTCCTATTTGAACTCAGACTCTGGCCCCAGCCTCTAATAGAGTAGCAGCCATCATTGAGCCTGGGAGAAGTCTCAGCTTGCACACAGCTCTGGTTCTAGTTGCTCTGATGTTAGTTCCATTTCCCTTCAAGGCAATGGCTGCCAGTATAATCCAGGAAAAGCAGCAGCCTTCACTCACTTCTCACCTCAGATCCAGCTCTTCCATCAGAACCCCTGGGAATACACAGATTACATAGGGATGCTCCCTCCATGCAAAAACACTCCTCCATGACTGGATAAGTAACAGTTTCACCAAATTTCATAGACAGAAAGTCAAAAAGACAGAGGAATAGATTTCACATGAAAGATGATGAAACCACAAAATAAAACCCTAATGAAACAAAGATAATTTACAATAAAATGTTCAAAACAGTAACAATAAAAATGGCCACTGAACACAGAAAAAGAATAGAATAGAACACAGTGAAAACTTTAGTAAAGAATGAGAAGGTGTATAAAAAAGAATTAATCATAACTGAAGAAAATGATAACTGAGATGAAAAATGCACTAGAATGAATTAACAGCTGATTCAATGATACAGAAGAATGCATAAGTGACATGGAAGACTGACTATTGAGAATCACATAGTAGAAATGATAAAAAGTAAAAAAAAAAAAAAGTAAAATGAGGATACTTTAAGGTACTTCTGAAGCAATATCAGGTATACTAACATTCACATTATCAGGGTGCCAGAAAGAAGAGAAACAAGCAGAAAAATGTTTGATAAAATTATAGCTGATCCTTAACTTGAAGAAGGAACAGATATCAAGGTTCAGGATGAAAAGAGTCCCAAACAAAATATATCCTAAAAGATTCAAACTAAGACTCATCATAATTAAAATAGCAAAAGTTAAAGATAGAGAATTTTAAAGACAGGGAGAGAAGAACAAAGACTTACAAAGGGAATGACAAACGGAAGTACAATAAGGCTATAAACTTATTTTTCAGGAGAGATTTTACAAGCTTAAAGGGAGTAGCATGATATATTTAAAGTGCTATCAGCTCAGTTGGTAAAGAATCCACCTGCAATGCAGGAGACACTGGTTCAATTCCTGGGTCAGGAAGAGCTGCTGGAGAAGGGATAGGCTACCCACTCCAGTTTTCTTGGGCTTCCCTTGTGGCTCAGTTGGTAAAGAATCTGCCCTCAATGTGGGAGACCTGGGGTCAATCCCTGAATTGAGAATACCCCTGGAGAAGAGAAAGGCTACTCACTCCAGTATTGTGGCCTAGAGAATTCCATGGACTATATAGTCCATGGGTCGCAAAGAGTCAGACATGACTGAGCGACTGTCACTTTCACTTTCAAGGGAAAATCTACAACCTGGGATAGTCTACAAAGCAAGTTTGTCATTCAAAACTGAAGAAGAGGTAAGACGTTTACTAGAGGGTAAAAACTAAAGACCATCTCAATATCGGTAAATGAAGCTTACAAGAAGTTTAAATCATCTTCTTGAAAAAAAAGAAAAAAGAAGAGGGTATAACATGAAATAAGATAATATATGATGTGAGAATTGATATTGTCAAAATGACTATACTAGCCAAGGCAGAGTACAGATTCAATGCAATCCTTATCAAATTACCAATGACATTTTTCACATAAATAGAACCAAAAATAAATAAATAAATAAAATTTATGTGGAAAGTCAAAAGACATAAAAACTGAAGAAATCCTGAGAAAGAAAAATGGAGCCAGAAGAATCCAACTTCCTGACTTTATACTACAAAGCTACAGAAATCAAAATTCATGGTACTGCACAAGGACAGAAACATAGATCAATGGAACAGAATAGAAAACCAAGAAATAAACTCACATATCTACAGTCAATTAACCCATGACAAAGGAGGCAAGAATATAAAAAAATAGAAAAGGCAGTGTCTTCAATAAGTGGTGCTAGGGAAAACTGGACAGCTATATGTAAAAAAATAAAACTAGAATATTATCTAATAACATATGCAAAAATAAACTTAAAATGAATTAAAGAACTAAATGTAAGACTGGATACTATAAAACTCTTAGGGGAAAACAAAGGCAGAACAGTGTCTGACACAAATCACTAAAATAATTTATTTGATCCACCTCCTAGAGTGATGAAAATAAAAATAAACAAGCAAGCAAAATGAATGGGACATGCATGCTAAGTCTCTTCAGTCATGTCTGATTCTGTGGAGAGGGGTACCCACCAGGCTTCTCTATCCATGAGATTCTTCAGGCAAGAATACTAGAGTGGGTTTCCATGCCCTCCTCTAGGGGATCCTCCCAACCCACGGAGAGAACCCAATCTCTTATGTCTCTTGCATTGGCAGGCAGGTTCTTTACCACTAGCACCCCTTGGGAAGCCCATATAACTTAAAAGCTCCCACAAAACAAAGGAAACCACAAACAGTGAAATGACATTTCTTCCAGAATGGGGGAAAATACTTGCAAACACAGCAAACAACAAGGGACTAACTTTCAAAATATAAAACACCCCATGAAGCCTCATAAATAAGAAGACATACAAGTAGCCAGAAAACATGAAGATGACCAGAAAGTAAGATGTTTAACATCACAAAGTATGAGACAATTGCAAATCAACACTAAAATGAGCTTTCACCTCACAACAATCATAATGGCCATCATCAAAAAGTTTACAAACAACAAATGCTGGAGAGGGGGTGGGGAGGAAGTCCTTCTATACTATTGGTGGGACTGTAAATTAGTATAGCCATGATGGAGAACAATATAGAGGTTCCTTAAAAAACAAAAATAAAAAATACAATGACCATATGATCCAACAATTTCACTTCTGGGCATCTATTTAGAGAAAATCATATTTTTAAAGAATGCATGCACCCCAGTGTTAAATGTAGCACTATTTATAATAGCCAGGACACAAAGAATTTCAATGACCACCAAAAGAGGAATAGACTTTTTAAAAAATGTGGTACATATATTCAGTGGAATTACTCAGCCATGAAAAGGATGATATAATAGTAAATAAAGGCAGAGTCTGATCGGTTTGTTGATTGGTCAGGAGAGGAAAGAAAAGAGAAGTGTTAAGGGAAAAGTATTTAGATTGAGTTGAGATATAGATAGCCAAGTGGAGATTTTAAGTCAGCATTCGATACGTGAATGATTCTCAAGGAGAGATCAAAGAGAGAGAAATAATTTTAGAGTACTATCATAGAGGTGGAATTAGATAATATAAACTTAAAAAGACATTATGTAGAAAAAGTAGAAATCTGATGAAAATAAAACTTAAGTATTTAGAGACTTAGATATACGTAGATAAAAAAATATTTTATTCTATAAGAGGTCAACATACTAAATGCTTCAGAGAGTCTGAGATGGAAGAAGCTGATGATGCTGTGTGAATGCTGAGTATCAGACACTAGGTTCCTGGTATAGATGGTTCTCTAAAGTCAGTGGGTTATAGTACTTTGGAACATGGAAAAGCTTCACTTGGATCATAAAGTGACATTAGACTTCTGGTTATACACTAAGCTTGAGGGAGAAGGGGGACCTAAAAATAATGATGTATTGAAATAGACAATGTCTTACTGAGATTAAATTCTGACAAAGTACTCGCAAATACTCTTGATTAAGAGAAAAGAAAAAGTATCTAAAAACATTCATGTGGATTAAGGAAAATTTAGTTTCCATTCAAGAAGGAGAACAGGGATTAGGTTTGCCCTCCCAATGAAACAACCAAAGGAGTAAACAAAATATATAAAACGTTGGTTTTCAAGACACTCAGTGTCTTAAAATAAGAGACAATGATGCCTGAAAAAGAGTAAGCAAATGAAGTGAGGTCTGTGATTGGCTTAGCTTACTATCTTGAGAGGATTTCCAAGCTGTGGAACTTTTGTTCAAAAGGCACATTGTAAGAAAAAAAAGGTAAGTAACAGTCGTGGAGAAGATATTTGCAAATCATAGAGACTCAGATGGTAAAGCATCTGCCCACAATGTGGGAGACCCAAGTTTGATCCCTGGGTGAGGAAGATCCCCCGGAGAAGGGTATGGCTACACACTCCAGTATTCTTGCCTGGTGAATTTCATGGACAGAGGAGCCATGGGGTCACAAAGAGTCAGACATGACTGAATGACTAACACTTTCACTTTATATCTGATAATGAATTTGTATTCAAAATAAGTAAATCCAATTATCAAAACTTAATAAGAAAACAGCATTTTTAAATGGCAAAACTTTTGAATAATTACTCCCCTCCCTTACTTCACAGAAGACAGATGCAAAGACACATAAAAATTTAGTCAATAGTCAAGAGGAAAATTTAAATTATAAGCATGAGACTCACTACACACCTGTTACAAATGCTATAAGTTAGGCTAGAATGTGGAGATATGGTGCTGTCGTGCACTAATGGTAAGAATGGAAATTGGTGCAACTCCTGTGGAAAATATTTGGCGAGTTCTTAAATTCTTAAATACACATGTAATACATGATCTAGCCATTTCACACTTAGATATTTAATGAAAATAAATTAAAACTTACATCAATACAAAGATTTGAACATGAGTGGTCATAGCAGGTTGATTTGCACTTGTCCAAAACTGTAAACAGGAGAACAAGATGGCAGAGGAGTAAGTAGATGTGGAATACATCTCTCTCCACAGATAACTCAGGAATACACCTTCAGACACAGAAGTGCCTGTGGAACACCAGCTGAGAGCAGACAGGAGTACCTGACCAGTGGAAAAGAATATATAGAACCATACAAAACCTGGTAGGAAGAAGGAACTAGGGGAAAAACAAGAGTGTTACTAGGACTGGACCTACTCTCAGCAGGTGGGGGAACTGAAGCAGGGGTCTGATCCCAACAATGGGGCAACTGTATGAGTCAGAAGAGAAACATTTAAGGCTGAGAGTGAAACAGCTGATCTGTGACAGCCTAAATGAAATGGGAATCAGATAGTCCTTGCTGCAGTCATACATACCCTGGACAGGAACACTGGTCCTCTGGAAGGGGCAGCAGCTGGGAGCTGGAGTTTAGGGATTATGGAGCAATCTCTGGGCGAAGGCTACTGTTGACTGCAGAGAGATAGATTCAAGGGATGTGAGGTAGGAGACTGGGGGAAAATGCCTGTGGAAAAAGCCGGGCAACCATGGAAGCAAGGGGATACTTCTGAGTCACACATAGAGGGTGGAGCCATCACCATAGCCTTTCTCTCCCCACAGGCCAGCATCTGAACAATAGAGAGGATGGCCCATCAGACACCTGATGAACTGAACTACAGAGTAGGACCCCACCCAGGCTGCTCTTTTAAGTGACTGATGCCCAGCCAGAGCGTCAGTCCCTTCTATGTGCCTGATGCACCAAACAACAGAGAAGAACCCCAAGCTAGGAGCCCTCTAAGGGCCTGAATGGGTGGAGCTACAGAGAAAGACTGGCTAAAGAGGCCTTCTGATCACCAGCTACAAGAAGCTCGATAAAGGACTCTGATAGGACCATAATTCCTGCGGTGGAGACAGTCCATGTCCTTATACACCTGGCGCTGCCAGGGTCCCCATAACCCAAGCAGCTGTGCCGCCTTCAGGCTCAACTCTCATTGGGGCAGAGCTGCCACAGGCAAAAATGTCTTGCATCTATGCATACAGAGTCGCTTCTGTCATGACAGACCCTTTGGAACTCTGTAGACTGTGTCCTGCCAGGTTTCTCTGTCAGGGAAGGGGGTTCACCAGGCAAGAATACTGGAATGTATTGGCCAATACTGATTGCCATGCCCTTCTAGAACACTATATTTCCTGCTGCCCTAGCCATCAACTCTCATGAATACCCAGTGCTGCCAGAATCCGTGTGACCCAAGCAGCTGCACCACTTCCACACCTGACCCTCACAGAGGCAAACCCAAGACCTCCAGAACAGCCTCAGGAGCAAACCCCAGTGGATGACCCACATGTGGAAGTGGAAATAAAACCACAGTTGTAACCGAGGGGGCAATTTGGCTAAGGAAGAAGACCTAAAACCTTCCCACCAGCTGTACAAGCTGCAGGTTAAATCCACATGATCAACTAGGCAGACTCTGTGTCTATGGAATATATAAAAGGCCACTGAGAGCTCCCACAAAAGAAAACACACTAGCTCTGAAAGCTGTGGACATTGGAGGCAAGAACACATAGGAGTAGGACTAGGTTAGAATCTGAGGTGCCCCCACAGCAGGTCAAGAGATCAGCACAGTGTTGGAGGGCATCCTAGAGAGGCAAGGTGGACTGTGACTCCCAGTGAGGAAAAGGACTCCAACAGCAGTGACTCAAGAAAAGCATTTATTATTCTTAATCTTTGACATGTTCTATAGAATCTTTTGGATTTTTCTCCCCTTCTTGTCAATTTTATTGGTACTATGAAGCCAAATTAAGCTTTTGAACATTTTTTTTCTCAGTCACAATTTTTATTGTTGTTATAAACCTCTGGTCTATGTTGGGCTATGAAAAGCAGCGAGGGAGCATCAACAAGTAACATACAAGGGAAACCCCATATGCTTAACAGCTGATCTTTCAGCAGAAACTCTTCAGATCAGAAGGGAATGTCAGGATATATTTAAAGTACTGAAAGGGAAAAATCTACAACCAAAATTGCTGTACCCAGCAAGGATCTCATTCAAAATTAATGGAGATAAAAAGCTTTTCAGACAAGCAAAAGTTAAGAGAATTTAGTGCCACAAAACCAGCTTTATAACAAATGCTAAAGGGACTTA
>SJXQ01012076.1:25072-169385 GCA_006408695.1 Aepyceros melampus | reverse complement strand
TCTTGTTCTTATTGAGCGGAACTAGGTTATATATCTATCCCTAGATGCAAAGGAACCTGGAACAGTAAGTAGTGGCATAAACATCAAGAAGGTGAGCTGACCAATTCACATTTTCGTTTGAACTTGCAAAATGGCTTTTCTTAAGGTGAAAGTTGTGTAGTGCTATCCCTAATTCTTAAAGAATCTGTACTTTTCATATAGTGGTGAAGTTTAATCAGAACTAGGCAAGTGTGGCCATAGTCAGTGGGTTAATCTTTACCAGGTTAGAAAATAACATCAGCCTTTCTTGAAAATGTATAACTTTAGGTGAGCAAATAGTCTCATACCACAAACATTTTAACAAATGTATTTTCCTGTAATGCACTTTCATAGACTCATGTTAAAAACTCATCTTCCTTAGATGTATTAAACTGATTCCTTCAACAAAGAAAAGATTTTGGCTTATAGCCTTCCACAGAAGCTTAGTGATGAGATATATGGAATAAATTTAGATTTTCTTAAATATTTTGAGCTTTTATGTAATTATTTGTTAATGTTCTTCCTAAATATTTTTAAAAATATAATGGATAATAAAAAAATGATAATGGTTAATTCAGAGTTTGCACTCTCAAAAGCAATTATTGGGTTGGCCAAAAAGTTTGTTTGGGTTTTTTACATGACATCTTACGTTAAACCTTGTAAAATAATTAAAAAAATACATGATCATAATAGTCTCTTAATCACTAGTTGAAACTTGGTATTTTGTTTCAGCTTTAATTTTAATCAGGCTAAATTAATGACAATTATGTTTAGGACTGGGAGAGAGCACGCTGATCTTACAAAGTGTTATTATACCATTTATAAAACTATTCATGACAGAAAATTTAATACAGATGAGGCCAAAGCAGAATAATAAACTCACATGTAGTGTTTTCAAACCAAGATCCAGTTTAATATTGATAAAGATCAGTTTGGAAAGGTTTTGTTTCCTTCTGAGCAGGGCATCTCAGCAGCAGTTGCATTGTGATTTTGGCTCAGATAACCTTGCTGTGGTGGTTGGGTCTGTCTTCTGCATTGTAGGGTGTTAGCGTCTCTGGCCTCTGTCCTGTTCAGTTCAGTTCAGTAGCTCAGTCATGTCCGACTCTTTCAGACCCCATGAATTGTAGCACGCCAGGCCTCCCTGTCCATCACCAACTCCCGGAGTTAACTCAAACTCATGTCCATCGAGTTGGTGATGCCATCCAGCCATCTCATCCTCTGTCGTCCCCTTCTCCTCCTGCCCCCAACCCCTCCCAGCATCAGAGTCTTTTCCAAAGAGTCAACTCCAGTAAGTGCCAATAACACCGCAGTGGTTGGGTCTGTCTTCTGCATTGTAGGGTGTTAGCATCTCTGGCCTCTGTCCAGTTCAGTTCAGTTCAGTAGCTCAGTCATGTCCGACTCTTTCAGACCCCATGAATTGTAGCACGCCAGGCCTCCCTGTCCATCACCAACTCCCGGAGTTAACTCAAACTCATGTCCATCGAGTTGGTGATGCCATCCAGCCATCTCATCCTCTGTCGTCCCCTTCTCCTCCTGCCCCCAACCCCTCCCAGCATCAGAGTCTTTTCCAAAGAGTCAACTCCAGTAAGTGCCAATAACACCGCCTTCCCACACAGGTAGGAAATGAAAGTTTAAACATGTCTCTAGATGTTGCCACATATCCTCTTGGGGGCAAAATCACCCATGGTTGAGAACCACTGTTCTGTAGCCTCACATCACCTACACCAAAGGCCGGAAGAAGGGCTGGCTCAGTTTCTGACGTTTGTGGTTCATAATTCCTTGAACCCATCCTTGGGATGGTGTCATATGTAAAACCACATAATTGAATTCATGATAAGTAAGAGCTGGATCTAATTGCCCTCAGAACAGCATAGAGCCCCATAGCCTAAGTGCTCTGTGAACACTGGGTAAAATTAATTTACTATATTCCCTATTGATTTCTGAAGTTATGTTACCTACAAGAAAGTTTGAGAGGTTGGTATCCACGTCCCGCTTCCCATGAGGCAGGTGCCTGATGAGGAAGGGGAAAGGCATGGCTCTCTGGGGACCAGTCTTGTCTCATTTGATCATAATGCACCCCGCTCCACCCCCAGTATCTCTCAGCAGAGTGAACTCAAGGCTGAGCTGCCAGAATTCTTATTTCTCTATGGAACATCTGAGAGGCAAGTCTACTGTGTTCTTGTTTTTAATCAGGTGGAATAGACTTACTGGCTTAGTCTCAGCATTCCTAAGGCTGCAGGAAGAGCAGATCCTCCATCTGGCAACTCAGATGTATGAGCTCTGGCACATAACTTGGCCTTAATGCTTGGAGACTGAATAACTGGGAAACGTTCACTAGGTAATGGATGTTCTCAGGGCACTATTTTGCTCTCTGGGATCAGAACAGATGAAAGGAACAGTGGTCAGACAGCAAAGGCCCAGAAACAGTGGGGTGAGTTTTGTTTTGTGAGCATGTGATGATTATAATTCCACTTTGAAAGTAAAGGGAATGCCAAGTGCTCTCACATTGGGCTGGTCTTTGCCTGAAGTAAGCACTCTGCTAGACATGGGATTCAGGGATGGAAAGATGTGGTCTTGGTCCTTGCTGACCTTTTTCTTTCAGTATTTTCTGAGCTGTGGTGTACCAAACACTGTGCTAAGAAGGCTAGGGTGATCTATATGCACCGTTCTCCATCCTAAGTACGTTCACTGAGTGTAATTTTGTGCAGGTGCTTCAGTTAGCACTGGAGATGGAGTGGTAGCAAGACACAATCTCTGCTCTAGAAAGTCCACAGTTTGGTGGGCCAGATGGTCACACAGCACAATTACAGTTCAATGTTCAAAGTGCTGTATTTCCAAAATGTCCAAGAGAAGAATATCACCGACTGTAAGGGTCTATGGATTGCAGAGATGGATTTCCTATTTCTGAGAAGACTCTAAGGTTATAGAGTCTGAATGGTAGCATTTCAGGTATGCAAGGGACTATTACATAATTCACTCCTTAAGGAAGGAGTCTTGTTTTGCATAATTTCAGATCACACACCCAAATTCCTGTCTCCTGGTGGCTACATCATGGCTAAAACACACAATGTGACAGAATTCATTTTCCTGGGACTTGCTTCCAATCAGAAGGTGCAGAAAGTCTGCTTTGTGATATTTCTGCTCATTGTGCTGGGGAATTTCCTCCTTGTCCTCACTGTCATGAGCAGCAGAAGCCTTGGCTCCCCCATGTACTTCTTCATGAGCTACCTGTCCTTTGTGGAGATCTGCTACACCTCAATGACAGCCCCCAGACTCATCTCAGACCTGCTGGCTGAGAGGAAAGCCATACCTCTGTGGGGCTGCATGACACAGGTTTTCTTTATCCACCTGTTTGGTGGCACTGAGATTTTCCTGCTCACTGTGATGGCCTATGACCGCTACATGGCCATCTGCAAGCCCCTCAGCTACACCACCATCATGAGCCGGCAGGCGTGTGCCTTCCTGGTGGGCGCAGCATGGGTGGGGGGCCCAAATCCTTCTGGTCTTCCACTTGCCCTTCTGTGGCCCCAGTGTGATCGACCACTATTTCTGTGACGTGCTTCCCCTGCTCAAACTTGCCTGCTCTGACACCGTCCTCATTGGTCTTCTGATCGTTGCCAACGGGGGGACCCTGTCTGTGGTCAGCTTCGTGGTCCTCTTGGCCTGCTCTGTGGTCATCTTGCTGCATGTGAGGACTCGGAGCTCCGCGGGGCGGCGCAAGGCCCTGTCCACCTGTGGGGCCCATGCCACTGTGGGCACCTTGTTCTTTGGGCCCTGTATCTTCATCTATCTGAGACCCTCTACCACCCTGTCTGTGGATAAGACAGTGGCCGTGTTCTACACGGGGATCACCCCGCTGCTCAACCCTGCCATCTACTCCCTGAGAAATGCTGAAGTGAAGAAGGCCATGAAGAGGCTGTGGATCAGAGCACTGAAACTAGAAGAGAGGTAGAGGCTGAGCCTTGGTCTTGATCCTTGGGTTTAGGTGAGGCTGTGTCCAAACAGAAGGAGAAGAATGAGATGAAGGACACATTCCCAGGACTTGTAATTTTAGATTTATTCTTCATCAACTTCACTATGATCACTTACCGTATATTTTCTCTTCAGTTCAGTTCAGTTCAGTTCAGTTGCATCTGACTCTTTGCGACTCCATGAATCACAGAACACCAGGCCTCCCTGTCCATCACCAACTCCTGGAGTTCACCCAAACCCATGTCCATCGAGTTGGTGATGCCATCCAGCCATCTCATCCTCGGTCGTCCCCTTCTCCTCCTGCCCCCAATCCCTCCCAGCATCAGAGCCTTTTCCAGTGAGTCAACTCTTTGCATGAGGTGGCCAAAGTAGTGGAGTTTCAGCTTTAGCATCATTCCTTCCAAAGAACATCCAGGGCTGATCTCCTTCAGAATGGACTGGTTGGATCTCCTTGCAGTCCAAGGGACTCTCAAGAGTCTTCTCCAACACCACAGTTCAAAAGCATCAATTCTTCAGCACTCAGCCTTCTTCACAATCCAACTCTCACATCCATACATGACCACTGGAAAAACCATAGCCTTGACTACAGACCTTAGTCAGCAAAGCAATGTCTCTTCTTTTGAATATGCTATCTAGGTTGCTCATAACTTTCCTTCCAAGGAGTAAGTATCTTTTAATTTCATGGCTGCAATCACCATCTGCAGTGATTTTGGAGCCCCCCAAAATAAAGTCTGACACTGTTTCCACTGTTCCCCATCTATTTCCCATGAAGTGATGGGACCAGATGCCATGATCTTTGTCTTCTGAATGTTGAGCTTTAAGCCAACTTTTTGACTCTCCTCTTTCACTTTCATCAAGAGGCTTTTTCTTATCTGTTACTGTTAATTAATTGGCCACTTTTCCATCAGATGTTTAATTTGTTTCTGAAGTTTTATAAATAATAATGTTCTAAGTTTCCTGAACAGAAATCTTTAATGATACTGATTTTTAAACAGTTATTTGCTATAGAAACCTTACTTTGTTAAAAAATGTAATAACTTTTGATGCGTGGTACTAAATAAATTCTCAGAATGTTTATAACTCAACAGTCATTAAATTTTTTCTTGATGAGAAATAGGATATTATATAGTCTCAACTCATCTCCCCATAAGATATTTATTAATTGCAAAAGGATAAATATGACTTTACAATCAAGAATCCTGGAAGGCACTCTTTTTAGTAATTAGACACATTTATGATATTTAGACTGAGAGGCACACAGCATAATTACTGTAGCACTCCTATCAAAAATATACAATGTCACTTTAATCAGAAAATATCAGTTAAGCCTGCACTGAAGAATAGTTTGCAAGGAAAGAGATCAAGATGGTAGAGTAGGAGGATGCTGGCTCACCTCCCTTCATGAGCATATGAGAACTACAACCACATATATAGGGACTCTGACTGCAGTCAACCCGGGCACTAGCAGAAGTCTCCTACAACCAAAGCTGTGAAGAAAGATCCCCATGGAGTCTGCTAGTAAGGGAGGAGGAGCAGTCTGGTCAGGACCCATACTTCCCAAGGGGCGCACAGGAGAGGAGAGCATGTTACAGGGCCAGGAATCCTCCCCAGGGAGTGAGGATTCAGACCTACACCTTACGTACCCCAGCCCTTTGGTTCTGATCCTGGTAAGACAAGCCTCTTAACTGGAAACCTGGTGAGGATTACTGGAGGACTGAGAGAGACTCTGCTCTTGAAAACACCGCACACACACGTTTGCTTACTTCCCGTCACAGACAAAGACAGCGGATTAGAAGCTGCTTGTTGCTCCTGCTGGCTCACCTGAGTCACCCCAGTGTCCCCAGGTCCCCACCGGGCTCCTCTTCCAGCCCCTCCTGCTCTGGCGCTTCTCCCCACTGAGGCAGGGGCTGCCATTGCCAGTGAAGGGGTGCACACTTTGAGGAAGCGAAGTCAGCTTGGACCCTGGTCCCACTTCTGACTGGGGAGGAGGCAGCCATTGCCAGTACACGCCTTGGTGCACGCAGTCAAGAGGGAGCGAGACTAGCTCCCGAGTGGAGATAGCCCCGGCCAGAGCGTCTGTCACTGTGTGCACTCTCTGAAGGGAGAGGGGGCAGCTGTAGCATAGAGACCTCCACCCCTGGGGCGTGCACCCCCCGTGCACACTCGGGAGGGAGTGGGATGCTGGGGTCCAGCCCCGGTGGATCCAGGGAAATTGGAAGCGGGGACAGCGTAGGCAACTTTGGAAAGAATTAATTATTTATATACATAGGATTAGATTAGGAAAGAATAGTGTAGTAGGAAAATTAGTGGAGAAAAGAGGCTGAATAATTTGGTTTCTGGGGAAAGCCAATAAAAATCTCAGGACAAGAGATTTGCACCATCTACGTGGGGTGGCAGCAAATTTGGAAAACTCAGCAGTGGCCACAGGACTGGAAAAGGTCAGTTGTCATTCCAATTCCAAAGAAAGGCAATGCCAAATAATGCTCAAACTACCGCACAATTGCACTCATCTCACATGCTAGTAAAGTAATGCTCAAAATTCTCCAAGCCAGACTTTAGCAATACGTGAACTGTGAACTCCCTGATGTTCAAGCTGGTTTTAGGAAAGGCAGAGGAACCAGAGATCAAATTGCCAACATCCGCTGGATCATGGAAAAAGCAAGAGAGTTCCAGAAAAACATCTATTTCTGCTTTATTGACTATGCCAAAGCCTTTGACTGTGTGGATCACAATAAGCTGTGGAAAATTTTGAAAGAGATGGGAATACCAGACCACCTAACCTGCCTCTTGAGAAATCTGTATGCAGGCCAGGAAGCAACAGTTAGAACTGGACATGGAACAACAGACGGGTTCCAAATGGAAAAGGAGTACGTCAAGGCTGTATATTGTCACTCTGCTTATTTAACTTATATGCAGAGTACATCATGAGAAACGCTGGAATGGAAGAAACACAAGCTGGAATCAAGATTGCCAGGAGAAATATCAATAACCTCAGATATGCAGATGACACCACCCTTACGGCAGAAAGTGAAGAAGAGCTAAAAAGCCTCTTGTTGAAAGTGAAAGAGGAGAGTGAAAAAGTTGGCTTAAAGCTCAACATTCAGGATTGGAAGGGAATCCTTTATTATGAACTCCTTCTGAAAAACCAAACAATTAATTCCAACAAGTACTGCTCCCAATTAAACCGACTGAAAGTAGCTCTTGATGAAAAGCATTTAGAATTAGTCAGCAGAAAATGTATAATCTCTCATCAAGATACTATAAGACTGTATGTTCGTTTTCTTGGTGACCAGGCAAAAGCTGTTACAGCTTGGCTGGGAAGTTCTGATTCATTGGCTATATTCCTCATACATTGTATCTTTGGATGTCCATTTATTTCACTCTTTAAGAAATTGTCTTAATGGAAAATATTTCAATTCCCTGGGAGACTTTAAAAGGCACCTGGAATGTTTTTTGCTCAAAAAGATAAAAAGTTTTGGGAAGATAGAATTATGAAGTTGCCTGAAAAATGGCAGAAGGTAGTGGAACAAAAGGGTGAATATATTGTTCAATAAAGTTCTTGGTGAAAATGAAAAATGTGTCTTCACTTAAAAACCAAAGGAAATTTTTGGCTCAGTCAATACTTTCTTATAGAAATTCACAGCATCTTATTATTAATTGCTTTTCCAATATCCCCTTTGTATCTCAGTTGATCATATTCACTTTATAAA
Source organism: Aepyceros melampus (assembly GCA_006408695.1). Classification (NCBI taxonomy): domain Eukaryota; kingdom Metazoa; phylum Chordata; class Mammalia; order Artiodactyla; family Bovidae; genus Aepyceros; species Aepyceros melampus. Next base: position 161,685 of record SJXQ01012076.1, on the reverse strand, counting down.
ATTGTGAATATAGGCAATTTTTAAATCTATGAATCTCAATTTAGAATAATAAAAGAGGTGCTAGTGAAACTGAGTTGTGTCCCCCAAAATTAATATGCTAAATGTCTAACCCCTAATGTGATAGTATTTGTAGATGGAGTGTTTGGGAGGTGATTAGGATTCAACAAGTTCATGAGGGTGGGGTCCTCCTGGGGGGGATTAGTGTCCTTGGAAGAAGAGGCCCCCGAGGCATCAGCCTGCTCTCTCCCTGCTCACAGGCTCTGAGGTAAGGCGGTGTGTGCTCACAGCTCCCTACAAACCAAATATGAATCTCAATTTAGAATAATAAAAGAGGTGCTAGTGAAACTGAGTTGTGTCCCCCAAAATTAATATGCTAAATGTCTAACCCCTAATGTGATAGTATTTGTAGATGGAGTGTTTGGGAGGTGATTAGGATTCAACAAGTTCATGAGGGTGGGGTCCTCCTGGGGGGGATTAGTGTCCTTGGAAGAAGAGGCCCCCGAGGCATCAGCCTGCTCTCTCCCTGCTCACAGGCTCTGAGGTAAGGCAGTGTGTGCTCACAGCTCCCTACAAACCAAAGGAAGAGACCTTGTGGTGTCCACCCTGCCAGTACCTTGGTCTCAGACATCTCAGCCCCCAGAGGCCTGAGAAAATAAAGCTCTGCTGATTAAGCTGAAAGTTTCTGGTGTTTCATTATGGTAGCATGAGCAGACTAGTAGAAGGGATGTTATGAAACATTTTTTATAAAAGGAGAGAGAGCAATAGGATTAATAGGATTAGGACACTGATTTTGCTCCCATAAGATGCCCATTTGAGGGTCAAGTTTTCACTACTGAAACCGGATATCTGGTCTCCCGTTGCAACAGCGTCCAGACTTTCCCAGCGGTATTATCTCCCTCTTATCATGTCTTACCTGGATTACTTGACCTTCTCTCAGGAAGGTGAAGCTGAGCTGCAGCCTCTCCTTGTCCTAACAGTACCAAGTGTGGGCGGGAGACTGAAGTCCAGCAGGTTGGAATTGCCTTTCCTCAACTCTGAATCTTGAAAAGATGGGTATATTAGTGGAAGAAAATGCCCGGTGGTGCCCTGGTGTCAGCCTTTGTCAGCACCCTTCCAGTAAATTCTCCCTGTGCTTTAAGGAAGCACTGTATTAGAGATCCTAACTGCAGCAGTAAGGAGAAGGAACACAATAAATGTTACTGTATGATAGAAATAAAACACAGATATGCTTTATTTGTTGATGGCACGCATGACTGACTAACCTGCAAACCCTAAGAAGCTCTCCAGTGCAAACTAGAGAGTTTGGTAAGAGAGCTACTTTTAAAATACCAGCAATAAATTTTAAAATGAAAAACCTCCTTATACATAATTGTCGAGGCAGTCTGAGTGGGCTGGAAAAGAATTTCCAGACACAAAAATTTCAGAAGGGGGAGAATTTATTAACAACAAAAAGCAGAGATGATGAGGGTACTGTGAGCACAGTGGCCCAAACCCCTAACAGGCCAGGGAAGGTCGACAGGATGTTGTTAGAACAGTGGGCTGGCTCTGGGCAGAGCTGTTGCTTTTCACAGGTCAGTAGTCAGTTTTTATAGTCTCAAGACCAAAACAACAACAACAAAAATCCCTGCTGGAAGTTTGGCATTAGGTGATTGGTTAGGGCTCAATAGGGTGACTATCTGGGTGGACATTTTTGCCTAATTTGGGGTCAGGAAGCCTGTTGGTGATGAGCAGGGGGGCTTTTGACAATGGTTTCAAAAGGGCTCAGTCAGATTAGGGGGTGACCTTGGTTCTGGGTTCTGCTTCTGTGGCCTTGGGGCAGGACTCCACAATAATAAACCTTTATAATATGGAAATAAATTTAGCAACAACGGATTAGGATCTACATAAGAAAAGCATAAAAGATTATTAAAAGATATAAAATAAGACCTGTTCATCCTGGAAAGGGTTAATATCACAAAAAAGCAATTTAATCCAAATTAATAAAATTTAAAAATCACGACCTGTTTTTTTTTTTCCCCCCTTCTGAGGTAGAATAAGGAGAAAAGTACAAAAGTATTTAAAGATCAACAGTTTTCTCCAAATCTGGAAAAATATTATTTGGGAGTAGAATGGGGAAAGAAGATATTAAAATATCAGAAAGTTACAGAGATCAAAACATTTACTCCAGGGAGAGATTTTAAACACCAATATACAAACAATACAAAGTTGGAAAGGAATTTAACAGACCATCTGAGTGATACACCTTTTAAAACAATGCAAGAAACACAAAAGTCCAAAGAGAAAATGATGGACATATGTGTGCAAACAAAAGTTAAGTATTTCTATACAAATATCCTAAAAAATATATCACAAAATAAAAATAATAGGCTATTCCCATTCATGATAAAATTGGACTGAGTAATTAATCTGCAAAAGAATATCTCCAGAAACTTACTGAAACATTGAGATACCACTGCACACACACCAGGATGGCAAAAATTAAATATCAAGTGTAAGTGGATCAAGTAGAATATCCATACACTGCTGGTGGGATTAAAAATGGATTCAGCCAGACTGAGACACTGCTTGGCAACACCTGCTAAAGAGGAATATGTGATATAGGTCTACTCTGGTGTATTCTCAGGAGAAATACATACACATGTTTCTCAAAAGGCATGTACTAATTGAACATAGCAGCTCTATTTGTAACAGCTCCAAACTGGAAGCTGCCAATATAGATGGCAGCTGTTAGAGTCAGCAACCCCGCTTCTGGCTGCATATCCAAGGGAAATGAAAACAAATTATCGAAGAGATGTCTGTACTCCTATGTTTATGCACCATTCACAATAGCCAAGCTATGCAAACAACCTAAGTGCCCATCAACGGATGAATGTTTTATATATACACACAGTGGGACACTGCTCAACCATGAGAAAAAATAAAATTCTGCCATTTGCAACAACGGATAGAACTTGAAGATGCTGTACCAAGTGAAACGACTCAGAGAAAGGCAAATGCTGTATGGTTGATCTCTTAGAGGTGACAGCTAAGAAAAAATCCCTGAATTCATAACAGCGGAGCATAAGAAGGCGATTAAGAGCAGTTGGTGGGTAGAGGAGTGGTAAAGATATTGTTTAAAGTTACATACTTGCAACTAGTAGGCAAACAAGAGCTCTGATACACAGTGCAGTGATTATAGACAACACTGGGTTATATGAACTTTAAGCCTGCTGAGACACGATCTCAGCTGTTCCCAACACTTAAAAGAGATGACTGTGTGAGTGACAAAGTTGTTACCAAATGCTATGATGGTAATCAGACCGCAATGTAGATGGGTCCAATCAATATGGAGTACAACTTACACAATCTGTATGTCAAATACATCTCAGTTTTAAAAATTTGATCATATGACAGGGGGAAAATTAACCTATCTAAACTTCAGTTTCTTCTTTTACAAAATGGAGCTAATGGTGGAGTTATGAAGTTAATTGATAAAAGACAAAGTTTGCAGAACTATTTCTATTACACAGTACCTGCTCAGTAAACAATTGTAACGCTAGGAGGAGTTAGGAAGAGGAGGAGACACAGAAGTAGTAGTAATAGGACCAGTATTAAAGAGGAAAAAGAAATTTACATGTAGCATCAATTTTTATCTATTAGATTGACACAAATGTAAAGGTCTGATGACACCAGTGTGTGCAGAAACGGGTGTTCATGTGTGTCTGGTGGAGGTGAGAATTGCTACCTCTCTTGAGAAAATAAATGTATGCATTACAATTGCAATCAGCTTTTGGCCTAGCAATCCCATGTTGGAAATACATGTTTTAAGAATAATCAATGTTTTTTGCTAATTTGAGGAGGGAAATTAATATCAAAAGAAAAGATTAGAGCACACCAGTGTTAAAATACTCTTAAAAAGAAACTTGGCAAATGTGGTTAGGAATGTTAAGGGACTGCCTGCCTCCTGCTTCTGGGTTCAGTGTAAGCTCTAACACACAGAAGGCCACCTCCGCCTCCGGCTGAATTTCTCATCTTGGTCCTCCTGTGTTTCTTTCACTCCTCCGCTGGCCCCTGTGATCCAACATCCTCAGGCTTTGGGAGCACGCTGTTTCTGCTCATGGAAAGATCAGAAACAAACACTCCTACGCCTCCTCACCTGGTTTCTTTGGGCTTAACTCATCTCACATCATTTTACATATCTATCTTGGCTGTGGGTCTTCACTGCGGTGTGCCAGCGTTTTCTAGTTGTAGCACGTGGTCTGAGCTGCCACTCAGAGTGTGGGACCTTCGTGATGGAATTCATGCCCCTGCTTTTCTTTTTTCTCTTCTATTTCAAGATGGCTAACATTTTTTGCCAAGAATAAATGTTGAATTTTGTCAGCTGATTTTTCTGCATGTATTGAGACAAATGGTTTTACATTTTTAGTCTGTAAGCATGATGAATTATATTCATTGATTTTTAATGTTACATAAACCCCAGATAAATCATTTTTATTAGATACATAAACACAGGATTATTATGACCTATTGATAAATTTATCCTGATATCATTATTAAATGACCTGTTCTTCTTTACTTTACAATTTGCTTTGATATTCATATATCCACTCTAGCTTTCTTTTGATTAGTGTTAGCATGCTGTATCTTTAAAAATCTTTTAAATTTTAACTATGTATGTCTTATACTTAAAATGCGTTTCTTATAGGCACCATACAATAATGCCCTACTTTTTAATCCAATTTGACAATCCTTGAGTTTTAATTGGAGTGGTTTACAACTTAATGTTTACAATTGATATTGTTGGGTTAAAATCTAACAGCTTGTTATTTACTTCCTATTTGTTCAATCTGCTCTTTGTTTCATTTTCCTTCTTTTTGTGCCTCCTTTGGGTTAATTTGGGATTTTGTAAAAATCAATTTATCTCCTTTGTAGACTTATTAGTTGCACTTCTTTATTGTGTTATTTTGATAGTTGTTTTAGGGTTTCTAGAAACATCTTTAACTTACCACAGTTTATCTTGAGTGATATTACATCACTTGACGTACACTATAAGGACCCATAATAGAGAAGGACTCTATGGTCCTTGCCTCCTGTGTCCTCAGCCTGCCTGTAGCTGGTAGAAAAACTTTAGCCCAAGAATAAGTTTAATCAGAGAAGTGAGAAAATGCAGAAACAAAAGGAAGCAGTCAAAGAAGAACAAATAATAATAGTTTGGGCAGTAAGCAAAACCAAAGACTTTCAGTCCCTCCTCAAGGGCTGTTGATAGTATTCTCAGCCCTCTACTGTGAGCTGAAACTCCCACCAGGTGGAGGAACCTGAGGAACAGCTAACCCGGCCATGAGTTGCCACAACTCTAAGAATTGGCCTCAAAGAAACAAGAACAAACCAACTCTGGAACTGATGATTAACTGTACTTTAAACATCAAGACAATGCTGGTCAGACCACAGATGACCAATTTCAAGATGACTTGTCAGAGCTGACTGCTGTTTCTGCATGCAGCCCTTCCCTCTGCCTATAAAAGCTCTTGCCCATTGATAGTCAGTGGGGGGGAGCTGGCCTCTGGACAAGCATCTGCACGCCTCCCACCCATTGCCAGCATCCAAAATCAAGCAAACTTTCATTTCCACCAAGCTGGTTTCTTTATCGGCTTTTGAGTTGCAAGCATCCAGATCCCGCTTTCAGTTACAAGAATATTATATTTCCGTTTCTCTACTCCCAGCCTTTGTGCTGTGATCATAGATTTCAATTCTGTGCATGTTATAAGCATCACATACCTCGCTGTTTACACTGTAAACAGTTAATTTTCTTTTAAGGAGATTTTGAAAATGAGAAAACAATTATTTTATATTAACTCATGTGGTTCCAGGGCTCTTCATTCCTTATGTAGATCTCAAATTTCCGTCTGGCATCATTTTACTTATCCTGAAGCATTTCTTTTAACATTTCTTGTGGTGCAAGTCTGCTGATTTTAAATTCTGCCAGTTTTCATACGTCTGAAAAAGTCTTTCTGTCACCTTCATTGTTTAGAGAGCTTTTCCTTGGGTGTAGACATCTAGGTGGATGGTTTTACTCTTTCAGGACTTTAAAGACGTCCCACTGTCATCTAGCCTACTTACGTTCTGCTGTCAATCTGATCTTTTTTCTTTGTGTGCAATATACCTTTCTCTCCCCTGGGTGCTTTTACATGCTCCTCCTTATCACTGGTTTTAAACAGTTTGATTAATATAAGCCTTGGTGTGCTGCTGCTGCTGCTGAGTCACCTCAGTCACCGCACAGTCCAACTCTGTGCAACCCCACAGACGGCAGCCCACCCGGCTCCCCCGTCCCTGGGATTCTCCAGGCAGGAAACTGGAGTGGGTTGCCATTTCCTTCTCCTATGCATGAAAATGAAAGTGAAGTTGCTCAGTCGTGTCCGACTCCTAGCGACCCCGTGGACTGCAGCCCACCATGCTCCTCTGTCCATGGGACCTTCCCGGCAAGAGCGCTGGAGTGGGCGCCTTGGTAGAGTTTCCTTCCTCTTTCTTGTGACGTCTTCACTGAGCTCTTTGTGTGTGTGTGTGCGTTTGTGTTTAGTCGCTCAGTCGTGTCCGACTCTTTGCGACCCCATGGACCACAGCGCACCAGGCTCCCGTGTCCATGGGATTCTCCAGGCAAGAATACTGGAGTGGGTTGCCGTTTCCTCCTCCAGGGGATCTTCTGGATCCAGGGATCGAACCTGCATCTCTGGTGTTTCCTGCATTGGCAGGCAGATTCTTTGCCACTGTGCCACCTAGGAAGCTACTTCTTATTGTTTTCTATTAACTCTACAACCTGTGTCATTTTTGGTTTGGTTTTGATTGTGCCTTTCTCCTTCTTGTGGGTCATATTTTCCTGGTTTTTTATTTGTCTGGTGTTTTTTATTGGATGCCATAAATTTTCAATATTTTCCTCATATGAGCTTGCGGATATTTTATAACTATAAACATAGTTAAGCTTTCTTCTAGGCATAGAAGACACCCAATTGTTAGAAGCCAGGGTGGTGCCAAATATCCTACAGTGCAGCTCTCCACCCTCAGAAAAAGAACTATCTGTCCCCAAATGTCATTAGTGTTGAGACTGACAAAACCAACTCTGGTCTTTTGGGTGTTATCCTTCTGGACTTTGGAGAGCTTCTTCACGTGCATGTTCTGCTGGGCGCCCAGAGCATCAGGGGACCCTGCTTGATTCTCGGGCGTGTCTCTGCGCACACTCTACTCTCGGAACTCTGCCCGGAGAATGCTGGCGATCTTAGTTTTCCCCCTCACAAATCTGCGTCCTCAGCTCGAGAAGACTGCTGGGTTTAGTCTGGGTCCCCAGCCTCATTCTGACTGAAGACTGGACACTCTCTAGGAGCAGCTAGAGCAACCTGAGGGTTCTTCTCATTTCTTTCTCTTCCCTAATGGATTGCTATTCTACAGATATGCAGTGTCCTGGAAGACATTTTTTCTTATATATTTTTCTGATTTTTATTTTAAAATAAAAATTTTTCCTGGCAGAAAGATAAGCCACATCCTTGCTATTCCATCTTGTCTTGAGCAGAAGTCCTTCTTTTGACATTTTTGAGATCCAGTTAGAATTAAATCATTGATCAAAGTGACGTGAAAGTCGCTCAGTCATGTCTGACTCTGCGAGTCCATGGACCATACAGTCCATGGAATTCTCCAGGCCAGAATACTGGCAGGGTAGCCTATCCCTTCTCCAGGGGATCTTCCTGACCCAGGAATCAAACTGGGGTCTCCTGCATTGCAGGCAGTTTCTTTACCAACTGAGCTATCAGGAAAGCGCAACTAGCAGTCCACAGCTAAATCTTTCTCAGAAGTGTTTTTGTTGTTTGTTTCTTTCAAATAAGTTATTCATATTGAAAATGATGAAGTTTTCATATAGTAATCCATACTTCCTCTAGACCTGCCTCTTGAGAAACCTGCATGCAGGTCAGGAAGCAACAGTTAGAACTGGACATGGAACAACAGACTGGTTCCAAATAGGAAAAGGAGTACATCAAGGCTGTATATTGTCACCCTGCTTATTTAACTTATATGCAGAGTACATCATGAGAAACGCTGGGCTGGAAGAAGCACAGGCTGGAATCAAGATTGCTGGGAGAAATAGCAATAACCTCAGATATGCAGATGACACAACCTTTATGGCAGAAAGTGAAAGGAACTAAAGAGCCTCTTGATGAAAGTGAACAAGGAGAGTGAAAATGTTGGCTTAAAGCTCAACATTCAGAAAACTAAGATCATGGCATCCGGTCCCATCACTTCATGGAAAATAGATGCGGAAACAGTGGAAACAGTGGCTGACTTTATTTTTCTGGGCTCCACAGTCACTGCAGATGGTGATTGCAGCCATGAAATTAAGACGCTTACTCCTGGAAGGAAAGTTATGACCAGCCTAGACAGCATATTAAAAAGCAGAGACATTACTTTACCAACAAAGTTCCATCTAGTCAAGGCTATGGTTTTTCCAGTAGTCATGTATGGATGTGAGAGTTGGACTATAAAGAAAGCTGGGCACCGAAGGATTGATGCTTTTGAACTATGATGTTGGAGAAGACTCTTGAGAGTCCTTTGGACTGCAAGGAGATCCAACCAGTCCATCCTAAAGGAGATCAGCCCTGGTGAAGCTGAAACCCCAATATTTTGGCCACCTGTTGTGAAGAGCTGACTCATTTGGAAAGACCTTGATCCTGGGAAAGATTGAGGGCAGGAGGAGAAGGGGATGCCAAGAGATGAGATGGTTGGATGGCATCACCAACTCGATGGACATGAGTTTGAGTCAACTCGGGGAGTTGGTGATGGACAGGGAGGCCTGGCGTGCTGTGGTTCATGGGGTGGCAAAGAGTTGGACACGACCGAGCGACTGAACTGAACTGAATCTATATTTCCAACTATTCCTGATGCAGCATTTCTGGGGCTATGTCAAGACAGCTGTAGAGTCTTTAGAGCCTTTAGCATAATGGCTTTGCATGGGTGGAGGTTAGAGCAGGGCTGCATATCTTCTTCCCTGCCCTGGGGTGGAGGTTAGAGTGGGGCTGCGTATCTTCCTCCCTGCCCTGGGGTAGGGGTTAGAGCGGGGCTGCATATCTTCCTCACTGTCCTGAGTCTCATGCTCCATTTTGGTCCATCCTGCCCTGTGCCCAGGATACTGGCTTCTAGGGCTACATCCCGAGACTTCTTGGTCCTCTGGCTTTGCATTGAGTTTGGCCAATCAGAGGTCTGGTAGGGAGGTTGAGAGTGGAAGAAGAGTTTGGCTGCCTATTTGCTGGTTGACTACAGGCCGGCCCAATCCTTTTTTGAAAAGTTGCAGCTTTTGGCAAATGCTGGGGCCTCAGACAGGAAGGATCTGCCTGCAGGAGACTTGGGTTCAATCCCTGGGTCAGGGAGATCCCTTGGAAAGGGAATGGCAACCCACTCCAGTGTTCTTGCCTGGAGAATCCCATGGACAGAGGAGCCTAGCGGTCTACAGTCCAGAGGGTCACAAAAGGGTTGGACACAACTGAGCGACTAACACACACACACACCTGTTCTTACCCATATTGTGTCTCTCTGGGTTCCAGGAACCAGGCCTAAGTGCAGGAGGCTGTGAAGCAGAGTAACCAGGGAACGCTTGATGGACACGACTGCCCCAGCTACAGAGACTCCAGAAGGAGCCCTGATTCCTCAGGACCAGGTTAAGAATGTGACTCACACATTGTTTTCTAAAACTCCAGTGGGAAAGCAGGCATGACACACTGGGATACTTGCTTTCCCTTTCCCAGCAAGTTTGTGCTTGTTTTGTTTTTCCTAAAGGGAAACGGAATAGGGGGAAATCATTTGAGGCCCCACCCCCAGATTAAGATATAATTACATCATTAGAGATTCTCTTCTCTTTTCGTCCTTTCAGAAGATTGTTTCATCAGGATGGTTAGGATTACCTCCTTCAGACTGGTCTCACAACACAATATGTTTTGACAGCTCTGAGCAGAAGAGTCCCTAAAGGAAATATTGATACCACCATACATTTTATTCTAATCATATTTTCACTCGTTCTGATCTCAGTTTAATGGTATTCAGCCTTAGACTGCAAACACACCCCACGTACAGGCGTACGTGTGCATTTTTGTATGCTAACTCAACCCCAGCTCCTGTGATTTTCTGTAGCAGCTATGTGGTCTCTACCTGCAGCTTCTACATATTTAGTGATGAGCACAGTATAGTTGGTTAATTAAATCAGCACTTACTTGGTTGAAAAGGTGGTGTGTAAGAAAAACTGGAATCCTGGAAGAAGTAAAATGTCATTCTTGGATTTTAGATGTATAAAATAAAAGATAACACCTGCCTGTCAAGATTAAGAAAAGCAGCAAATATGTAGGGTAAATTTACTACTTGAGTTGAGTTGAGTATAGGTCAAAGAGCAAGGAGAAACAGACACCACTCACGACAGGTCTAGATTTTAGAAAAAAAATCAGAGAAAGATGAATCATTGATCCATTGAGCTCTCGGATACTTTTCAAGTATTCTGAAAAACAACAGAAAAATAATTAAAAACTATGCTTAGGAATTTAATGTTTTCACGACTAGATATTTCACACACTTCTGAAACGTTTTATGGTTATGGTGTGGGTTCCGGGGACTCCCCTGGTGGGCAGTGCAGGGGGCCTGGGTTCAAACTCCGGTCAGGGAACTAGATCCCACATGCCCCAACAAAGACTGAGGATCCCGTGTGCCACAGCTAAGACCCAGTGCAGCCAAATAAATAACTATTAAAAAAAAGAGTCTAGGGTCCACACTTCGGTTTCTCTTTGGATCACATACATCTTTCACCGTTTAAAGCACAGGCCCACCCCACGGTGTGGTGCAGAGTCGGCGGACTCCTCAGGGCACGCCAGTCCTGGGGGCTCCCCTTGCGCCACCCGTGCTCCTGGCTGCAGCCACCAGAGTGTTCCTCAGATCTCCAATCCAGGGGGATAAGCCCAGTTGCCCAGGCTGTTAAAACTGGACTGTGCATGAAGAAACGGTGACCACCAAAGAGAGACTATTGTAGCCGACCTTCTGACTGCCTGGGGGCCGGTGGAACAGGTGATGATTTGGTGCCTGCAATGGCACCCCACTCCAGTGCTCTTGCCTGGAAGATCCCATGGACGGAGGAGCCTGGTGGGCTGCAGTCCATGGGGTCGCTGAGAATTGGACACGACTCAGTGACTTCCCTTTCACTTTTCACTTTCATGCATTGGAGAAGGAAATGGCAACCCACTCCAGTGTTCTTGCCTGGAGAATCCCAGGGACGAGGGAGCCTGGTGGGCTGCCGTCTCTGGGGTCGCACAGAGTCGGACACGACTGAAGCGACTTAGCAGCAGCAGCAGCACCAGCAATGGGGATATAGTAACATATGTAGGTGTTATTAATAACAATCCACCCTTGTTATTCACAGAATTACCATGATATTCTCAGTCATGAATGCATCCCAATTCCAGAAGTCCTAGGCTGTGCACTGTGGATAGTAAGCTGGCAACCCCCAGGACGCTCCCTAACCTCTTCCCTTCCCCAGGCCCCCTGCTCAGGTCTCCCTTCCACTCCAAACTCACTGATAAGAAACTATTTCTCCCTACTTATCACAGATGAAATCATTACTCCTTATAGCAACCACCAATCTATTTGACAGCCCTTTTTATCACTTATGATTTCCAAATGACGTTTGTCAATTCTGGAAACATATTTTTAAGGCAATTAGGAGATTGATACTTTGCCCTGCGATAGAAAAGCAAATAATCACATACTTCATCACTTTGTTACGCACTGGTTTACTATGATTTCTTAGCAATCTGTGTGTAGCAAACTGCTTCAATAAATATGGATCAGTCTTACCCACTGAGGTACTTTGTCCATCTTCTCACTTGATTTCAATGATCCATGTTCCCCAGAGGGCAACAGTTACTCTCCTGTGATGATACATAAAGAGCAGAGACCTTAGATTTTTGGTTCACTCTGCTTAATGTCACAATCAAAATGTCATTATGATGCACCATCTTTAAGAGATGTCTGCAATCCCATCTTCACTGTGGCACTCTTCACACTAGCCAAAATATGCAGACCACTAACCCAAGTGTCCATCCATGGGAGAATGGGAACATGAAAATTGGCATGTATATTATTTAGCCATAAAAAAAGAAGGAAACCTTGCCTTTTCAGCAACATAAATGGACTTTGCGGGCATGATCTATATTTCGAATTCTTATTTTATATTGGCGTACAGATGATCAACAGAGCTGTATTAATTTCAGGTGTCCAGCAAATGATTCATTTATACCTATACCTGTATCTATTCTTTTTCAAGTACCTTTCCCATTTAAGTTATCACAGAATGTTAAGTAGCACTCCCTGTGCTATACAGCAGGTCCTTGCTAGTCATCTGCTTTGAACACAGCAATGTGTACATGTCAAGGCCAAACTCTCAATCTATCCCTCCCCTACCCCAGCCTCCCACCTGGGAACTATAAGTTCATTCTCTAAGTCTATGAGTCTTGTTTCTATTCTATAAATACCTTGATATCTATCATTTTTTTAAGATTCCACATATAAGTGATGTCATGATACTTGTCTTTCTGACTTGCTTCACTTAGCACTTCATGTCACTAGGTCCATCCCTGTTGCTACAAATGGCCTTATTTCATTCTTTTTAACAACTGGGTAATATTCTGTCTTATACAGTCCCACTGCTTCTTTATCCATTTCTCTGTCGATGGACATTTAGGTTGTTTCCAGGTCTTGGCTATTGTGAACAGTGTTGTGAGGCATGTATGCTTCCAAACCGTGTTTTCCTCTGGATAGATGCCAGGCGTTATCTGAAGTCAGACAGAAAAAGACACTGTCTGATCTCAATTACATGTGGATCTTAAGAGGTAGGACTCATAGAAATAAAGAGAAGAATGATGTTTGCCAGGGCCTGGGGAGTGAGGGAAATGGAGAGGTGTTGGCCAAAGAGTACAAGATTATAAAGGGCCCAGTTATAAGATGAATAAACTCTGAGGATTCAGCGTATGGCAGGGTGAATAGCTAATGATATTATTATGTATTTGAAAATTACTAGATGGTAGATCTTAAATGTTCCCACCACACACACGAAAGAGGTAGTTATGTAATATAAGAGAGGTGTTAACTAACTTCGTTGTGGTAATCATTTTGCAGTATATCCACGGATAACCAAATCATCAGGCTATATACCTTAAATGTATACAGTGTTATATGTCAATTATATCTCAGTAAAGCTGAGGGAAAAACACGTTAGAAAAAACCAAAGTGCCATTGAGTAAAACTTTTGCCTGCATATGTAATTAACAGCTGTATTGAAATTTACTTCCTTTGTCAAATTCCCAAAGAAAAAATGGACATGGTGAACATTACTAGTGGACAATGGGAGGCCCAAAGAGAGACAATCCAAGTGGAAGAGCTTCCTGGTGAAAGAAACCACCAATGAGAAACTGTTTACAAAAATAGAATTTTAACAGATGAAGTCTCCATATGTAATCACTATTTTGTTGGAAATGCAAGGGTCAGAGGATCAAGTTACCACCATAGGAATTCAATCAGCAAAATCCAGAACCTGGAAAAGTAGACAAAATAAATGCTCAAACTTCTTCAACAAATGACAAGGAAAAATAAAAGAGGGAAGACTTCTAAATTAAGAGAATTAAGACCATCAGCCAGATGTGTGGGACTTTTCTGGACGCTGATTCAAACCAACCAACTGCAAAAAACAGGAACAACAGCAAAAGTTTTAAGAGCCAATCAGGGAAGCATGCCTGGATATTTCATGACATGAGATTACTGTTGATTCTATAGATGGGATATATATGTATATGTGTGTGTGTATTTATAAAGAATCATTATCTTTTAGGGTTGTGTATGGAAATAATCGAGGATTGCCTGCCTGCCTGCTCAGTCGCTTTGGTTGTGTCTGACTCTGTGCTACCCCATGGACTGTAGCCCAGCAGGCTTCTCTGTCCATGGGGATTCTCCACGCAAGAATACTGGAATAGGTTGCCATGCCCTGTTCTAGGGGATCTTCCCAACCCAGGGATCGAATCCAGGTCTCCTGCACTGCAGGTTAGATTCTTTACCATCTGAGCTGCCATGGAAGCCCAAGAATACTGGAGTTGGTAGCCTATCCTTTCTTCGGGGGATCTTTCTGACCCAGGAATCAAACCGGGGTCTCCCGCATTGCAGGCTGATTCTTTACCAGCTGAGCCACCAGGGACGCCCAGAAGACAGATACACGGGCGTCCACCTCTCCCTGCTTTCTGTATGTTTGTAACTGTCTGTAATCATTTTAAAGTAAATTTAAAAATCTTTCCAACAAGGTCCTACTGTATGGCAGAAGGAACTATACCCAATCTCCTGGGATAAATGGTATGAAAAAGAGTATTTTAAAATAATGTATATAGGTGTATAATGGAATCACTTTGCAGTACGGCAGAAATTAGCACAATGTAAATCAACTATTCTGTAGTAAAAATGTAAAAAATTAAAATCCTACGGAAAAAAAAAATCTTTCATTTGCCAATGAAGGCACTTGAGTTTACCACTATATATAGTGTTGTAAAAGTAGTAATTAATAATGCCTCCTGGACTTCTCTGGTGGTACAGCGGGTAAGAATGCACCTGGCAAAGCAGGGGACGCGCTTCTATCCCTGGTCCAGGGAGATTCCACAAGCTGCAGAGGAACTAAGCCCACGTGCTGCAAATACTGAGCCCCAGGGCCCCAGTACTGAAGTCCCTGGGCTTAAACCCAGTGTTCCAAAGCTAAAAGGAGCCCTCGCTCCGGCAACTAGCGAAAACTCAACGTGCAGCCGAGAAGACAAAGCACCACCAAATATTAAACAAACAGTAATATCTACTAATACTACTCACAGCTACTCAACAGCTGACAAAGCTCTGAAGTTCATCCTGCCCTCTTTCGTCCTGGGTAATACATCAGATGAGCCAGCTGTGACTGCAGTTACTGAACGGTGGCCCAGGACTAGAATTTAAAGTCTTCCAACTTCGGGTTCCCGGCTCCTGCCCCCACACCAAGGAGCTCTGAGAAGAAGGAGGGGAGGTGGGGTGAAGCAGACCTCCTTGCAGAAGCTGCAGGGCCTGGGGCGCCTTACTCGCGGTGGCCGCGAGATGGCGAAGCCTGCCCGCCACCCGGGACCCGCAGCATCAACGGAACTGCGGCTGGACCCACCGCCAAGGGCGCGGCGCCCACAGTGAGCGGAAAGCTGGGTGCAGCCCGGGGTTACAGAAGTTACTGTGCGCGCCCTGCTGCCTCCACGAAAGCTTCTAGAAGGACGCTGAGGACTTTTTAGGGAGACGGGACATTTTAAGTGGAAGTGAGGGTATTCACGCCGTGATGCCCAAGATAAGAGACCCGGCGCTTCTGGGGCGGCCAACGGTCCATCAGAAGTCGGCCACTTTGGAGACAACCTCCAAGGGTCTGCCGTGTCTGGCGCAGCTACGTCCTTCCCCCGGTGACTTGATGCGTCCTCGGCGACACGCGAAGGGCTCCTAGGCCGAAGAAGAAAGGGGGAGAGCGTGGAGCACTCGCCAGAAGTTAACTTCTTTTAAGCTGTAATAAGGAGAAATTCAGTGGCCACTAAGGTCAGAGTCACCAGCATGTTAAAAAAATTTTTTATCTTAGTTTCAGACTGTCCACGAACGGTTCAGCTCACGGTCGGGGGAAGAAATGCAACTCCTGCGGGTTCGGGCGAACAGAATCCCAGTGAACCCCAAGTGCAGGCGCTGCTCCCAAGTGTCCGCGGGGCCCAGGAGGGGTTCCATACCAACGAAAACGCGCACAGGTGGACGGATTCCGCAGGTTCCAGCCTCCCGGGCTGGATCGGTGGAGTTCGCGTCTTCAAAAGCTTAGATTCGAGGGATGGGGCATTTACAGAAGGGGGCTGCATCAAGTCCACCAAGGGAGTTTTGCAAATTGCCTTTAAAAGTGCGTGCCGAGGCTGACGAAATCTTTGCGAGGTGACAAGCCAAACTCTTGGAGACCCTCAGCGCGGTGGGGGACATCGCTACCAGAGCAGAGCGGGACAGGGGAAGCGTCCAGACGAGTGAAGAATGAGTGCTTTCACTTTTTATCCTCACTGGAGGTTCAATTTAGATTAAAATCAAGGGGCAAGCTGAAATGTGTTTATTTAGGAGCGTTTCCACGACTCCTGCAGAATTAAAAACCAAACACGGCATCGTGCCCCCGGCCTGTTTGGTTCCAGAAGAAGAGAGAGCCTGGAGAGGAGATGGAAGCCCGCGAGTCTGCCTCTACCCCTCGGCTGAAAAGGAAGGAGGCTGGACCGAAAGTTGATCTGCAGCCTTTAAACCCCCGTTGAAGAGTAGGGAGGTGATTCCTCGCAGATGCCGAGTAGGCTCCAAGCCCCGGCCCTGGTTTACAGCGTTAAGAGTTTAGCTGCTCCTTCCACTCTTCCCCTACTTCTTTCCAGATTCCTCTCACCTTTCTCAGTGGGTGGTTCCCCACTCCACCACCAGGATAGCTACCCTGCGCCCCAGCACGTCTGGGCTTTAGTAGCGAGGAGAGAACTCCTGCTGGGGCGGGGTAGAAGGCAGAGAAAGGTCCCGATCCGAGTTCTCCCCAAAGCAGCAAAGAATTCCCGAGACTGCGAGTGGAATATGGTTTTTGTTGCTGTTGGCCTTCTTTTTAAAAACTCAGACAACCAAAAAGTGTTTGGCGATGTAAAGGACACGCGAAGAAATGACAATATATTGTATTTCCAAGTCAGAATCGTGTCGTTTTTGCACTTCTCTTCCGTTGCAGTTTGTCTACTTGGAGGTGTCTGTTTGGGGCTACAATGGAAGGGAGCCAGCAGAACCCTCCCAAGCCTGTGTCCTCCCCACCCGCGCTCCCCCCCGCTCGGGCAGTCTGCGCGGGCGCAAACGCTGGGACCCCCGGCGGTGAATGTAAACAAACGGGGCGCCGAGTCCTTGATCTTTATTTAAATAGAAGCTTGTTTATCGGTGTCATTCTAGGAGGATTAATTAGATACATCTCTTCACAATTTGGTGTCTGACACTCCATCTTAGGAATGCCTTATCACAAGGTGTTAATTGGGGCCACTCAGCCACTTACGTTTCTATTAAACACTGTGAGGGACTTTTCACAAGTACCAGGTTCTTTTTACCGTACGGTGCAAAAATATACAGGACTGGAAATAGACTGGGGCCGGTGTCTGCTCCATCCCGGAGGTGATCAGCATCTGCAGTCTTTCCAGAAAGCAGAAGAGGAGAATACCGCTTCGAAATTCCGTCGTAGCTCCCAGTGCGGTCGGGTTTCCCGGGGTTGGGGGAGGGGAGAGTTCAGACGGCTTGGGGGGGCTCCTCGACGTCCTCCTCCGTCTGAAGTCATCATCCCCAACAAACACACAGAAGCCAAATTTCAAGGCTTTCGCTTCCAGCTCCGGCGAAGTTCGGGGCGTTGTGAACAGGCATCGCCGGAAGGGCGAGTATAGAGACCCAGACGCCAAGGTCACGGGCGGCGTGGGAAGGAGGACTCGGAGCCGGGAAGGGCGGAGGGAATGAGAGCCCCGGCCGAGGCAGGAGCGAGCTCGCGGCGGCCTTAATTGGGCGCGGAAGGGGAGGAGGGCCCGGCCGATCGCTCGCCGCCCAGCACTAATCCTCTTAGCAGCTGCATTTCCGCGCCACGCAGTTAGCAGAATGACCCTCCCAGTTCAGACCTTTACCCCTAGAGGGTCGGGAGGGGGCTGGAAAGGATTGCAAACCCGGCCAGAAGCCGTCTGCCGATAAGCGCGGCAGGGCGTCTGGCAGGGGGACAAAGGGCCCTCCGCCACACGGATTTAACTCTTCCGCGGGCCCAGGAGTTAGTCGGGGGATGGCGTGGCCCTTGCCCTCCCGGGGACTGAGAGCCGAGGAAGCAACGCTAAACGCTAGGTGACCGACTCTGCAGCCGCCCGGCACAGAGCGCTCCCGCCGCGGAGCTCGCGCCCCGGCCCGGAGCTGCCCCCGCATCCCCAGAGCCCGGGGCTCAGGGAAGGAGGCAGCCGCGTAGCGGGGGTGGAGGCGGCCCGCACCCGCCTGACCTCGGGGGATCCGGAACTCGTGGGTGCTTAGAGGGCCGCGAGGGTGCCCGGGGAGCCCACGTGGGGCCCGGGTTGGGAGGCCCGGGAGCGGCCCGGAAGCCGAGGACTTGGGGGTGGAGGCTTGCTCGGCTCCATCAAGCCTGCTGTGGGCAGTCTTGCACCGCCCCTCCCCGGCCCCAACCCCCATTGTCCAGACTTCCCAGAGCGGCGAGGAAACAACCCCATTCACCTTCAAGAAAAAAAGATAAGCAAGAACATCCCCACCCCATCGAGAGGACAGTGTCCACTTGGAGATTCTAGAGCCTTCCTTGGGGGAGCGGGTTGGTGGAGCTGTGTTCCTGCTGGGGGAAAGTGGAGAAAGCAGACTAAAATATTTGAAACAAAGATGAAAACCCATCGTACAGATGGCAGAGCTAGGCCTGTTCCCTTAGCGAACCACGTTTATTAAAAATGACTACGACTGTACATAAAAATCCAAGGTCTCTAGAAAGCCTGTAAGAGCTGGGGCGTTAAGGTTTCTCTTCCTCAGGTTACCGAAGTGGGTAGTGAGGGTGGTGGAGGAAGAGGATGATGCGGGGAGTTTTCCTTCACACCGTTTCAAGTTAGTACAGTAGCTGAATACATTCTTAACTGGCTAAGAAGTAAACAGAATATTCCCGTTTGTTGCCCCCTGCTCCTGTAGCTGTGGTCCAATGATTTGCAAATTCTTTACAAAACCAAAGCACCAATTTTACATAATCTCATATACCCATGCAACTATTTATACAATATTTTCCACATTATTCTACAGTGTATCTAAAGCACACACAACTGTACAGTGTAAAATTCTCCTCTTTTTTTTTTTTGGCGACCCCTTTGCTGTCTCCTGAGTCCTATGAGGCCCCCGGCTGGCCCGCAGGGGCACACAGCAGAGGCCTGGCA
Source organism: Aepyceros melampus (assembly GCA_006408695.1). NCBI lineage: Eukaryota > Metazoa > Chordata > Mammalia > Artiodactyla > Bovidae > Aepyceros > Aepyceros melampus. The sequence goes on along the minus strand of SJXQ01012076.1, from coordinate 142,693 downwards.
CAGGAGGTGACTGAACTTGGGCAAACATGGCTTGTTTCAAAGCCTGGGAAGATCAGTCGGGCCAAACCAGCACCTTCACAAAGCTCTTCTTGCCTCCCAGGCTTAATGTCTTCTTTCCCTAGCAGAAAGTTAACAGCAAAAATTTCCTTGTTGAAGCTTAAGGCCCACGCTTCTCTCCCAGAAGCAAAACCATTTTACCACTCTGGGCTTCTATTTGCTTACAGATTTACAGATTAAAAAAAAACCAAAACAAACAAAAAAAACACCAAAGCTTTCAACATCTTTGAGAGTGCTGGGCCCTCTGTCTCCACAGCCTCAGTTCACTGAATGTCTAGTGTCTCCAATAAATAAATCCGTAACTTTGAATCACCTTCAAATTTAAAAACACTTGAAAGTCCTCTGTTAATTTCATTAAAAAAGAAAAAAAAAGTCTAGGCTTGTTTCAGTTACCTGCAGCAATCAAAAAGCTTTGGCACCTTCTTTTAGAGAATTGCACAAAACAGGACACATCGGGGTGGAAGGCAAATGTCTTTTTGGCAACAACCTAGGCAAAGAAGACAAGAGAAACACCACCCAGTCCATGGGCAAACGGCGAGCTCATTTTGACAAGGTTAAAATAACCTTTAGGGAGTTGTGTAAAAAGCATAATAACCCCCCATGCCTTTTGAGGTGTCTTTACTGTATTCTTCAGTGTTAATGTCCTCACACTTTATGGAGGGAGAATTTTCATTGCTAGAGGTGCTAGGAGACAGCCGCCTTCGCTTACAAGCACTGGTGTATACCCCCGAATCGTTAGAGTCGAGAGACTTGATGGATGGGGGTGTCTCTATCCAAGAAGAGCCAATTTCTTCTTTGACTTTCTCCTTGGAGAGCTGATCTTCAGAGAACCCCGGGGGGCTTGTTCGGGAGGTCCATGGGAGTCCAGCTGCCATCTTCCTCTGATAAGAGCCTCTGCCTCCCCACCCTGCCATCGCGGGGAAGGCAGGGTCGGGATAGTACCCCAGGGCATGGGACGTCTGGAGGGGCAAGGATTTAATGCCATATGGGAGCAAGGTGCTGGAAGAATACTCAGACTCATAGGAACCGATGTCTATTTTGTTGGTCCCAGGTTGCTGGACAGGCGTGACAAGCCACCGCTGGGGAGGGTTGGCCACCTCTTCGCTCTGTTGGGGTGAAAGGAGGCCGTTGGTCTGTGGCACGGTTCTCTCACCATTGTAATATCGGGCTTGAGGTAAAGTGTTGACAAAGGGCTCCGGGAAGAAGGACTGAACGCCGTACCGACCTCCGGGGACAATCTGATGGGATCTAGGAGAATCCGTGGGAGATGGAGTTAACCTGTCATTTTCGGAAGCGGTGTACATGCTACAATACAAAGAGAAACACTTAAAAAAAAAAACCCTAATGTTGTCCCCAGACAGTCTACATCCCAGAAATGCATAAGGCTCTAGAGCCTGAGTCTGCTGAGTGAAGGGCCAGAGGTGGGGAGGCACCAGTCCACTTTAGCTGAACTCTTGGCTCACTGGGACAAAATTTCCCATCATGAAAGAGATAGTTTCCTCCCAGGCATTAAGCATTTAAACTAGAGAAATTCCATCTTTGCAAGTTCTAGAACTTGAACTGGGAGCAACTCTCCCTTCTATGGTGGGAAGGAATGCTGGCTGAGGTGGGTAGAAATGCCAAATTTAAAAGGCACTTGTGGGCCTTGCTGTTTGATGTTGTGAAAATGACATCCTCTTGGTTTAAGGTTTTTCTTATGTAAAAAAAATGAGAAGGAATAATCCCTGCTCCTGAGAGAATTAAAAAAAAACTGGGATCAAATGGGAAGGAGGCATATAAATGCAGATTATGAAAATTTCAAATCTCCACTCAAATGTTAAAAAAATAAAAGCTTCTCATGTTTAAGCCCTTAACATTTCTTTAGAAATGAACAAGATCCTTCTGTGAAAATTCTAAAGCAAGATTAGTCAAAGCCAAATATATGCAAAAATAAAAATGGGTAAAAATCCCAACTGTGAAAGCTCTTCGTAGAATATGGTCTCAAGAAAGTGTCTGATTCAATATGTCTCACTCAAAGATGACCAGGCAAGGAAAAATAAAGGTGCACTTACGAATCATAGTTGTCCCTGAAGCCTTTTGCAAAGGGATTGTGATCAATCTTTAGTTGAGTTATCTAGATAAGGAAAAAAGACAGTCACTGAGTGCTTTCTTTCTCACCCTGGATGGGGCTTTGGGGATGCTGGGGACTCTGGGGCACTCACATCGGTGTTTTGATAGGCAGTCACAGCGATGAACTGTGTTTCTGAGAAAGTGAAGGTCTGTGTCTTAGAGGGCTCATTCAGGTCCTCCACGCCGTCCTCTGCGACTTCCACAATGTGCAGTCGCGGCTGGTACTTGTGTAGAGACTGTAAGACTATCATCTGCCAACGGTGCAGAAAAAAGAGCAGACACATCTCAAAAGCGAAGTCGATTTTGACCAATTCTATACTTTGGAATGGAACTTGCCGACTCCTCAGCCCACAGCTAACTTTTTCTGTTGCCATTTTTGAAACTTAGAACATAGCCAAGTATGTGTGTTTCATAAACACTCTTGCCTCTTGGTTTCCTAAGTCGCCAAAAGATTTCAGTCTTTCTGTTCCTAATTGTTCACCCACTGTTATTGAAATCCATAGGAAAATGACAAAAAAAAAAAAAAAGTAGAACTGAGAAAGGTCAAAGGAAAAAAAAATACTAGGAAGTGGCAACAGGTAGCTGCAAATATTATAAACACAGTAAAGAATACAGAAACTCATTAGAAAAGAGATTCAGCCAGAAGACACCACCTCCTGTCACCCTACCTGGGTGTTGTTGTTGTTTGCGCCTTTGTTATTGGTGAGTTTTAACTTCCCAAAGGAAATCTCCTGTCTCATCCAGTGGGAACCAGTATTAGGAGACTCGGGGTGAACATACATTTTGTTGCCTAAAAGAAAATGAAACAAAACACAAAACTCAAGCATTGTGGCTGTTTGCAAATGGAGGTAGGGGGAGAAATAATTTACTACTCATGGGCAAGATTTAAGAGCTAGACTTACAATGCCCGTCTCTCCTTAGAGGCTTAAGACCAATGGAGACCCAGTAGTCTCTACTGATTCCCCTCCCAGGGGCCCTGTGCTTCCGGGCTTCCCTGGAGAAAGCAAAAATGGAGCCAAGGGGCAGTGCCTCTCGAAGGTCAATTTGCCGGTGTCTGACGCTAGAAGGTCAAGATCTGATGATGGAAGGTGATTGGATTTTTAGGATAAACTCAGCCTTGGGGAGATCTTTTCTCAAGTTAAGATTAAAATGTCAGGAGCCTTGCCCTCCGCAGAGTTTATGGCAATGACGTCCTCAGAGGTAGGGATGTGGCGGGGCAGGCTAGCTAGGGTCGTGGTTAACAAGAGGCCTGACTTAGCGATTCTCTCCCTTAATCAAACATTCAACACAAAGAAACCCCTGCTAACACCTCCAGGCCCCGGATGTGGAGGGAGCGCTGCGAGATTTGGTTGTGCGTGGTCTGAGCCGGGCTCCCGGCGCTCCACCCTGCCCAGGCCTCCTCTCTCCTCACCCTGCATGTTATTGTCCGCTTTTCCGCAGGTCACCCATTTGCCCCCCTGGAAGCGCCAGTGGTTGGGGTCCGCCAGGACCACTTCTACGAACACGTTGTAGTGGGCGGTAGATTGAGTCCGTTTATGTTGAAGCTCAAAAAAGGAAACATGCGTCTGTGCAAGGGAATAGAACCAGGAGATGTAAATCGCGACGCCCGGGCACAGACCCACGTCCGAGTACGACACTGGGAAGTCTACAAATAGAATACCGGTGGGTCAAGGGGCCCTCACCACGTACAATATTCTTGAGTTGGCAACTCGCGGGGAAATCTCTTTCCCGAAGTAATTTGCCCCAGTGTTATTTCCCCAATGCCCGCGCTTCTGCATCCCTCACTCAATTTCTCAACCCATTCAGATGCTCATTCATTTTCTTCCAGGATGTTTCTATTTAAAAATCTATTTTTTTTTTTCCCCTGACAAGTACGAGTGCCAGGGAACATTAAGTTGCTCTCGTTTAAAAACACAGAATCAAAAACTCTACTGGTAAGGCTAAAAGTGTCCCTCGGACGCCCCTCTCGCAGCACCCACCCCTCACTTTCCCCAGAATGAACCAGTGCCCTCAGTGGGATTTGTAGCCGAACTTTCTCAGGCCCGGCTTCCCAGCCCAGTCGGACTCCAGGGGCCGGCCTAACCCACTCCCCGGATCAGCCCTCGCGGCCGGCGCTCACGTCCTCGCGCTCGTCCCCCGGATGCGCCCCGTGGAGACCTTGGCGCCTAAAACTGCGGGAGCCCATCTCCAGCGCTCGGGGGGAGCCACCCCTCCAGCCTTCTGGCCGGCCTGCAGGGACCCGTGTACAGCTGGGCAGGGGGATCTAGGAAATTCAGCTTTGCGGACAAGCCTCAGTTTCCATTTCCGCCTCCTCCTCCTCAGTCTGGGTGAGGATGAGGAGAGCGAAGAGGGGAAGCAGCTTTAGCCTTAGCGCCCTGCACGAAGCGCCCGTGCGCGGACGGACTGGAGACGCGGCGTCTCCACTGGTTGAGCGAGGAAACTCTCCCAGCCACGAGCGGAGGGGCCCGGAGGCGCGGGGCAAGGAAGGCCTGTGTGGTCCTGGGGTGGCCGGGAACGGGGGCCCGCGGCCCGCCCACTCCGCTATCTGATCCTGGGAGGGATTGCGGCAGGAGGAGAAGGGGACAACCGAGGATGAGATGGCTGGATGGCATCACTGACTCGATGGGCATGACTCTGAGTGAACTCTGGGAGTTGGTGATGGACAGGGAGTCCTGGCGTGCTGGGATTCATGGGGTTGCAAAGAGTCAGACACGACTGAGTGACTGAACTGAACTGAACTGATATCCAACTGTCCCTCTGCTATTTGTTGAAAAGTCTGTTCTTTTCCCATTGAGTGATCTTGGAACCCTTGTCAAAATCAATTGCCCGTAAATGTAAAGATTTATTTTTAGACTCTCAATTCTCTTCCATAGAGGTACATGTCTATTGTTATGTCAGTGTCACAGTCTTGGTTATTGTAGCTTCGTAATAAAATTTAAATTCAGAAAGTGTAAGTCTTCCTAATTTGTTCTTTGCACTATTGGTTTTGGCCATTCTGAATCCCTTTGCATTGCCATACAAATTTTAGAATCAACTTGTGAATTCTGACAAAAATGATCAATTGGGATATTGATAGGAATTATGCTGAATCTGAGGCAGGAGATAGATGAGCTCCAGGTTAGACATTTACAACTGGCCTAAAGTTTGCATTTCATGGGACAGGAAGAAGTAGGCTTCAGGCTAGATACCTACAAGTAGCCTCCTGTTTGCATTTTCTGAGACAAGAGATGGGTTGAAATCCAGTTATGGCATTTATAATCAGACTCCTGTTTGCACTCCAAAGAGGGAATAACAACAGAAACAGAGGAAATAGCCAGTCTTTGCCTCTGGTAAACTCCTTAAGGTAATAGTCACGGCAAGGACAAAGAGGGACAAAACCTTGTTCAAGTAAAGGATTAAGGGATCTCCATTTTCCCCCTTTTGGGACAAGGAAGACTCTACACATGCACAGAATGGCTCCTTATGGGTCAAAAGTTCAGGGATAATGCTAAGCCATAATGAGTCTTGCTTCTCCCTGAAGCCTTCACTTTGGGATCCAGCTTGGTTGAGGGGTACATACGCATCCAAGGTAGGTCATGTGGAAAAGAACCAGATAATTAGCTAAAGATAAACAAAGACCAGTTAAGTCATTTATATTTGTCAGTTCTTCACCAGAAGAGAACTGTGACCTGTTTATAACAGGTGTTAGTCATAGGTTTACAGATGAGGGAACTCAGGCTTAGAGCGGTAGCTAACTTGCTCAAGATCCCACCATTAATAAATGGAAGAGACTTGAATGATTTTCAGGACAGAGTGTGCAAACAGAGCAGGCTAGCCACAGAGTCAATTTTCTCACCATCCAAAAACTCTAAAGGAAAAAGTTTAACCTACAAGAAAAATAGGTTGGGAAAATAGGCAATAGTTGGTAAGTTTCAACACATTTTTTTTTTTCAGGATGAAAAATAGAGCTGTACTGACTTAATGGGTTAGAAGTCAGCTTGAGTGTTGAAGGCAGAGCAGTAATTTGCAGAAGTCCTGGATAAGCCTCAGGACTTGGAAAGTGCAAAGTCCCACAGAAAACAGGGGTGAAACATGGAGTAGGGGTTCAAGGAGATGTGCACACAGCATGTTAAATCCCATACCTCCTCTCCCGTCTCCCTCCACCTAGGAAATATGGGGAGTTTGTATCTAGAAAAGCTGATCAGAGATCCCAGAGAGAGAAGGGGGTGGTGACAAAGGGTTCAGTATGAGGGAAGCAGATTAAACATTGGACTCTCAGTCAGCTTCTTGTCAAAGGCTGGAAGTCATACCTGCACTCCTGCTGTCTCTGGATAGCAGAAAAGAGGGAAAGACCTCTCTCCAGACAGATGGTGGCTGACACTTGGGATTCTCCCATTGGAAAATGTGGATTGTTGTGAGTCACCCTTGTAGACAGACCTACACCCACTCCTCCCCCCACCCCCCTCCACACACATCTTACTGTCAGGTTTTTGATGTCTGGATTTTTAATATGAACCAATATTCAATAGTCATCAATATAAAACAGAGCAAAATAGAAAGATAAATAGAAAAAAGGAATCCAGAGAAAACACTGATAATGCAGGAGACAGAAAACTAAAAAACAACAACAACAACAAAAAAAAACAAAAAACCCAAACTTCTTAATATCTTCAAGGACTATGAGAGGCCTCTTGGAAATTAAAACTAGGATTTGAAAAATAGAATATAAATATAGAAACTACATGAACAGGATTGGAAGATAAACTTCAGGAACTATTCCAAAGAATTTGAATTGGACAACAGAAACAAACCCATGGCAAGTGGGAAAAGAGAACTTAGATACAGTCAGGGAGATTCTATATCTGATAAAGAGAAACAGTAGAATGAGTGCACAGAGATACTGGCAGAAAGAAAATGATCAAAGCCTTGATTAAAAGCCTTCCAGAATGGAGGGGCCAAAGACTTAACTCTGAAAGGGAAAACAGAGTGCCCACAATAATGAATTTCTGGAAAAGTATCATATCATCATGTAGGATTACCCAGAATAATGTGGATTGTTGTGAGTCACCCTTGTAGACAGACCTACACCCACTCCTCCCCCCACCCCCCTCCACACACATCTTACTGTCAGGTTTTTGATGTCTGGATTTTTAATATGAACCAATATTCAATAGTCATCAATATAAAACAGAGCAAAATAGAAAGATAAATAGAAAAAAGGAATCCAGAGAAAACACTGATAATGCAGGAGACAGAAAACTAAAAAACAACAACAACAACAAAAAAAAACAAAAAACCCAAACTTCTTAATATCTTCAAGGACTATGAGAGGCCTCTTGGAAATTAAAACTAGGATTTGAAAAATAGAATATAAATATAGAAACTACATGAACAGGATTGGAAGATAAACTTCAGGAACTATTCCAAAGAATTTGAATTGGACAACAGAAACAAACCCATGGCAAGTGGGAAAAGAGAACTTAGATACAGTCAGGGAGATTCTATATCTGATAAAGAGAAACAGTAGAATGAGTGCACAGAGATACTGGCAGAAAGAAAATGATCAAAGCCTTGATTAAAAGCCTTCCAGAATGGAGGGGCCAAAGACTTAACTCTGAAAGGGAAAACAGAGTGCCCACAATAATGAATTTCTGGAAAAGTATCATATCATCATGTAGGATTACCCAGAATAAAGGAAAAACTTCTAGAAGTTCCAGGTGATTGTGTGTGTGTGTGTGTGTGTGTGTGTGTGAGAGAGAGAGAGAGAGAGAGAGAGAGTGTATGTGTGATGGATAAAAGATTTGAAACCAGAATAGCATGGAACTTCATAATAGCAAAACTGAAAGATAGAAGATAATGACACATGCCTTCAATATTCTTAGGGAAAATGAGTTTCAGCCACAATTCTATCCTCAGGCAAACTATTAATCAAATAAACTGTAAGAGAAAGACATTTTCAGAAAACCAAAGGCTTAAATATTTTACCTTCTATACACTTCCTTCAGAAGATGTGCTTCAGCAAAAGAAGGAAATTAATCAAGAAAGAGAAAGATGGTACATCACCTACATAACAGATGATTCTACACAAGAATGGGTAGCAGCCTCAAGACTGGTTCAGGGATTGGAGCTTTATTAGAGGAATTTGCCAGCAGAAGTGAAGAATAGAACCTCTGTGGCACGCGTGTGTGCTAAGTCTCTTTAGTCGTGTCTGATTTTGTGTGACCCTATGGACTGCAGCCTGCCATCTCCTCTGTCCATGGGATTCTCCAGGCAAGAATAATGGAGTGGATTGCCATGCCTTCCTCCAGGAGACTTTTTGGACCCAGAGATCAAATCTGTGTCTCATACATCTCCTGCATTCGTAGGCAGGTTCTTTACCACTAGCACCACCTGGGAAGCCCAGAACCTCTGTACTTGAGTAGACATAAATATTGTTACTGATTTTGGATTATTTGAGGGGGGAGGGGGAAGAAACCATTGGAACATAGAAAATTTGACAAATGAAAAAACAGAGTCATGATTAACTTTGGGAGGAAAGAAAGAATCAGAGGAGGAAGGATACATGATCATAATGAACATTTTGGCTGAAGAGAGTGTCAACTACAAACTGGCACTTACCAAGAGAATTGCCAGCTACTGAACAACAAAGGTGTTTGCCATCTGCCTCTACAGAGACTGAACCCCCTGCTGCTATAGCTGTGGACCTTCAACACCCCCTGAGGGAGTTCAGGGTGTAGTGAGGTGCTCTGTGCTCCAGGGAGTCTGCTGGGACAGGTCTTTAGACAGTTGGATGTTTTTAGGAACAGATTTTATGATCTCAATCCTTGCATCTCCTCAAATCTAGAGAACTAAATCCCTTCATGGTGACATCAGATCCTCATGACTAACAAAAACCTTTTGTAAAATGAATGCTTCATGGTATTGAACTCCCCCTTCACCAAAACCTTATATATTAACTTTCCCCCACTGCCATTTTGGAGCAGTCTCTCAGAGCTATCTGAGATGTTGCCTGTCTAGCCCAGTCCTCATTTTGCCCCAAATAAAACTTAACTCACAACTCTCAAGTTGTGCGTCTTTTTTGTCGACAGTTATGGCAACCATGAAGGGACCCAGAGTGGACTTCCTTTCTTCAACTGGACTCCACGAGGAACCAGAGCTTTGGTACCAGCAGCAGCCCCTTGAGCCCATCTGCCTCCTCGGGGAGTGCAGACGAATTTGGGTGAGTCTCTCCTGGTCCTTGAATCTCCCGTACTGGTTGAGATTCTGAGTTTTATTTGGTGGTGGGGCAGGTTACCTGCCCCCTCCTAGTAGGAAAGATACTGGGTGGGCCCGGGTGAAACGTCCAGGGCATACCCACTCATGGTCTAGACACTGAGTGGGGCTCAGTTGGAAGATACTGAGGAATTCCCACTCAGTCAAAAGATACTGGATGGGTGGCTGGTTGAAAGATGCCAGGAGAATTGCCACCCCAGTGGAAAGGTACTGGGTAAGCGGGCTCAATTGGAACAAAATCGAGGACTACCCAGGGCTCAGCTGAAAGATGCTGAAGTCGCTCCGTTGTAGGGGACTGAAAGGTCCTCACTGAGTGGTTAAGTAGAGGCTGATCCGACGCTAAATTTGACTGCCATTATAGAATTTGTCAGGATAAAAGTGAGGAGAATACATGGGAGCTTGGCTCTGCAGAAAAGGGAGGAGACTCCTCCTGGCCAGCTTCTGATTTCTCAGGTGACTGAGAAATTTACAGGCATGGCAGGGGCCTAGTCCTCATACCATGCAGTGGTCCCATAGGGAAACCCACTCATTCATCAACACACTTGTTCAGCCGGGGGTCACACATAACGACTGGCTGTTTAGCGACCTGAGCAGCCATGATGGTCTTAGATTGCTGGAGGCAGAATCCAAGACATGTAAGACGAGCTGAAAGGACTCTGGGGTGACTCCTGGAAGAGTTAAGCTCACAAGCAGCACATGGGCCCACTACTCAAGTGTACTAGTGATTTTTATCCCTGACAAGTTCAGCTTAAAATGGGAAACAGAATCTTCAGAAACAGAAACAAAGGGGTGTCAGAAAGCCAGCTTCTGACTAACACTCTAGACAGATTCATGGGAGCTCATACATGCAAGTACCTAGTTAACTGGAGAAATTATACTAAAAGGGATCTCAACCTAAAATGGCCAAACTGGGGTTCTTTTGATATTCAAAAATTGATATTTTTGTGTGCACAATTAGAAAAGGCCGGCCGTGCTTTGATTGGTATCTAGAAGCTTCTAAAACAGGAAATGATAGAGTAACTTCTTCGCAGAAAAGCAACAAGAAATTGCTTGAAACTATCAGAACTAAAAAGGCTGCTAGCACTGATTTTGCCAGGTCGTAGGTCTAGTGGAACTGGGAGGTCACATTTGGCATTTATGCCATTTGGCTTTTGATTTTGGGGCATCACTTTACCATCTTTTGGGGGCACTCTTGTCACTTGGCTTTTGATTTCTGGACATCTTTTTGCTTTTTGTTTCATTTGGAGTGTGACTCCTGGCTGATGAAGTTCTGGTTTGGTTTGGTTTGGTTTGTTGGTTTGGTTTGAGTGCACAGACATCTGGTACAAACTGTTCAAGCTAATAGGTGAATTGCTCACTCTAAGGTTCCACACCCCACCTGAAAACCCCTTGGGAAATTTTTTTAAATGACTGGTCAGTCTATAGCTATGATCCAATGACAAGAAAAGTGGCCTAAAAATATTTGATCTTTATTGACATAGGATAGGAAAATGAACTGAAGTGCCCTTATGTCCAGGACTTCCTGAGTAATCAACAGCCTGGGGCTGATCAAACTAAGACCCCTGCTTCCTCAGAGGGGCAATCCCTGCTGGGACCAATCTGCCCTTGTTATCAGGGCCAAGTTGAGTACTAAATTTGGGTCTGCTGCTACTGCTACTGCTGCTAAGTCGCTTCAGTCGTGTCCGACTCTGTGCGACCCCGTGGACTGCAGCCTACCAGGCTCCTCCATCCATGTGATTTTCCAGGCAAGAATACTGGAGTGGGTTGCCATTTCCTTCTCCTGTAACTGCAAGTGACACACCAATTCAACTTACTGTTATGGGGGAAAAACACCATTTAATGAGACATGAAGACAAAGCACAAACCCGACTAACGGCACACACACTGTGGACCAAAGCACGGCTATGACCAGAGCAAGTGGGGGGACGGGGGAAGGGAGATGGATGGGTAAACTACAGGCTCGGGGGCAGGGGAGGGGTCTGGATTGATGACGATTAAGCAGACAACAGGATGAGACAGGAAATCAAAACCAATGATGAAAGCAGACACACCGTCAGAGAACTCCAACAGCAAGGAAAACATACAGAACTGTTCCTTAACAAATACTCAGAAAGAAATCAAGCATGAAACCACAGAGAAATCGTCAAAGAATTTTAAATATCAACTAATTAGCCAATGATGCAAATTATAAAAACAGTGTGTCAAAAGACAACATAATGGACTAGTTATCACTTCACAGGCGGCTAAAATGATTCACGGTTAATTTAATTACAAGCTGACAATGCAGCTAACATGAAATGGGTGGTAACAGAAAAAAGTGATAATACAAGTCCAGTTACAAAACAGAGTGTTGTACACGTGATTTCATGGGAGTAAATAGCAATGCACTCACAAAACCCAAGCTAAACCCACAAGAAAGCTGGAACATAATTGGTCTAAATTTTGGCTATAAAACTATGGTCATACACACACGCAAACATCCCAAAGGATGTTTCAGGACCCCTGAAACATCCCAAAGGGAGATATTACACTAATCAGGTTCATTTTGTACACAGAATTACATGGGAAGTATTGTGAAATGAGTAATAAGTCTCAGGTTATATTGTATGGTAATATGTTACTAATATAGATATCCTAGAAACTATGGAGTTCCTAAAATTTTGATATGTTTGGGTAAAATGTTATCAGGCATAATTCTAGTTACTATCTCAAAATATTGTCATAACACTAACCAAGTTCTGAAAAAATGCTTCCTCTTCAAGATTTATAAAAAGCACTTTTGAATAAATATCAGTTTCTGAACTGGGTAAAGATCTAATGAAAAACTTGATGACTTCACAAAGGTTAATGAAAGGACTGAATGAATTGGTGAATATGCTTATAACTTTTATGGTTTCTGTATGAAAAATTACTGATTTGAATCTGTGTTTTCCAGGTGTAAGAAAAACTTCCCCTCAAACTAATTATGACAGTAATTTGGTAACATTATATTTTATAAACAAATTGAAACATTTATCTTTTCTATTTGAACCCTCCAGAGAAACTCTTAGTTTCCAGTAACTTTATCAGATAAGTTAGGAAGGTTATCTCACTAACAGGTACAGAAATATGAAGGAATTTGAAGGAATCTGAGACCTTGAGAAGGGAGGAATTCACTTAGATCTGTTAGGCAAAATCTGTGATAAACCTTTGGCATGACTTTCCTAGCCCTAAAATGTTTTATTTTAAAAGTTCAGTCTGAGACTTTTATAGTCTCAGCAAAGCAAAAAAGTTTATGATCAATTATAGTTATATAAGTCATCAGGCCAAGTTTATTGAGACCAGACCTATATTACAAACAAGTCTTAATTTGGTTATACTTGGTAAAAATAATGGTGATTTTAGGGAGAAAAAGATGTTTCAGTGAATGTTAAATCCCAGTTTGTTAATGGACGTCTGTATCTACTAAGGCTCATTTCCTGGATAATTTTTTGTTGTTAGGGGAAATTTTAATTGCATTATTAAAGGACACTCTAGGGTTGTTTCTGAAGCTTATTTTGGTAGTCTGTCTTTGGATGAAGATCAGATGCCTCATGCATGACCTGCAATCAAGATTGGAATAAGACATAATTTAAGGAACTGTCTCCAACCTGGGTGGAAGGACCTTCCTATCAGGTACTCTAAACTAGCTCATGTCTAGTGAAATCTAAGGGAGATTGACTCTTGGGTTAACTTCACTTCCAAAGGCTTCTAAGCTAGACTGGTCTATAGAGAGGTCTGCTGACCTCAAACTCACCTTAAAACAGTGCTCACACTGAGGAAACTACACTACACTAGGATAAGAAGAAGATGACATAGAAGTAGACGGCTTGCCCAAGATGCTGATCTGAATTTTATGATCATTTATAATGTTTTCTTGATTCCTGGGACCTATACCTATCAGTCACATGTTTTCTATTATGGACATGATTCTGTGCTGGTTTAAGCTCAATCCAGTTGTTGGGTTGTGGCCAGTTACCTGTGCCTAGTACTTCTGGGTTACCTGTTCTCTAGGTGGATTTCTGTTCTCTAGAGCTCTGATTGGATGCCCCCTAGGAAATTTATTTTAGATGAGTGGTCAGTAGCAGCTTGTGTGTGTGTGTGTGTGTGTGCACCTTCAATGGGGTTGGAGGATGTAATTGACCATATCTAAGCATTAACAACTTTTATAAGTAACCAGGCTATTAGCCTATTGAATTCGGTCTCTACGATAATAAAGGCAACGGCAAGGCCCTTGACACCTTACAGTATCTCAGGGAGATATCTGTGCTACAATTCAAACTGAATGCTGTATTTTCATACCTGATAAATGCTTTAATGTGACACATTTGAACCACATGAAAAGTCAGATTTCTGCTTTAAGAGATTCATTCCCTAGTCTTGATGATCTTAAAAAAAAAAAATGGTGTGGAGGCTCATGGCTAAAATATTTACTTTTAATTCCACTAATGTTATTAACTATACCACTTGTATTTTGTTCATTTCACAAGATTATTATTTGTTGTATTACTAAGTATATGACTGAGCCTCCAATGGAAATGATGACTAGACTTGAAGCAGTTGATTAAACGTATAGCTCGATATGTGATCAATGATTGTAATAGCGTAACACTAGGTATGAGAGGGAATACTTTCCTGGACCATAACTAGAAGACAGGTGTCTGGAGATCTTTGACTATTAAGACCTAGTCCAGTAATAGCACATTGAGTATCTTATCAACAAAAACCTTCTTCAGAACTGGGAACGAGCCTTCCCAGCAACACAGGACAAAACGGTCATGAAATGCCCCCCAAAGTATGGTCGGATTTATGACCACAAGGGAGCCGTGTCAACTACAATTGGCACTTACCAAGAGAACTGCCAACTACTGAACAACAAAGGTGTTTGCCATCTGCCTCTATGGAGACTGAACCCCGTGCTGCTATATCTGTGGACCTTCAACACCCCCTGAGGGAGTTCAGGGTGTAGTGAGGTGCTCTGTGCTCCAGGGAGTCTGCTGGGACAGGTCTTTAGACAGTTGGATGTTTTTAGGAACAGATTTTACGATCTCAATCCTTGCATCTCCTCATATCTAGAGAAGCACTAAATCCCTTCATGGTGACATCAGATCCTCATGACTAACAAAAACCTTCTGTAAAATGAGTGCTTCATGGTATTGAACTCCCCCTTCACCAAAACCTTATATATTGACCTACCCCCACTGCCGTTTTGGAGCAGTCTCTCAGAGCTATCTGAGATGTTGCCTCTCAGGCCACAGTCCTCATTTTGCCCCAAATAAAACTTAACTCACAACTCTCAAGTTGTACATCTTTTTTAGTCGACAAGGGAATTATATTTTACAGTTGTAGCCACATAAACCCTGTGTATTGACTTACTCAAAGATGGTGCCATAACCGTTTTTGGAGAGGAGTGGAAGGTGGAGTGATACACAGCAGGAGAGCTAAGTCCTCAGCTCACACCGTAGACTGTTGGTGGACAGTGTCTATGAATTTAAGATTCAGCAGTGCTTCCCAGGTGGTGCAGTGGAAAAGAATCGGCCTGTCAATGCAGGAGACACAAGAGACATGTGTTCAATGGTAGGCTATAGTCCGCGGAGTTGCAAAGAATCAGACACAACTTATTTAGAAATGTAGAAGTTAAAGCAAAGGCAAAGCTAGGCGACTTGAGAGGGCTTGCTTCTGAGGAGAAGCCTGGGAGAGGATGAAGGTAGGCAGGGCACTGATTATTTTTATTATTAGCCTTCAGTAACATTTGACTTTTAAAACCATGTACATTTATTGAGAGAGAGGAGAGAGAGGGAGGGAGACAGAGAGAGCCATAATTGACTTTGGGTCTCATGTCTGTGATAGCACAATACTGACTTGGCTCCCTCTTTCATGTACAACTTTGTAAACTTTCTATATCAGGGTTTGTAAAGAACTGTACCCTCCCCTCCACCGGCCACCCCTGCTGCGAGCCCCCTGCGACTCTAAAAATCTCTGTTCTGCGTCCTGCACATCTCTGTGGGGAGCCCCGTTCCAAGCTTCATGGTTCCTGTGGGCAAACTCGTTTGCAGAGTCAAGCCCACTGGGCTGTGCTTTATTGAGGAGAAGGCGCCTGGCTGACAGATCAGGATGGATTGCTGGCTCCTCTTCGGCTGCATTTGGCGAAGAGCCCTGTCGAGAGGAGGTCTAAAACAACTGTCTCCCTGCAAGCCTTTGTTTCTGGAGCCTCAACACAGAGAGAGTTATTGCAGGAAGTGGCCCTGCTGAAATGAAGAACTGGAGGCCAGGACCCTGTGCACTTGGGCTGACCTCACACTGAGAGACTGCTCTGATGGCCAACAGGCAGTGCAGGCCGGCAGCAGGGACTAAAGAAGGTCTTTAGCGGCCCACGAAACGTCCAGTTTGCTAGGCTCTGGGGAAGCTGGCCTCAGCAGGCCTGAGCTGACCTGGGCTCTCCAGAACTGCCATTTCTCCAGGAGTTGCTTTGTGCAGGCTGCCTGACTGCCTCTCTGCCACCCTGTTAGTGCCTGTGACAGGGGACTGACACCTGGAGGGGGCGGGCCTAGATGGTTTTTAATTCCTTTCTCCATAGTGGCTTCCTTAAGGTGGGACTGACTTCTTGAGATGGTCACCTGCAGGGTCAGGCATCTCTCTATTGAATGGGACTAACCCTACCTGTTAGAGTCTGAGAAAGCCTAGAATACCTCTAAGAGGTTGTTTCCTCAAAGTGTTTTTTTTTTTTTTAATGAGGCACAGCTAGGCGTTCCTGCAGGATTCAATGAAAAATGAAACCTCTGTATTACCTCCCAGAGTCCCTACCTTCCAGCCAGCCCCATTCTCCCCAATTATTTGGTATGAATCCAAATAATAGGAAAAGAAACTCTCCTCTAAGTCATAAAATACAACTGAGTAAGAAGCTCTTCTGTAATAAAACTGAAAAGCATCTTTATATTGTATTCTACTTTTCTTTTAAAATGTATCATCAATGGAAGTTTTTCTGGGTGAAAATGGGATGGTGTGTGAGTTTTCTGCTAACACTTGAATTGCGGTCACTTTAAGTCACAAACACAGTCTTAATTCAGAAATTAGAATATTTAGTCTAGAATATGCATGCTCAGTAATGTCTGATTCTTTGTGACCCCATGGACTGCAGCCCAGCAGTATCCTCTGTCCATGGGAATTCTCCAGGCAAGAATACTGGTGTGAGTTGCCATGCCCTCCTCCATGGGATCTTCTCAACCCAGGGATAGAACCCAGGTCTCCCGCATTGCAGACAGATTCCTTAGCAGCTGAGCTACCAGAGAAGCCAGAATATAATACCAGTCTAGAATATATGTACTAATAAAAAGTTACAACTTCAATCAAAATTGTCAGCTATTTCCTTTCTCCCCCAACTGAGTCCTGTGATGGACCAGCAGTTTATTGTGAGAAGGAGGTGGTGATGATGGTTCAAACAAACCCTCTCTACTCTCCCTGACATTCCTCAACCCCCTGCCTAGGCAGCCTACAGATGGGGGAATTGGAGAAAGTGTCTTCTCTTTCTTACAGGCATCCCTGCCCCTACCCATGGGCTCTGTTGGCTCTTCCCCCCTTTCCCTCCCTCCTTCTCACTTATTCCCTTTGCTTCTGCTGTTCTTGGCAAGACGGTGGAGTAGAAGGACATGTGCTCATCAACTTGCTGCTGAACAAACATTGACCGGAGAATGTTGGATCCCACCAAAACAAGATACCTCATGTCCAAGGGCAAAGGAGAAGCCCCAGAAAGATGGTAGGAGGGATGAAATCATGTTTACAATCAAACCCCACACCCACCAGAGGTGCCTGGAGGGCTCAAACAAAACCTTGTGTGCACCAGAATCCAGAGACCCCACAGAGACTGAGCCAGACCTGTGTTTGAGTCTCCTGTGGAGGTACGGGTCACAGTGGCCTGCCGCAGGGGCAGGAGCTCTGGCTGCAGTAGATCTGGGTCCTGGAGTGTGTGGCATAAGCCCTCTTGGAGGAGGTCACCAATAACCCCACCACAGAGCTGCTGAGCAGATGACCCTAAGCTGCAGAACAATTATACCCAAGAAATTCTCACACTGTTAAGAAAGTTCTATAACCCACAACAGATTTCTCAACCTGAGGATCTGGCAAAAGGACTGAGAACCCCCAGGGAACTTGACTTTGGACGCCATTGGGGTTTGACTACAGAACTTCCACAGGACTGGGGAAACAGACACTTGGAGGGCACACACACACAAAAAAACCCTTGTGTGCACCAGGACCCAGGAGAAAGGAGCAGTGACCCCAAAAGAGAAGGACCCAAATTTATCTGTGAGGGTCCAGGAGTCTCTGGCAGAGGCCTGGGTCAGTGGTGGCCTGCTGCAGGGTCAGGGGCACTGAGTTTGGTAGTGTTAGCATGGGACCTTTTGAAGGAGATCGCCATTATCTTCATCACCTCCACCATAATTTGGTCTCAGGTCAAACAATAGGAGGGAACACAGCCCCGCCCATCAAGAGAAAATTAGATTAAAGATTTACTGAGCATGGTCCCTGGTGGCTCAGAGGGTAAAGCGTCTGCCTGCAATGCAGGAGACCTGGGTTCGATCCCTGGGTCAGAAAGATCCCCTGGAGAAGGAAATGGCAACCCACTCCAGTACTCTTGCCTGGAAAATCCCATGGACAGAGAAGCCTGGTAGACTACAGTCCATGGGATCGCAAAGAGTCGGACACGACTGAGCGACTTCACTTTCTTGGAGCATGATCCTGTCCATCAGCAAAAGACCCAGTTTCCCCCAGTCAGTCTCTCCCATCAGGAAGCTTACATAAGCCTCTTATCCTTATTAGAGGGCTGCTGCTGCTGCTAAGTCACTTCAGTTGTGTCCGACTCTGTGCGACCCCATAGACAGCAGCCTACCAGGCTCTGCTGTCCCTGGGATTCTCCAGGCAAGAACACTGGATGGGTTGCCATTTCCTTCTCCAATGCATGAAAGTGAAAAGTGAAAGTGAAGTCGCTCAGTCGTGTCTGACCCTCAGCGACCCCGTGGACTGCAGCCCACCAGGCTCCTCCATCCATGGGATTCTCCGGGCAAGAGTACTGGAGTGGGGTGCCATTGCCTTCTCCTATTAGAGGGCAGATAGGATGAAAACCACAATCACAGAAAACTAATCAAACTGATCACATGGACCACAGCCTTGTCTAATTCAATGAAACTATAAGCCATGCCATGTAGGGCCACCCAAGACATGGTGGAGAGTTCTGACAAAACGTGGTCCATTGGAGAAGGGAATGGCAAACCATGTAAGTAATTTTTGCCCCATGAACAGTATGAAAAAGCAAAAACATATGACACTGAAAGAGGAACTCCTCAGGTTGGTAGGTTCCCAATATGCTACTAGTGGAGAAATAACTCCAGAAAGAATGAAGAGATGGAACAAAAGTGAAAACAATGCCCAGTTGATGTTACTGGTGATGGAGGCAAAGTCTGATGCTGTAAAGAACAATATTGCATAGGAACCGGGAATGTTAGGTCCATGAATCAAGGTAAATTGGAAGTGGTCAAACAGGAGATGGCAAGTGAACATTGACATTTTAGGAATCAGTAAACTAAAATGAACAAAGCTAGTGGAGGTGATGGAATTCCAGTGGAGCTATTTCAAATCCTAAAAGGTGATGTTGTGAAAGTGCTGCACTCAATATGTCAGCAAATTTGAAAGACTCAGTAGTGGCCACAGGACTGGAAAATGTCAGTTTTCATTCCAATCACAAAGAAAGGCATGTCAAAGAATGCTCCAACTACAGCACAATTGCACTCATCTCACACGCTAGTAAAGTAATGTTCAAAATTCTCCAAGCCAGGCTTCAGCAATATGTGAACCATGAACTTCCAGATGTTCAAACTGGTTTAAGAAAAGGCAGAGGAACCAGAGATCAAATTGCCAACATCCACTGGATCATCAAAAAAGCAAGAGAGTTCCAGAAAAACATCTATTCCTGCTTTATTGACTATGCCAAAGCCTTTGACTGTGTGGACCACAATAAACTGTGGGAAATTCTGAAGGAGATGGGAATCCCAGACCACCTGACCTGCCTCTTAAGAAACCTGTATGCAGGTCAGGAAGCACAATTAGAACTGGACATGGAACCACAGACTGGTTCCAAATAGGAAAAGGAGTACGTCAAGGCTGTATATTGTCACCCTGCTTATTTAACTTATATGCAGAGTACATCATGAGAAACGCTGGGCTGGATGAAGCACAAGCTGGAATCAAGATTGCCAGGAGAAATCTCAATAACCTCAGATATGCAGATGACACCACCCTTATGGCAGAAAGTGAAGAGGAACTAAAGAGCTTCTTGATGAAAGTGAAAGAGGAGAGTGGGAAAAGTTGGCTTAAAGCTCAACATTCGAAAATTTAAGATCATGGCATCCAGTCTCATCACTTCATGGCAAATAGATGGGGAAACAGTGGCTAACTTTATTTTTTGGGCTCCAAAATCACTGCAGATGGTGATTGCAGCCATGAAATTAAAAGACGCTTACTCCTTGGAAGGAAAGTTATGACCAACCTAGACAGCATATTCAAAAGCAGAGACATTACTTTGCCAACAAAGGTCCGTCTAGTCAAGGTTATAGTTTTTCCAGTGATCATGTATGGATGTGACATTTGGACTATAAGGAAAGCTGAGCACAGAAGAATTTATGCTTTTGAACTGTGATGTTCAAAGAAGACTCTTGAGAGTCCCTTGGACTGCAAGAAGATCCAACCAGTCCATCCTATAGGAAATCAGTGCTAGGTGTTCATTTGAAGGACTGATGTTGAAGCTGAAACTCCAGTATTTGGCCCCCTGATGCTGGGAAAGATGAGGGCAAGAGGAGATAAGGACAACAGAGGATGAGATGGCTGGATGGCATCACTGACTCAATGCACATGGGTGTGGGTAGGCCCCAGGAGTTGGTGATGGACAGGGAGGCCTGGCGTGCTGCAGATCATGGGGTCGCAAAGAGTTGGACACGACTGGGCGGCTGAACTGAACTGAACATAGCTCAGGCTTTCCTGAGCTTGGCTCTGCATGCTCTCCTGCCCCAGCACAGTCACGGCAGCCGTGCGAGGCAGACCTCCTCCCGTCCCGGGCTAAGTCTCCATTCATGTTTGAAGCCAGCCTGCTGTCTCAGTTTTCTAACATAGAAAGCTTGGGGCTCAGGCTGCCTTTGATACCGACAGTTCTGGTTCTCACTTGGCTTTATCTATAGTTCAATGGATCCCTCCCAAAGTCAGAAAAACTGGGAGCACTTGTCCCTGAGAAGCAGCCATGGGATGCTTTCTTTGTTACAGCTGTTAATTAGAGGGATCAATAGAACATCATTTCCCCTGTGACTAAGCAAAGAGAGCTGATTCCAAGTCTTGTTGTTTTCTGAGCTGGTTTAGCTGCAGTGTTATCCTCTTCATGAATGGAGTGGTCATTGCTGTTTGTCCGAGATGAGTAATAATGAAGGTGGGAAAGAGCGCATCCACTCCCTGGGCAGTTCCCCTGGGCGGCCAGAGGGGAAACTGGGCAAATAGGATGAGATAATGGGTTTAAGTATTTTGTAAGCTGTAAAGCAGTATTGGAGAAGGAAATGGCAACCCACTCCAGTGTTCTTGCCTGGAGAATCCCAGGGATGGGGAAGCCTAATGGGCTGCCGTCTATGGGGTCGCACAGAGTCGGACACGACTGAAGCGACTTAGCAGTAGCAGCAGCAAAGCAGTATATGTCAAGGATTGTTGTAGCAAAGGGCGCTCTGTATCTTTTATTGCTTACCTTGTCTCTCTGGGCTTGGGAACATGAACTTCTCTTTAGCGTCTGTGAACTGTTCTAAGAGCTTTCAGGTGCGGCCCCTCCCTGAGGCACACACTGGCAGGAAGTGAAGGTAAGAGGTGGTGCCCAGCAGGGACTCCAGTGACTTTTGGTTGAATGAATAAATGGAGAAAAACAGAAAGTTGTTTCCTGACAGGCACAGATATGGGTTTGAAGGCCTCCAAATCCCAATTAAGGTAGTTGATTTTAGAAATAAACAACCCCTAAAAGAAGTTTCAAACCTTAACTTAGACCATGCGTGATCATCTTCAACCAGCAGTATCTGAGCTCATGAGGGTGCCCAGTACTTGCTTGAAGTGCATCCCATGGTCCTTTTATTAAACTCCCCAATATTTCCAAAGATGAGGATACTATTTCATACTTCTGTCACTATTTTTCTCTACTTACAGCTATTTTAAAGATGGGAAAACTCAGTGTAGGGAGGCTCATTAGCTCATCCAAGGGATCCCAGGTCATGAGGGGCAGAGCCCACAGTGGACTTGGGCCAACCTTTAAAGTCCAGAGAATAACATTCTGCTGTGGGGCTGACAGAAATCTCTGTTCACCCATCATGTTAGACAATGCAAGTTTGTGCTCCTGACCCATGGTGAGGCCAGAGAAACTGAAATGTCAGAGTTTGGAGCAGAGAAATGTTTATTGCAGTCTGTGCAAGGAGAGGAGTGGCTCATGACCCCCCAAGACCCTGAATGCCCCACAGCATTTCAGCAAAGCAGCTCCAAAGGCAGGGTGAAGGAGGAGCATATGGTCGGCTATTGCGAACTTCTTGGTGTGAGAATCCTTTGTTCTTGCAGCTATCCACTTGGTCAGTTCAGAATGTTCCCGTGAACCTCCAGTAAGACAAATGTTCTGCAATTTTTTATCTCTCTATGAATGGAAAAGTGTTACACCATTGAAGGTCAGAGCCTTGAGAATGGGTTATCCTGTATATTTCAGGCTATAGGCAGCAGTCTTAACGGGAAGCAAAAGCTAAAAGTAACAGACCTAATATAGAGTCAGATTTTTCATCCCAATTCCAAAGAAAGGCAATGCTAAAGAATGCTCAAACTACCACACAGTTGCACTCATCTCACATGCTAGTAAAGTAATGCTCAAAATTCTCCAAGCCAGACTTCAGCACTATGTGAACCGTGAACTCCCTGATGTTCAAGCTGGTTTTAGAAAAGGCAGAGGAACCAGAGATCAAATTGCCAACATCTGCTGGATCATGGAAAAAGCAAGAGAGTTCCAGAAAAACATCTATTTCTGCTTTATTGATTATGCCAAAGCCTTTGACTGTGTGGATCACAATAAACTGTGGAAAATTCTGAAAGAGATGGGAATACCAGACCACCTGACCTGCCTCTTGAGAAATCTGTATGCAGGTCAGGAAGCAACAGTTAGAACTGGACATGGAACAACAGACTGGTTCCAAATAGGAAAAGGAGTACGTCAAGGCTGTATATTGTCACCCTGCTTATTTAACTTATATGCAGAGTACATCATGAGAAATGCTGGACTGGAAGAAACACAAGCTGGAATCAAGATTGCTGGGAGAAATATCAATAATCTCAGATATGCAGATGACACCACCCTTATGGCAGAAAGTGAGGAGGAGCTAAAAAGCCTCTTGTTGAAAGTGAAAGAGGAGAGTGGAAAAGTTGGCTTAAAGCTCAACATTCAGAAAACGAAGATCATGGCATCTGGCCCCATCACTTCATGGGAAATAGATGGGGAAACAGTAGAAACAGTGTCAGACTTTGTTTTTTTGGGCTCCAAAATCACTGCAGATGGTGACTGCAGCCATGAAATTAAAAGGCGCTTACTCCTTGGAAGAAAAGTTATGACCAACCTAGATAGTATATTCAAAAGCAGAGACATTACTTTGCCGACTAAGGTCCGTCTAGTCAAGGCTATGGTTTTTCCTGTGGTCATGTATGGATGTGAGAGTTGGACTGTGAAGAAGGCTGAGCGCAGAAGAATTGATGCTTTTGAACTGTGGTGTTGGAGAAGACTCTTGAGAGTCCCTTGGACTGCAAGGAGATCCAACCAGTCCATTCTGAGGGAGATCAACCCTGGGATTTCTTTGGAAGGAATGATGCTAAAACTGAAGCTCCAGTACTTTGGCCACCTCATGCGAAGAGTTGACTCATTGGAAAAGACTCTGATGCTGGGAGGGATTGGGGGCAGGAGGAGAAGGGGATGACCGAGGATGAGATGGCTGGATGGCATCATGGACTCATTGGACGTGAGTCTGAGTGAACTCCGGGAGTTGGTGATGGACCAGGGAGGCCTGGCGTACTGCGATTCATGGGGTCGCAAAGAGTCGGACACGACTGCGCGACTGAACTGAACTGATTACACTTTCACCATCCTTGGACATGACAATCAGCTCTAGGCTCTGTATTTTCAGGGAATGTTAGATAAATAGAGTAAATTAATAGGATTTGGGGAGGGAATACACAAACTAAGTTCACTGCATGACCACACAGGCATCTCGGGGTGTTCCAACTAGACCAGGTTTCTCAGCAGTGGTGCTTTGACACCTGGGGCTGGATTGCTCTTTGTTGGGGACTGTCCTGTGTACTGTGGGCTATTTACTTGGACCGATTTCCTCCACCCTGGTGTCACAGCTTGTTCTCCCCCAGCTGTGATGACAAACAATATCTCTGGACATTGCTAAGTGTCCCCTGGGAGATAATCTCTCACTGTCACCCCTGTGTGAGAACCACTGACTTAGAGAAATGAAGGTTCAGGAGGACACACTACCATTAAATACTTTAAAAAGTTTCAGGATGTGTGATCTTGATAAAGACCCTGAGCAGTCAGTTGGGCTCAGAAGAGCTGGATCTTCTGAACTGTGATATGTGTAGTTAACTAGAAGGAGAGAAGCTGGGAGGAAGACTTCCCTGGAAGGAAGAGGGGAGGGTTGGTACCTTTGAGTCACATGTTGAACATTCTGTGTGAGGTGATTATCAGATAAAGAGAAGATTCAAGTTGCAGTCTTTCCTTTGTCTGTCTATTTGGACAGACTCAGCTTTCCTTACTTTTTTATTCAACACATATTTACTTAGTACACACTGTGTCTGTCATTAAATTGAATGGAATTATTTCTTTCCATGGGCTTCCCCAGTGGCTCAGTGGTAAAGAATCTGCCTACAATGTGGGAGCTGCAGGCAACATGGGTTCAATCCCTGGGTTGGGAAGATCTCCTGGAGGAGGGTGCGACAACACACTCCAGTATTCTTGCCTGGAAGAGCAAGGCTACGGTCCACGAGGTTGCAAAGGGTCAGACACGACTGAAATGGTTCACAAGTCTCAGCATTTCTTTCCATGCCCAGGGCCCAACACACAATACACGCTCACAGTGCTTGTTGAACTTGATCTTGAATTGATTAACGGGGACAATTGCCTGTGAAAATAAGGTCATCTTGGAAATGGGTCTGCCATGGATCTCAGGGCTGCTAAGGTATCAGTTATCAACAGGTGACATGTGATATCCCAATCATATACACACTTATCGATCTATAATGAAATGCAGTGGACTTATTGATGACTAACTTATTTATCTCCTTCAATGTCTGACCTCATCATGATGGTGCTCCTTGCTGTGGTAGAAGTTAGTAGAACAGATTCTGAGGAAAGTTTTCCAGCTTGGTCATAGGGATGGGAACAGAGATGGGAGGAAGCACAGTCACTGATAGGCTTTCTCTGAGGCTAGGAGGCCAGAAGGGGCCTTGGTGATGGGTACTCACAGGAGACGGCTCTGGAAGAGACTTGAGAAGCAACCAGAGACCAGAGGGAAAGTCAAGTGAGCTGGCCCAGGCAAGGGACAAACCAGGAATGTTTCTAATTATATTCCCTATTTATAAGGAAATTTTATATCTATTTGGGCTTCCCTGGTGGCTCAGACAGTAAAAAAATCCGCCTGCAATACAGTAGATCCAAGTTCAGTTCCCCAGTTGGGAAGATCCCCTGGACGAGAGCATGGCAACCCATTCTAGGATTCTTGTCTGGAGAATTCCCACAGACAGAGAAGCTTGGCAGGCTACAGTCCATGGGGTCTCAAAGAGTAGGACGTGATGGGAGCCACTAAGCACAGCACATATCTATATAGACATAGATACAGATTTACATATTTTGGCTATAAAATTATGGGAGATCATTGTAGGGAAAAAGAAGGAAAAGACAGAAGAAAATAAGACTCCACGTTTCTTTCATCACCCCACTGATAGCAGATGTTCCTTTGCAGCCTTTTATGTACACATATGACTTCACAGTGTGTTTTGAACAATTTCCCATGTCAGTAAAAGTTAAACATCACTTCAGTGGCTGCAAAATAATCTATTTGGTATTTCATCACAGCTTCTTTATCCTTGTCCTTGTTTCCCGGTTTGTCTCAATTATAAATCATACTACAATTTGGAAAGCTTCTGTGTCGAAAAAGGTCTGTATGAGGTCAGAGAGACAGTAGCTTTAAATGGGATGTGCCTGTAGCAGTCAGGACCTGAGGGAAATGAGTGACGTTGGACTTCCAATGATTACCACCCTCAGCGATGTCCTCGGGGTGCTGCTGTGAGATCGAGCTTCTCCTATGGGGGCCTCAGTGGGGCACAGGGGGCAGGGCTCCAGTTTTCTGGGTGCAGCTGGCTCCCAGGCAGTGTGTGACGAAGGCCTTGCTTCCCAGCTGCCATGATGGAGATTCGCTACGTGCCAGCATGAGGATGTGCGCTCTGAGTCAGAGTGCAGTTAGGTCCTGTCCTGGTGCCCTGCTGGCAAGGATGCCCTCATTGCTAGACAGGAGTGCTCCTGTGCCCTTGTAATGTTGCAGGTATAACGGTGTTACAGGTATGCAGCATAATAAAAAGGCTATTTGTTTTTTGTCCATAGTTCATGGCACAGAGTCCCCAAACCGTTGGAGTTTCCTGATAGGAGTATCTTTGGTAATTTCCAACGAGCCTCTTCAGATCACACCTGAGCTTATATGAATGAGATGAATCTTGGCCCTAGGTGTGGAGGGAGACACTAGAGAGCCTCTGGGTGGGGGCTGACCACTAGGAGAACCAACTCTTTGATTAGCGGTTTAGAGCTCAGACCCTTTGAGTCCTGGGAGAGGGGCTGGAGGTTGAGCTCATTTACTTGGCCAATAATTTAATCAATAGAAAGTAAAGAAAGTAAAAGTCACTCAGTCATGTCCGACTCTTTGTGACCCCATGCAGTCCATGGAATTCTCCAGGCCAGACTACTGGAGTGGGTAGCCCTTTCCTTCTCCAGGGGCTCTTCCCAACCCCGGGATTGAATCCAGGTCTCCCACAGTGCAGGCAATTCTTTACCAGCTGAGCCACCAGGGAAGCCCAATTATCAACAGTGCCCACATAATAAAACTTTAATAAAAACACCAAAACAATGAGGGTAAGGAGAACTTCCTGGTTGGCTAAGACCATGATGTTCTGGGAAGGTGGCATGCCCAATCCCAAGGGAGAGGGCGTGGAAACTCTATGCCTGTGCCCATCCCCCCATACTCACCCATGTATTATCTCTTCCATGTGGCTGTTCCTGAATTGTACCCTTTAAATAAAACCATGATGGTAGCATTTTCCTGAATTATAGGAGTCATTCTAGTGAATTATTAAAATTGCAGGGAGGTTGTGGGAATTCTCTAAATTTATAGCCATTGGTCAGGTGGGTGGATGGCCCCCAAGATTTGCAACTCATACCTGATTTGGAAGCAGTCTTGTGAGATTGGGCCTTTGACTGTGGAGTCAGTGCTGACCCCAAGTGGATGGTGTCAGAACTGAACTGACTTGTAGAACAGTAGTCCCCAAGCTTTTTGGCACTAGGGACCAGTTTCATGGAGGAAAATGTTTCCACCGACTGGGGTGAGTGAGGGATGGCTTCAGGATGATTCAAGCACTTTACATTTATTGTGCCACCACTGATCTGATGGGAGGTGGAGTGCAGGTAGTAACACAAGTGATGGGGAGGGTTGTAAATGCAGATGAAGCTTCGCTCACTTGTGTGATGCTCACCTCCTGCTATGAGGCCCAGCTCCTAACCAGCCACAGAATGATCTGCAACCCAGAGGCTGGGTACCCCTGTTGCAGGACACACAGCTGGAGCTGAGGACTGGTTGTTGTCAGCATTACACAGGTCATCCAGCCTCTCACTTAAGATCATCCCTCTTCTTTGCTCTGATTCTGTTCTCTCTCACCAAACTTTTGATAGCAGTTTGGTTTCCCAAATAGACTTTTACATGGTGGATAGATTGAGTTAACTAACCAACATGTGTTTGACAATTAAGTAAATTGGGTGGTGGTTTCTCTGTCTCTGATGATTTGCTAGAATATAATAATGTTATCCTATAAGGTGACCAAATTCCAGTTTTCCTGGAAATTTCCTTGTTTTAAAACTGAAAGTCCTCTGCCTTGGAACCTCCCTCAACCCTGAGAAAACTGGGACTACTGGTCTCCCTATCTTCAGGACAAGAGCCTCCTAACAATCCAGGATAAGCATGAGTCTGGGTCTTGGAGACAATGGCCCAGTCTCACTGGCAGATATTCGTTCCCTCCACAGAAGAATCCATAGGCTTCCAGGCACTTGAGTGGGGCTTACTGTTTAAACCAAAGCACATTTGAGTGACAAATATCTATAAAGCAGATCCAAAGTCCAAAGGCTGTCATCACAACTTTGTACCAAGGAAGATGCTGCTAAAAGCAGAGAAGTCTAGTCATGATACTGGTCCTGGCCTGAGGAGTGGGTTTCCTGACAGTGTTCCTGCATGTGGGCATAGTCGCTCAGTCATGTCTGACTCGTTTATGACCCCATGGGCTGTAGCCCACCAGGCTACTCTGTCCATAGAATTCTCCAAGCAAGAGTACTGGGGTGGGTCACCATTCCCTTCTCCAGGGGATCTTCCTGACTGAAGGGTCAAATCCAGGTCTCCTACATTGCAGGTGGATTCTTTACTGTTTGAGTCACCAGGGAAACCTGACGGTGTTCCCAGCACTGGCCGTTGTGGTGGACCTCAAAGAGAACACCTAGAGCAGAGTTTAGTGAGCATAACAGGATGGGGACTTGTTATAGAGAAGATTCCTGGGTGCAATTTCTCTGTATTCTCTGATTTAAGATTTCCAGGAGCAAGGTTCAGGATTCTGAATTTTAAATAAGATTCACCACTAATGGTGATCATCCACAGTTTTAGAACCATGACCTCAGCAAGTGAGAAAATATATTTCCATACACTCACCACCTACATATCCATGCAGTAACCATCTATACAATCTCCTATAATAAAAGAGGAGAGTAGTTATTAAGCAGAGTGCTTTGTGGGGCTGTATCTGTTGCAAGTGGCATAAAGCCTGCTCTCTGTTGGCTCTGCGTTTAGAACGACTGTATGTACACAACTCTGGACAGTCAGGAAGATCATTGGAAGCAGTGAAAGCAGAATGACAAGGAGCCCAGATCATACTGCTGTTGGGGTTACATGGGTGAGGAACTTTTGTTTTTCTCTTCAGATCTCCTTGAATTCCTCCCAGGTGGTTCAGGCTCTGCTTCCGCTCCACCAGCTTCCTGAAGCAAGCACCAAGCAGTTTGCCAGGAAAGCCTATTATCAGAGCAAAACAAACACCTTCTGCTTGCATCTTGCTGCTTCACTGCATGTTGGAAGTTTATGAGACTGATGGGGATTCAGAGGGACACATTTGGCTGCCTCTCCTACCTACTTAGCTTGTGCTCTATAAATCAAATGACTTTTTTTTCTCCAAAGTGCCTTTAAGATTGCTAGCTGGCCCTTATCTGAGAGAGGGTTTCAGCTGGGGCTAATTTTTTCATTTTACAAAAAATAACAGCGCAGCACCCCTGCCCTAACAACCCAGGCTTCTACCATCTGTTTGAGTGAAACCAGGAGTCCTTTCTCTATGGAACAGATGTTGGAGGAAACCACCCAGAGGACTCAGTGCTCAGGGTGACTGCACTGTGAGTTTACAGCACTGGGTGGCCTGTCCTTACCTCCTTGCTTGCTCCTCTCCCCTGGAGAGGATTCATGTTGGTGTTTGCCTTATCCATCCCCTGCTGTATGTTGCCTGTTCCTCCAGATCTCTCAGGCTCTCTTTGTCACTCTGACATCCCCTCTTTGTATCTGCTTGCCAGTGAGTGATGAGTGGCACTCTTTTGTGTCCTTATTTGCAAATAGAAACACAGCAATGATTCCTGGAAAGAGCCCATCAATATTCAGTTCAGTTCAGTTGCTCAGTCATGTCTGACTCTTTGCGACCCTGTGGACTGCAGCATGCCAGGCTTCCCTGTCCATCACCAACTCCCGGAGCTTACTCAAACTCATGTCCATTGAGTCAGTGATGCCATCCAACCATCTTGTCCTCTGTCATCCCCTTCTCCTCCTGCCTACAATCTTTCCCAGCATCAGGGTCTGTTCCAATGAGTAAATTCATCATATCAGGTGGCCAAAGTATTGGAGTGTTAGCTTCAACATGAGTGAATTAACGACTATTCAGGATGTGGCATTCATTCAGAATGAGTGAATGAATGAATGAATAGCCAATGAATATTCAGGAATGATTTCCTTTAGGATTGACTGGTTTGATCTCCTTGGAGTTCAAGGAACTCTCAAGAGTCTTCTCCAACACCACAGTTCAAAAGCTTTAATTCTTCAGTGCTCAGCTTTCTTCACAGTCCAACTCTCACATCCATACATGACTACTGGAAAAACCATAGCCTTGACAGATGGACGTTTGTTGGCAAAGTAATGTCTCTGCTTTTCAATATGCTGTCTAGGTTGGTCATAGCTTTTCTTTTGAGAAGCAAGCGTCTTTTAATTTCATGGTTGCAGTCATCATCTGCAGTGATTTTTGGAGACCAAGAAGATAAAGTCTGTCACTGTTTCCATTGTTTCCCCATCTATTTGCCATGAAGTGATGGGATTGGATGCCCTGATTCATTTTCTCAATGTGGAGTTTTAAGCCAACTTTTTCACTCTCCTTTTTCACTTTCATCAAGAGGCTCTTCAGTTTCTCTTCACTTTCTGCCATTAGGGTGGTGTCATTTGCATATCTGAAGTTATTGACATTTCTCCCGGCAATCTTGATTCCAGCTTGGGCTTCATCTGGCCCAGCATTTCACATGGTGTACTCTGCATAGAAGTTAAATAAACAAAGTGACAATATACAGCCTTGATGTACTCCTTTCCCAATTTGGAACCAGTCTGTTGTTTCATGTCCAGTTCTAACTGTTGCTTCTTGACCTGTATACAGATTTCTTAGGAGGAAGGTAAGGTGGTCTGGTATTCCCATCTCTTGAAGAATTTTCCACAGTTTGTTGTGACCCACACAGTCAAAGGCTTTGGCATAGTTAAGAAAGCAGAAGTAGATGTTTTCCTGGAACTCTCTTACTTTTTCGATGATGCAATGGATGTTGGAGTGCAGTGAAGAGGCAAGTAAATCTATATAGTGTATATCTTCCAGGCTTTTGTCCACCTTTGTCCAATTATGTCACTTCTCTTTCTATACCTGACCTGTCCTAGGACATTCCCTGACATGCTTGTGCATCATTTTGCCAAGATGGATTCCAGCCCAGAGACCTATGGGAAGGTTGACAATATACGTTATTGGTTGGCGTCCTATCCCTTTTAACCCTCAAGGGTGTTTCTGTGCATGTGCAGTCAGGAAGAGCTCTTTGATCTCAAGAATGAGAAATATGTGTTCTCTTATCTCCTACCCAAGCAGGACTCAGCTCCTCCTTGCTCTTCCATCATTTTTGTCTTGGAGTATCTGTCTACAGGGAAAAGTTTCCAGCTGCACAGCCTGGGAACCCATCTATCTCCTACCTCACTATAAACAAGAGAGTGATGCCAGCAAAAAAACTTCAGTGGCAACCCACTCCACTATTCTTGCCTGGAGAATCCCATGGATGGAGGAGCCTGGTGAGCTACAGTCCACGGGGTCACAAAGAGTCAGACACAACTGAGCGACTTCACTCACTCACTCACTCACTCACTCAATGGAACTCTGAGAGGTAGCTTGTGACATTGAAAGGATTAAAGGATAAGCTATTGGAAACTAATCCAAACTTAGAAAGAACTATGGCACTTTGTCAAGGCACAGAAAAGCTGCTCACTCAGTGTAGTAAGTTATACAACAAGAAAACCACTGTTTCAATGCCTCTTACTAATTTTTAAAAAGAAGTGAAACACCCTGTCAATGATTTTAGTGTTTTAAATTAATGTAGTAAATAGTATTGGTTTACTAGTTTTTCATTTCCATATATATTTATAACCCCTGAACAAAAGAACTGTGGTGTTGGAGAAAACTCTTGAGAGTCCCTTGGACTGCAAGGAGATCAAATCAGTCAATCCTAAAGGAAATCAATCCTGAATATTCATTGGAAGGACTGATGCTGAAGCTGACACTCCAATACTTTGGCTAACTAATGTGAAGAACTGACTTATTGGAAAAGACCCTGATGCTGGGAAAGACTGAGGGCAGGAGGAGAAAGGGACAACAGAGAATGAGATGGTTGGATGGCATTACTGACTTGATGGACATGAATTTGAACAAGCTCTGGAAGTCGGTGATGGACAGGGAAGCCTGGTGTGCTGCAATCCATGGAGTTGCAACGAGTTGGACATGACTGAGCAACTGAACTGAACTGAAACAAAAGAATTTTTAATGTTTGAATGGAAATTTTTAGAAGTTACTTAATGATCATAATTTTCTCAATGATTATTAAGTTCATTTGAACAGTTTCTTCTGACTACATGGTTTTTTCCCAGTCCATCCTTACTCTGCAAAGTGAAGACTGCTGAATATACTGAGATCAGAGGTTAGGGATGCCATAGGTGAAGCAAAGCTAATCATCACAATTGTAATTGTTTGTGAATTTGTAGTAATGTGATCCTGTTTTTTATGCAGAAAAAAAAAATCTGTGTGTGTGTGTGTGTGTGTGTGAGAGAGAGAGAGAGAGAGAGAGAGAGAGAGAGAGAGATTGGGAAGTTGGTCAATGGCCTCCCCATTTGTTGAGTGCTGGAGGAAAATACTGTTACTGACCAGGGTTCTTAGCCTCTTTAATCAATAGAAATTGATCAGAGACCAGACAAGAAATCCAAGCAAGGCTTTATATTGGGGCCCCTCTTGCAGCAGTGGGGGAGCAAGAAAAAAGAGCACATGGTCTTCCTAGCTTGTTCACTGAAAGGGGCTTGAGCTGGCTGTTTCTATGGGGTGAGGGTAGGGGCGTGTCCAGGGGGCATGCCAGAGGGGTGGCTCAAGTGATTTGCCCACACCTTTGGTAGTGTTGTGTGCAAGCGGCATGCACAATACACTGCTTTTGCTCTCAAAATCCTGTTGATGATCCTGGCTTTTTAGCAGTGGCAGTTGGGTATTCAGTCTTTTCACACCTTGTCGTCCATAGTTTGCCTCAACTGCACATCTATTGCTGTTATCGTTGTTCAGTCTCTAAGTCATGTCTGACTCTTTGAGACCTCGTGGACTACAGCATGTCAGGCTATCTTGTCCTCCACTGCCTCCCCGAGTTTGCTCAAATTCATGTCCATTGATTTGGTGATCTCATCCTCAGCTGTCCCCTTCTTCTTTCACCTTAAGTCTTTCCCAGCATCTGGGTCTTTTCCAATGAGTCAGCTCTTCACATCAGGTGATCCAAGTATTGAAGCTTCAGCAACAGAGCTTCCAATGAGTATTCAGCATTGATTTCCTTTAGGGTTGACTGCTTTGATCTCCTTGCTGTCCAAGAGACTCTCAAGAGTCTTCACCAGCACCACAATTCAAAACCATGAATTTTTGGCATCCAGCCTTCCTTGTGGTCCAACTCTCACATCAACACATGACTACTGGAAAAACTATAGCATTGACTATATAGACCTTTGTCAACAGAGTGAAACAGTAGTCTCTGCTTTTTAATAGGCTGTATAGGTTTATCATAGCTTCTCTTCCAAGGAGCAAGCATCTTTACTTTCATGGCTGTAGCTACTATCTTATGTGATTTCGGAGCCCAAGAAAAGTCTGACACTGCTTTCACTTTTCCTCCTATTTGCCATAAAGTGATGTGGCCAGATGCCATGATCTTAGTTTTTATATTTTGAGTTTCAAGTCAGCTTTTTCACTCTCCTCTTTCACATTAATCAAGAAGCTCTTTAGTTCCTCTTCATTTTCTGCCATTAGAGTGGTATCATTTACTTACATGAAGCTATTGATATTTCTCCCAACAATCGTGATTCCAGCTTGTGATTCATCCAGCCTGGCATTTTGCATGATGTACTCTGCATATAAGTTAAAAGCCTTGTTCTACTCCTTTCCCAACTTGGAACCAGTAAATTGTTCCCTATCAAATACTAACTATTGCTTCTTGACCTGCACAGAGTTTCTCAGGAGACAGGTAAGGTGGTTTGGTACTCCTGACTCTTTAAGGATTTTTCAGTTTGTTTTGATCCACACAGTGAACAGCTTTAGTGTAGTGAATGAAGCAGAAGTTTTTCTGGAATTCTCTTTCTTTCTCCATGATTCAGTGAATGTTGGCTATGACCAACATGTTCTCTTGAAAAAACTCTGTTAGACTTTGCCCTGCTTGATTTTACTTCATTTTATTCCAAGGTCAAATTTGCCTGTTATTCTGGGTATCTCTTGACTTCCTACTTTTGCATTCCAATCCTCTATGATGAAAAGGATATCTTTTTGATGCTAGTTCTAGAAGGTATTATAGATCTTTATAGAAAGAACCAGTTAACTTCAGCTTCTTTGGCATTAGTGGTTGGGGTATAGACTTGAATTACTGTGATGTTGAATGGTCTGTCTTGGAAATCAACGAGATCATTCTGTCATTTTTAAGACTGGACCAAAGCACCATATTTCTGACTCTTTTGTTAGCTATGAGGGAGACTCCATTTCTCAGAAGGGATTCTTTTCCACAGTGGTAAATACAATGGTCATTTGAATTAAATTCACCCACTCCAGTTAATGGATTTATAAGATGTTGATGTCAATCTTGTCATCTCCTGCTTAGCCACAACAAATTTACCTTGATTCATGGACCTAACATTTCAGGTTCCTATGCAATATTGTTCTTTATAACATTAGACTTTCCTTTCACCATGAGACATATCCACAACTGAGCATCGATTTCTGCTTTGGCCCAGCTGCTTCACTCTTTCTGGAGGTGGTCATAATTGCCCTTCACTCTTCCCCAGTAGCATGTCAGACTCCTTCAGACCTGGGGGCGCTCATCTTCT
This sequence comes from Aepyceros melampus, assembly GCA_006408695.1. NCBI lineage: Eukaryota > Metazoa > Chordata > Mammalia > Artiodactyla > Bovidae > Aepyceros > Aepyceros melampus. The sequence continues at coordinate 108,206 of SJXQ01012076.1, read as the reverse complement.
GGTATCATATCTCTGCCTTTTCACACTGTCCATGGGGTTCTCCAGGCAGTAATATTGGAGTGGGTTGCCATTTCCTACTACAGAGGAACGTGTTTTGTCAGAACCCTTCACTGTGACTTGGGTCTTGGCTGACTCTGCACAACATGGCTCATAGCTTTACTGACTTAGGCAAGCCCCTTCATCATTAGGTTGTGATCCATGAAGGGCCAACTGCACATGTGTGCAATTATTTTTAGTCCCTTATAGTTTCTTAACTTCTTATAGAAGCTAAAGGCAAAAGAGAAACAGAAAGATATACCCATCTGAACGCAAAATTGCAAAGAATAGCAGTGAGAGATAAGAAAGCCTTCCTCAGTGATCAATGCAAAGAAACAGAGGAAAATAATAGAATGGGAAAGACTAGAGACCCCTTCAAGAAAATTAGAGATACCAAGGGAACATTTCATGCCAAGATGGGCACAATAAAGGACAGAAATGGTATGGACCTAACCTAAGCAGAAGATATTAATAAAAAGTGGCAAGAATTCATGGAAGAAGTATATAAAAGATTTTAATCATCCAGATAACCATGAAGGTGTGATTACTTACCTAAAACCAGCATTCTGGAGTCTGAAGTCAAGTGGGCCTTAGGAAGCATCACTATGAACAAAGTAGTGGAGGTGATGGAACTCCAGATGAACTATTTCAAAACCTAAAAGATAATACAGTTAAAGTGCTGTACTCAATAGGCCAGCAAATTGAAAAACTCAGCAGTGGCCACAGGACTGGAAAAGGTCAGTTTTCATTCCAATCACAAAGAAGGGCAATGCCAAAGAATGCTCAAACTACCACACAATTGCACTCATCTCACATGCTAGTAAAGTGATGTTCAAAATCTCCAAGTTAGGCTTCAACAGTATGTGAACTATGAATGTCCAGATGTTCAAGCTGGTTTTAGAAAGGGCACAGGAACCAGAGATCAAATTGCCAACATCCGCTGGACCAACAAAAAAAAAAGAGAATTCCAGAAAAACATCTACTTCTGCTTTATTGACTATGCCAAAGCCTTTGACTGTGTGGGTCACAACAAACTGTTGAAAATTCTTCAAGAGGTGAGAATACCAGACCACCTTACCTTCCTCCTGAGAAATCTGTATACAGGTCAAGAAGCAACAGTTAGAACTGGACATGAAACAACAGACTGGTTCCAAATTGGGAAAGGAGTACATCAAGGCTGTCACCTTGTTTATTTAACTTCTATGCAGAGTACATCATGTGAAATGCCAGGCTGGATGAAGCACAACCTGGGATCAAGATTGCCAGGAGAAATATCAATAACTTCAGATATGCAGATGACACCACTCTAATGGCAGAAAGTGAAGAGAAACTGAAGAGCCTCTTGATGAAAGTGAAAAAGAGCGAAAAAGTTGGCTTAAATCTCAACATTCAAAAACTAAGATCATGGCCTCCAGTCCCATCACTTCATGGCAAATAGATGGGGAAACAATGGAAATAGTGACAGACTTTATTTTCTTGGGCTCCAAAATCACTGCAGCTGGTGGGTGCAGCCATGAAATTAAAAGACACTCTTCCTTGGAAGGAAAGTTATGACCAACCTAGACAGCATTTAAAACACAGAGAATTACTTTGCCAACAAAGTCTATCTAGTCAAAGCTATGGTTTTTCCAGTAGTCATGTATGGATGTGAGAGTTGGACCATAAAGAAGACTGAATGCTGAAGAATTGATGCTTTTGAACTGTGATGTTGGAGAAGACTCTTGAGAGTCCCTTGGACTATGAGGAGATCAAACCAGCCAACCTTAAAGGAAATCAGTCCTGAATATTCACTGGAAGGACTGATGCTGAAGCTGAAGCTCCAATACTTTGGCCACTTGATATGAAGAACTGACTTATTGGAAAAGACCCTGAAGCTGGGAAAGATTGAGGGCAGGAGGATAAGGGGATGACAGAAGATGAGATGGTTGGATGTCGTTACTGGCTCAATGGACATGAGTTTGAGCAAGCTCTGGGAGTTGATGATGGACAGGGAAGCCTGGCATGCTGCAGTCCATGGGTCACAAAGAATCAGACATGACTGAGCAACTGAGCTGAACTAATAGTTCTTTTTATTTTGTTGCTGAGGGAGATGTTTGTTCAGCTATAAGCCTTTCAGCAAAATGTCCCAAATACCAATTTTGTTTCAAAATTACCCCTTACTCCTCTCTGGAGATTTCTGTTCATTCCTGGGGTTCAGACTGGACCAGGGTTTTGCATCCTTTGAATCTTCTTTGCTTCTGCAGCTCCATCTTTCTCAATGGTAGCCCAGCCTCTTTTACTGACACAGACCTGGCCCCTTCTTTTACTTACATCATGGAAGTCTCCCACACCAGGCTTTAAGAATTAGAGTTTTACAAGGACTTGGGGGTCATGAAGATGTCACCCAGGGAGTGGACACCATATACTGGTTGCCCTTCTCTTGCTCTGTTTCTCCTCTCCATCCCTGAACCCTTTGGGGGCAGTCACTTCCCTGTCCTGAGATATTTACATAAAATGATCTCCTCTTGGCTCTGGATGGGGGTGGTGGGGTGGGAGGTGGGATGGGATCTCTCAGCTTTCATCTACTTTAAGTTTATATCTTATCTGTCAAAGCCAGTTATTTCCCTAGAGCAATTTTGGTGCCAGCTGGTTAATGAAGTTTAATATACATCTCTGTATACAGTAGATCTGGGTGGTGAGGATAACAGATGACTCTTATTTTCTTCCTTTTGCTTTTCTTTACAATGAGCATATTTTCTAAAATGTGTACAGGGTACATATATTAAATTTTAATAAGAAAAAATTATCCAAGCAGGCTTTGGCAAGTCCTGACAAAGGCAAGGCCATAAGGGGCTCAGAAGGGGAGGGTATGTATTTGGCAGGGCAGAGAGCCACAGGCAAGTTCAGGACACCTGGGGTAGGGGGAGGAAACAGAAATGGGGCAGGGGAAGGAGACAATGGAACAAAGACATGTGAAAAAAATAAGATCACCAATTTAAGGTAACATAATTTGGCTCCATTGTGTTCTTGCATTTAGGAGGTTGACTAACAATTACAAGGCTAATTATAACAATTTTAGGTTCATCTGCACACTGTCATTTCATTATCCTCCAACTTATTGTGCTTGTTCCTAACATCCTGCTACTACAAAAGAGGAAATCGAATAGATGCATCCTTAATTTCAGCTATATTTTATACTTGGCTCTAACACAATTCCATTTTCAAATTGCCTGCATATATTAGAATGTGAATTTCATTGCCCCATCCCACTGCAATCCATTCAATCTTATAGTAGTTTAGAAAAGGACCGATCAGTTGGGACCAAAATGATCAATATGTTCTCCACCACCCTTGTGCTCTGTAAACCCCACACCCCATCTTACCCTTCAGCTTTTCTTTTCCTTGCAATTGACCTATCAGTACCTGAGACTTGAGGGGTTGTTGTCACTAGTTATTTTTTCTTTTTTTAACTATTATTGACTACTATATATTTATTAATAAAAATGCATAGTACAAGCCAGTACAAACCCTTTATCCCAATCTAAGTACTCAGTAAATGATTATAATAAACCCAGGATGGCACAGACATGATTTTCTTGGCATGATTTAAAAATTCAAAAGCAATAATTTCTGCCCCCCCCCCCCCCCCTTTGGGAGTTTNGCCTCCGGTCTCTGGATCTTTTGTAGAGCGTCCAACAGCGCTATGTTGGGACAGAGCATCCGGAGGTTCACAACCTCTGTGGTTCGTCGGAGCCACTATGAGGAGGGTCCAGGGAAGAATATACCATTTTCAGTGGAAAACAAGTGGAGGTTACTAGCTATGATGACTTTGTTCTTTGGGTCTGGATTTGCTGCATCTTTCTTTATAGTAAGACACCAACTGCTTAAAAAGTAATCCATGAGACAGATAGGAAGAGGAGCATATTAAGAGGTGAAGTCTCTTAAAAGGATCAGTGCCTTGAACTTAGCATCCTAGATATGTTTGTAAATAAACTTATGGCATTAAAAAAAAAAAGAAATGGCAAAGATTTGTCGATGATTAGGGGCTGGCAGTAGAATGGTGGGGATGATGGAGAGCTGCACCCCTCCAGCCCCACAAGCACTTAAGGGTTAACAGGCAAAGTGGGCAGTGGGCAGTGCAGCCAGGATTCGGGGTGGAGGAAAGAGCGGGGGATGATCGCCTGTGGCCCTTAGGGGCTGTGCCTCCAGCCATTTCACTTTCATCTCACTCATGTCCTTCCCATTGATAGTAATAGACAAAATCAGACAAATCTTTCTTTCTCTGGCATTCCCTTTTCTTTCCTTATTAAATTTCTTGGAAGAGAGCTCCACACTTATAGTACTTCCTTGCCTCCTGTTTGTTCCTCAAACTGTCACAGCCTGAATGTGGCCCACCGACCGTGTGCTCTCCTGGAGTTGGTACTGGGTCTTGCTTTCCAAGTCTCTGTCCCATTAACCTCCTGGAAGTAGCTGACATTGCTTTATGTTGTGCCCCAAACCTTCCTTCCAGTTCCCCCTGTCTCTTGATTAATGGCTTTGCCAACCAATGGTTACCTGGCCTAGAAACACTGATGCCCTCAGCACCTTTTTTGCTGACAGTGGAAACATCTATATTTCCCCATCTCCTTTTGCCATCCATGGTGCAACTTCCTTGGTTGAACATCACACATCCTTCATCTGAACTCTGATTTCTAAGGTAATTGCATTGTGATTGGGGAACTGTGGTTTGCATGATGATTCTTTAAGTTTGTTCTTGATGTTTCTTGATGTATGTGATCAAATTTATTAATGTACCATATATACCTGAGAAAGACAAACATTAAAACTATAAGTAAAGATAGAGTGAAAAACAGTGGTTGGCACTCAAGAGGAAAACAATGCAGGAACAGGGAACAGAAGTATGCCAGGGCAAATTTGGCAAAGAATATCACCTGAGCAAACACCTTTGAAGGTAGGGGCAGGTGTGTGGAGAGGGGGGAGTCATGGCAGCTACTGCCTGAAAACTCCTTAGCACGTGCCTCTTCTTGGGGGCAGAGGAAGACTTTTCTGGGAAGAAACATCCTAGGAGTCGTGAAAACACAGAGCAGCCACATTCACGTGTTCTGACTCATCTCTGCCTGGGCTCCCAGCAGGGAGACCTCTGTGCACGTGATGTGTCTCTGCCCCAGTGTGGGGACAGATGCTTAGCTCCTGCTGCGCCTTCCTCCTCACATACAGATTCTCTTTCCTTCTGTACAGTTTCTTCCACTGTGTTAGTCAGAGCCTTGTGTTTGTTTCAATAAACAAATCCATTGTGAGTATGGTATGATTTAGTGCTTCACGCTGGTTGGTGATGAACACGCAGAATTTCTTAAAGCCACAAACTTAAAAGCACAGCCTTGCCACCTTGCACAGAACAGGCTGGTCTTTCTTAGACATTTCTCCAAAGGGAGCAACTAACTGCTTTGCCTTTCCCTTTTTTCACTCCCCCATCACAGGAGCCCTGACACCTCGCCGGGGCTCACGTAAGGATGGTGAGGATGGGGAAGGTTTCTGCTGCAGGCCCCAGGCTTGGGAGCAGCCAGGTGACCAGATAGAATCTGTGAAGGATGTCCTGGGCCTCTGGGCTGAGTCCACAATGCACCAATGGGGCAGCCTCCCCAGGGTGGCCCTTCTCTCTTCTTTGGGGAAGCCCTGGCTGGACACTCCTTTTAGAGCACCCTTGGCTGAACTGGACACTGGTTTGGCAGCAGAAACAAGCAGCAACTCTGCTCTGGTGATGCTTTGGGAGGTGATCAGACACTTTCTTCTCTACTTTCCTTAAGTGCACTTGACCCACAGGGAAGGCTCAGCTAAATGATGACTATCCTTCTATTCCCAGGTGGCCTGGGGTCATCCTGGAGGTGGGGTGGTTGAATTCTCACCTGAGTTCCCTAACCAGGAACCTCCACCCCAGCAGGACCTGGAAGTCCGGCCTACCTTGACCTACCAGATGACCAAAGTTTATGTGTACAATTCATATGATGTTAAAATTCAAGGGAGCATTTCGTTCCCTTCAACAGACCCTTGTGTTTTGCTATAATTACATTGTTTTCTCTCTAAACCTCAGTGGGTAGAATTGACTCTCTAGAAGGTGTGGCAGACATGGCTGGTGGCTCTGCCAGGCCCAGGTTCACCGCCTTCTGCCTCCCGGGAGTGTGTGCCCCATACATGTTGGTGGGAAGATCAGGCCTGAGAGTCTGGCTCTGGCTCTGCCCCACACCAGAGGCATTGCCCAGGCAGCCGGTCCTTGACTGTGGGGCCTTCTGTCTGCTCATCTCTATCATGAGCGCATCTGGCAAGGCATCCCCATCAGTTGTCTGGAGCTTGAGTGTCCTGGCCTCTCCACTCTGTGCAGCACTTGGTTGCATTCTTTTAATTTGGGGGAAATCTTCCATCAGAAGCAAACATTTTCTGTTTCTAGCCCAATTATAGCATTTTTAGTGATGTCTGTTTCTAGCCCAATTATAGCATTTTTAGTGATGTTCATGAAAAATGACTTTAGTTGGTTGTAAATGGTGATTGGGAAAAACAATACTTTCCTAATTAAAAAAAAAATGTTTATATATTTGGCTGCACCAGGTCTTAGTGGAGGAATGAAGTCTCCTTTGTTGTGACGTAGGAACTCTTAGTTGCCCATGATTGTGGGGTCTAGTTCCCCAACCAGGGACAGACTCTGAACCCTTGTGGGAACATGGGAGCATGGAGTCTTAACCACTGGACCACTAGGGAAGCCCCTCTCATCCTATTTTTAAAGCCTCAGTTCTGGAATCCCCATCTCAGTGTCTCGGAACACAGCCAAGCCTCACATCATGTATGAGCACACACCTGCCTGGGTGCTGATCCCCTTCCTCCAAAAAGCATCAAGCAAATGACTCATGTTTACCAGCCTCCGGCCCTGGGGGAAGCAGGAGTGAGGGCCAAGTGTCTGTCCTGAAGATACAGAGCAGAGAAGACTCACCAGGTCTTGAACTGGGCTGATCTCAGAGCACAGGCAGTGTGAGCAGCTCTGAAGTCCCATCTGAAATCCTTTCTCTGAGCACAGGAGTCAGGGACCCAACACTGAGGTGCTCATGATATGATAAGATTATGTATGTGGAAACCCTTACAAACTGTTTGGTGCTTTATAAATATTTAGTGCCAACATGAGTAGACCACTGTGTAGATGAGGCATCTGTGTTGCTATTTCGATAACCCATAAAAAACACTTCCTTCCTTCCCCCTGCGTCTCTTCTGTTTGTTCTGTTTGCATTCGAATGCAAATTAGTCTTTCCCTCTTCAAAGGAGTCAGTTTAACCAGGGGGCATTAAGTATAATTAAGTAGACATGCATTAAAATCATGCTGGCAGAAAGCAGGGCACCTGGTCAGATGTTCTGCCATTCAGAGGACACAGAATCACTTTTATGGCTGAAGAGGGACTGTGGTGTGGTACAGCTTCAGTTCAGTTCAGTTGCTCAGTCGTGTCCAACTCTGCGACCCCATGGAACTGCAGCATGCCAGGCCTCCCTGTCCATTACCAACTCCTGGAGTTTACTCAGACTCATGTCCATTGAGTCAGTGATGCCATCCAACCATCACATCCTATGTTGTTTCCTTCTCCTGCCTTCAATCTTTCCCAACATCAGGGTCTTTTCAAGTGAGTCAGCTCTTTGCATCAGGTGGCCAAAGTATTGGAGTTTCAGCCTCAACATCAGTCCTTCCAATGAACATTCAGGCCTGATTTCCTTTAGGATGGACTGGTTGGATCTCCTTGCAGGCCAAGGGACTCTCAAGAATCTTCTCCAACACCATAGTTCAAAAGCATCAATTCCTCGGCACTCAGCTTTCTTCATAGCCCAACTCTCACATCCATACATGACTACTGGAAAAACCATAGCCNTCAGGCCTGATTTCCTTTAGGATGGACTGGTTGGATCTCCTTGCAGGCCAAGGGACTCTCAAGAATCTTCTCCAACACCATAGTTCAAAAGCATCAATTCCTCGGCACTCAGCTTTCTTCATAGCCCAACTCTCACATCCATACATGACTACTGGAAAAACCATAGCCTTGAATACATGGACCTTTGTTGGCAAAGTAATGTCTCTGCTTTTTAACATGAAGTCTAGGTTGGTCGTAACTTTCCTTCCAAGGAGTAAGTGTCTTTTAATTACATGGCTACAGTCACCGTCTGTAGTGATTTTGGAGTCCCCCAAAATAAAGTCTGCCACTGTTTCTCCATCTATTTGCCATGAAGTGATGGGACCGGATGCCATGATCTTCGTTTTCTGAGTGTTGAGCTTTAAGCCAACTTTTTCACTCTCCTCTTTCATGTTGATCAAGAAGCTCTTTAGTTCTTCTTCACTTGCTGCCATAAGGGTGGTGTCATCTGCATATCTGAGGTGATTGATATTTCTCCCGGCAATCTTGATTCCAGCTTGTGCTTCATCCAGCCCAGTGTTTCTCATGATGTACTCTGCATAGAAGTTAATAAGCAGGGTGACAATATACAGCCTTGACATACTCCTTTTCCTATTTGAAACCTGTCTGTTGTTCCATGTCCAGTACTAAATGTTGCTTCCTGACCTGCATATAGGTTTCTCAAGAGGCAGGTCAGGTGGTCTGGTATTCCCATCTCTTTCAGAATTTTCCACAGTTTCTTGTGATCCACACAGTCAAAGGCTTTAGCATAGTCAATAAAGCAGAAACAGATGTTTTTCTGGAACTCTCTTGCTTTTTCCATGATCCAGCAGATGTTGGCAATTTGATCTCTGGTTCCTCTAACTTTTCTAAACCCAGCTTGAACATCTGGAAGTTCACGGTTGATGTATTGCTGAAGCCTTGCTTGGAGAATTTTGAGCATTACTTTGCTAGTGTGTGAGATGACTGCAGTTGTGTAGTAGTTTGAGCATGGTGCTGGAGTGGAAGGGGTCAAGAGGAGATACCCCACGTCCAAGGTCAGGAGTAGCGGCTGCGCTTTGCTGGATCGGCTGTGTGGAGATACCCCATGTCCAAGGTCAGAAAAACTCCAGTAAGATGGTAGGCACTGGAGTGGCTGTGAGGAGATACCCCACATTCAAGGGTAAAGGAGAAGCCTCAGCAAGATTGTAGGAGGGGCGAATTCGCGTTTAGAATGAAACCCTGTTCCTGCCAGAGATTCTCAGGGGGCTCAAACAAGCCTTGTGCACACCAGGACCCAAGGACCCACAGAGACTGAGACAGAACTGTGTTGGAGCACCTCCTGTGGAGGTACAGGTCGGCAGTGGTCTGCCGCAGGGACGGGGCTCTGGGTGTGGGTATGGCATAAGTGCTCTTGGAGGAGGTTGCCATTAACCCCACTATAGAGCTGTCAGAACTTATATAGGACTGGAAAATAGACTCTTGGAGGGCACAAACAGAACCTTGTGCACCTGGACCCAGGAGAAAGGAACAGTGACCCCACAGGAGACTTGCCTCCAGCGAAGGTGTGGGTCCGTGGTGGCCTGCTGCAGGGTTGGGGGCACTGGGGGTGGCAGTGCATGCATGGGATCTTTTGAGGGAGGTCACCATTATCTTCATTACCTCCACCATGGTTTGGCCCCAGGTAAACAGCAGGGAGGGAGCACAGCTCCACCCATCAACAGAAAATTGGATTAAAGATTTACTGAGCATGGCTTGGGAGAAGGAAATGGCAACCCACTCCAGTATTCTTGCCTGGAGAATCCCAGGGACAGAGGGGCCTGGTGGGCCACCATCTATGGGGTCACCCAGAGTCAGACATGACTGAAGCGACTTAGCAGCAGCAGCAGAGCATGGCCCTACCCATCAGAACAAGATCCAGTTTCCCCCTCAGTCAGTCTCTCCCATCAGGAAGCTTCCATAAGCCTCTTATCCTTCCCCATCAGAGGGCAGACAGACTGAAAACCACCATCACAGAAAACTAACCAATCTGATCACATGGAACACAGCTAGTCTGACTCAATGAAACTATGAGCCATGCCGTGTAGGGCCACCCGGGACGGATGGGTCATGGTGGAGAGGTCTGACAGAATGTGGTCCACTGGAAAAGGGAATGACAAACAACTTCAGTATTCTTGCCTTGAGAACCCCATGAACAGTATGAAAAGGCAGAAAGATAGGATACTGAAAGAGGAACTCCCCAGGTCGGTAGGTGCCCAATATGCTACTGGAGATCAGTGGAGAAATAACTCCAGAAAGAATGAAGGGATGGAGCCAAAGCAAAAACAACAGCCAGTTGTGGTACAGCTTCAAGGGATCTTAAAGATCACCTGGCTTGTGTTCATCCAGTAAAAAGTGGCTTCCTTGGCCTAGGCTTTGGCTTGTCTAAGATAAGCTGAGATAATACTTAGCTTAAATCGGTGTTTTACATCTTTGATCAGAAGATGTGAACACATTTGGCCTTTTCATGTAGCCACTCATGTAAACAGCTGTTGCCAGGTGTCGCCCTGGCAGGACTGAGCCGTTAATCATGGCAGATGAAGCTGCAAGTAGTTAAGGATATAATTTTGAGCTCTTCAAGTGAAATTCCTTTCAAAGTACATTATAAAGCCAGGTATTATGCAGAATTACTGGCAAAAGGAGACTGTCTAAATAGTCTTTCATTAACTTTTGGCTCACATGTGGCGTTTGTGTGCCAATATGCCAAAGTTTCTGCATGACCTTGAACTCGTGTGTTCTTCACAGGTATGGATTTCTGATTGAGTCAGCTAAGTATGTGCCTTTGGTTACAATGGGAGTCTGGGGTCTTCGAGAAAGAGGAGCAGTGGAGCACATGAGAAGGCCAGGAGGGAGAGGCTAAAGGGCTGAAGGAACTTCTGGGCACAGGTGTCCCAGAGCAGGGCTGGGGTCAGAGGGTAAAGCCAACCCCTCAATACCAGTCCAGGCAAGCTTGATGCCACGGTGCCCTGCAATGGGCTGTGTGTGGCAATGAGAGGCCATTGTCCTTCCTCCCTCCCCCCAGGCTGTGTTGGCTGTAGTGACCATGTGGAGCTCAAGAAAGTGAACAAGATTGGTCCAGCAGGGTATTGAGCCTGGATCCAAAGATGTCCCAAGAGCTGGGCCTAGTGGGAAAGCTGGAAGATGAGTCAACAGACAAGCTCAGCAGAAGGAAGGGTCTGGGCTTAGAGGCAAAGGCCAGAGTGGAACAACAGAACCGGAGTGAGAGAACCCAGGGGATTGGAATGAATGTTAGGCCCTGATGAGACTCTTTGTGGTCTGAAGCAAAGTCTGGGATGGAGCTTCTATGACAGCCTGCAGCTTCGGGTCTGGGTGGAGAGAAAGTCCTTGGAGACAATGAGCTGCTTCTGCCATAGCTGGGGGTACAGATGAGCAGTCTGGGTGAGCCCTCAGGTTCCCAGCCAGATTCATGCCCATGCCTGGGGGGCCTGGGATGCGGGAGCCAGCCTCCTGCAGGAGTCTGTGGGCTGGGCAGGGCACCGGAACATGAATCATGCCTGGAGTGAGAGTGTCGGTAGTCCCAGGGAAGTTGGGCTTCTAGACAGAGCAGCTAGGCTATCCAGGGCAGGAGGCCAAGGAGTGTTATTGACTGAATGTCTTCCAAATTTATATGTTGAAGCCAAACTCCCTAACACAGGAGGTGGGGTCTTCAGGAGGTGATGGAGCCCCCATGATGGGATTAGTGTCCTTATAAGATGACTTGAGAGAACTGTTTCCTTTCTCTCTGCCACGTAATGACACAGGGAGAAGGTGACCATCTACATACCAGGAAGAGGCCTCACCAGAAACCAGATCTGCTGACACCTTGATCTTGGACTTCTAGCCTCCAAACTGTTTAAGCCCCTCAGTCTATGGTATTTGCTATGGCAGCCTGAGCTGACTGTGGTGGTGGTGGTGGTGGGGTGCAACGGGAAGCCCACCAGCCAGATTCGGGGAACCTAGGGCGTGCTGCTGGCCTCCTCCCCATATCGGGATCCCCTCACCATCGGCTTTGGGATCTTGAAGTCAAGTACAGTCTGTGTCCTAAATGGTCCAACATCCCCCATTGCTCTGCTCACATCCTGACTCTGGCCTGGATGACCAGCAGTAGCCTCTCACTGGTCTCCCATGTCCATGTTGATCCTAAGAACCTGTTCTTCAAACCAAGGTCTCATTGGCTGATCAACAAATCTAACCGCAACACTCCTCTGTTTGAACCCTTCTGCTGCCAAGCCCAATTCCAACACTCTCCCAAGCCAGGCACAGCCTGGCCCTGCTTCCCCACCAGCCTGCCTCCCTTCCCTCTTAGTCTTCAGCAGGATGGCCTCTCCCTCAGATATTGCTCTGACTTCCTTGTTGTCTTGGGCACAAACACCCGCCTCTCTGGCCCCTGAGGTGGCCCCTTATCTCAGGTCCTGCTCTTCTCCTTGCCACCCTCCCGATGGTGGATATCCAGCCATATGCTGGGTGCCATGTGACTTCCCATGACCTTGTCAGTCACCCTGGCAAAGGCAGGGTGCACCTGCCACTCACCACCATCCCAGAACACCTGCTGCACTCACATGGTCAGAGCCCACTGGGCCAATCAACAAGCAAATGAGGATTATCAACATGGTGGAACATTACTCAGCAGTGAAAAGAAACAGACTTCTGACATTCGAAACAACAGCAGTAAATCTCAGGATGATCAGCCTGAGTAAGAGAAGCCAGACACGAGAGGGTACATTGTATTGGTCTACTTCTGTAAAATTCTAGAAAACTCAAATGAATCTAGAGATAGAAGCAGGTTTGTAGTCACCTGAGGTCAGTGTGGAGAGGGGATGGACAGTGGCAGGGCACGAGGGAATGTTCTGGAGTGATATGGTGCCATCTGTGTCTTTGGCGACAGTGACGTTAAGTCCATCTAATTATACACTTTAAATGAACACAGCTTATTATACATGAATAATGTGCTTAAAATGTTGATTAATTTTTGTTTAAATTTTAAAATGTTGCCAAGTGTCCTAATCGATATCAGTGGACACCCAGGTGGCTCCAGTGGTGAAGAATCCACCTGCCAATGCAGGAGATGTAAGAGATCGGGTTTGATTCCTGGCTTGGGAAGATCCCCTGGAGGAGGGCATGGCAACCCACTCCAGTATTCTTGCCTGGAGAATCCGCATGGACAGAGGAGTCTGGCGGGCTACAGTCCATGGGATTGCAAAGAGTTGGACACGACTGAAGAGACTTAGCATACACACACACATGGACACTCACTGGGTCTATCCTGTCTAGACCGAGAGTTACACCCAGGCCAGGAACACTGGTTGGACAACAACCGAGAACAACCGTGGCCCTGACTGCGTTGTGCCCTGTGCCTTTGTCTGCGGTGTCATTGCAGGCAGCCCATGGGATAGCCTCTGAGGTGCTGTGTGAGACACTGCTTCTGCAGCCCTACCCGCCCTCCGCCCTGGTGGAGCTCATGCCCAGCTCTGTGGCCAGTGCCTCTGTGCCAGGGTACACCTGGATATAGGGCCCTGACATGTGTCCCAGGGAGCCTGGCACAGCCCTGTCTCTGTGGGGCACTGAGAAGAAGCAGGTGCTGAGTGGGTGCTCTCTGCCTCCCCAGGCCCCACTCCTGGGGGTGGATGGGGCAGCGGTTCCCAAGCTTTCTTCCCTGAGTCAGCAGCTGTCTTGGAAGAGGAGTATGGGGGGTGGTGGAGATGGCAGGTGTGTGCTCCCTGGAGAGTCCTCACTTCACAGGATGTTCTGTGGCCTGGTTTCAATGGAAAAAACATATGTAAAGAGGCTTGCATCCCACAGACACATTAAATACTAATGTAGAAAAATGAGAAAGACAGAGATCAAGAACAAGGCAGCTGAGGGTCAGATGCAGAGCACAGGGGAACTAAAATGGTTCTCTAAGAGGCCTGGGCTTGCAAGAATGCATGTAATTTAGTAGTAAAAGTGGTGTCCATCTTGATGTGAAAGCAAAAATGGTTCTAATTGTCTGATTAAAGGATTGCCCCATTTGTTCAAAGAAACATTTTCCTGTCATTCATTCTAATGGGGGTGCGTTAAGACTCCTTTTAAGTGACGGAATAACATTATGAACACAGTGTATCACAAAGGATTCAAACACTGTTGTACGTCCACTTACAGCAAGTCTTGATGAAAGGTTAAGCTTCTTTTCTTAGAAGGACATAAGCACAAATTAACAGATAAGCAGGCAGAAATACTTTATGCAGAGTGTGTCCTCTGAGCCCCCTCCACCACTGAGAGGCTCTGCTGGGCTCCAGCTGGAGTTTTCTCCTAAAGCTGGATTTTCCTTCACAGGCAATTAGCTCTTCTCTCTCTGGAGGCTGACTCCATGAGAGCCATTGAATGGTCTGCCACTCATCCTTCCCTGGAGGGGGGTCTCCTCCCTCAGCCTAACCACAGTTTGGCTGCCCTGGCTCCTCTGCAGTGGCCTGCTGAGGGGCACTTTTATTGGACTGGTTAGTTTTGAGCCCGAGGAGCAGAATACAGCATTCAAGTCACAGTGACTGCCTGGCACAGTGGCTCCTCCCATACAGAGTGCAGCCCAGTTGGCTCTTGGTCCCCAGATTTACTTGTCATCCTCTCACTGCAGTTGTCAGTGACTATTATCTGGAGGGGCTGTGAGACAAAGGTGGTGCTGGTGCCCCATTTGTGGGGATTCTGATTTAACTGGCCTGAGGAGGAGACCCAATATCAGGAAATTTCTATGTGCAGGCTGGTGTTGAGAACTGTGCAAAAGAAGAAGGCCTAATAACCTCCTCCATCCCCCTATGAGGCCGATTGTTCTTAACTGATAGTAACTGGAAGAGTCAAGCAATGGTCCACCCTCCTAAAAATGTGGCTAAGCCTTGGGTAGGCCTGTAAAACAGAGTACATGTAGGAGTAGGACACTGGTGAAGAAATGTGCACAATTACAACCAGTGTTTTCTTCTCCTCCCATGAGAGGGAATAACTGTGTTCACAAGTCATTTTCTTCTCTAAAAGGAAAAACAACATTATATTTACATTAGTCTATCCATCCATTCACCCACCCATCCATCCATCCACCTACTCACATTTTCATCCACGTATCCATCTATCTATGCTTCCATCTCATTCATATGTCTGTGTATCCAAAGCTGTGCTGGGGGTGAACGAAGAAGACTAGGCAGAACCTAGGGCAGGGGCTAGGGTGTTTCTCCTGGTTCTGCACCCCTCAGCGAGCTAGCTTTAGGAAAGTCCCTTAATAAAGCTGGAGCACAGGCCATCTGAGAACATGAGCCTTGGGCTAAAAAGTCTTAAAGTAGCTCTATTTCTAAAAGTCTATGAATATAAGTCACGGGCTCTACCATAAAAGTTCACCATGTGGTTGGAGGTACAAGACCCATAAATACATAACAAAACAGGATGTTAAGGACCACATGCATCTCGTTTAAGATAGAGACTCAGGGCAGAATCCCTGCTGGCGAGGCTAGCAGCTTCTTTCTTCCAAGTTCTCAGAAACTCATGTTTTCTCATGTTTTCATGCATGGAGGTGTGTGTTTGCAGAGTTGGCAAAGCAGAGTCTGAGTTGTTTTTATAGGAGTGGTCATAAGCTCATGTGTTAACAGAAAGCATCCAAACTCTGGACATAAAGCCAAAAGGCCTGCGTGTGCTTCCAGGGTTGCCTGGAGGCTTTGTTTTACAGGCCTACCCAAGGTTTAGCCACATTTTTAGGAGGATTTCTTGCCTCATCCAGTTAGTTAAGGGCTCAGATTCTGTGAAGTTCCATGTTCTAGTGTAGGTATTTGTCCAATAGACATGAAATGATTCCCTGTCCACTGAAGAGAAAGAACTACTGATTTATTGCCCTGTAGGACATTAACCAGATTTGCCTCAAATGTTAAAGATCTATTTTAGTGAGTCTTTCCCAATGGACTACATAAATTCTAGTACTTGAAATGCCATTTGGACCAGCATTACCAACTTCCTGGCTCACTGCTTAATTGATGAGCTTAATAAAATCTTGGGCGTGTGTTCATTCTGTTTTGTTTGAGAGCCATGTTTTCAACTTCCTTCAATATTTTTCCAGGACAGCACTGACCCAGTCCTTTCCCCTCGACCCAGTGCCCTCCTGAGGTGAGTGCAGGACAGGGTCCCAGCTGAGGGAGGAGAGGGGCCCTGAAAGGTGCTCTGGCCCACCTGGACTGAGCCCTCAGCACTCTCCCACCACCCCAGCTCCTGGCCTCTCTCAGAAGCTGATCTTCACACTCATCATCATGCAGGGACGAGGACTGGGGTGGGAGGGGGGACCAGACTGTCTAGGTCAAGCTGGGCTGCTCCTTTGTTCTGCAACCTCAGCAGTCCCACCCTGGAGACCCTGGAGGCTTGTCACCAGGATGCAGGGAAAGCATCACTTGGCACCCACATTTCCATCCATCCTGGCTCTTGGGTGGTTGAAAGGTGCACCAGTAAAGAAACCAGGATGGCTATTTCAAGATCATTACACCTAGTTATTACTGGAATCTCACCCAGGAGATCCAACGCCCAGGACAAGCACTCAGATAGGGGACTCTGAATGCACCATATCTCTAGCAAATGGCTGATGCAGTGATTTTGCCACAAGAGGAGCCTGGGGGGCTACAGTCCGTGGGATCTCAAAGAGTCAGACACAACGGAAGTGACTTAGCATGCACGCAACGCAAGCAATAGCAGAGATGGTGGGAATAAAAGTTGATGAAGGCAGTTTGGTAGTGTGGGGCAGAGGGCTGGACCATGTTCTGGGCACTTGTGCCAGTAAACTCTACTCCTAAGAAGCTCTGTGAAGGAAACTACCTGGGTGAAAACAAAGAATGTTGTGGAAAGACAGCCACTGGAGTTACAAAACTGAGTCAAGCCTAAACAGTCAACAATAGGGAATTAGTTAAAGAAAGAATACAGAGCCCTAAGTGTAGAGAAATGTAGCCATTAAAATAAAAAAGAAATTTTTTCATAGAAAGGAAAATACTCCCATAAAAAAGCCCATCAGAAAACTCCGTCTGTCATCTACCTCTCTCTGATGATTCCAGCCTCCTAAAGAGTGCTTAAATGTGCATGAAAACCCAAATGAAAAAGACCTGCTTAGCAGCTGTATCTGCCAATAGGTGGTGAGGACGCCAGGGATCTTTCTCATCTCCTTTCTCAGGTCTCAACCGGAGCACATTTTCAACTTACAGTGGAAACATACACTCTAGGTGAAAGGCATTTGTTTTAAAGGCTTGAATCTCTAAAGCACACTTGGTTTGGAATTTTGCCCACAGCAGGTCCTCCCTCAGTGTTGGTGGCTGCGTTGCCTCTGTGTGCTGGGCAGAGGCAGGGCCAATCTGCAGAATATTTACAATGCCAACCTGGGTGTGTCCAATGACCCCAGCTGTTTGCCTGCCTCTGGCGGCATTGGCCCCTGCTGGCAAATTAGACTCCCAGACTCTGTACTGCTGTTGGTGCAAGCAATGATGTCACATGTACACGATGCCCAAAGTTCATCAAATAACATGGCCTGTGTTCTCCTTCATGTTTTCTCCATGCAGAGCGTCCCCATGGTCCTTAGCTCCTTGTCAGTTGGTGCCCTGTCTCTGCCTTCTTTGGGCTATACTTCTGCTTTGAGATCTTTCCTCTGGCTCATCTGCTCCGCTGATCTCCCCTGAGCTTCCCCTGTCAGCGCTCCAGGCCATGGCCAAAATCTGCAGAGAAAAAGCCCTGCCCTTCCCACGTCCAACAATTTACGTTACACAAGCAAACAAAAGAGCTTATTCTGTTGTAGAGTCCAAGGTGTCTGTGTTTAGGTCAATGGTGCCTTTACAACTTTCTCGAGGAACAGAGATTGGAGTCTTCTTCACTC
This sequence comes from Aepyceros melampus, assembly GCA_006408695.1. Classification (NCBI taxonomy): domain Eukaryota; kingdom Metazoa; phylum Chordata; class Mammalia; order Artiodactyla; family Bovidae; genus Aepyceros; species Aepyceros melampus. The sequence continues at coordinate 90,407 of SJXQ01012076.1, read as the reverse complement.
AGGTTGTTTTCTAGAACAAAGGAAGAGTCAGCATCTAAACTCCATTCAAGTCTCCATAACAGACAAGCCAAAGTCAAAGAGAGGATCATAGTAACAGAAGCTAGCTAAGCAGTTACTGGGTATCAGGCTAAATGCTTCACAAAATCACTTCATTGTATCAGATGAAAAAGAACATCATTTCTATTTTCCAGTTGCACTGAGGGTTAGTAATCTGCCTGAGGTTATAGACTAGCCCATAGCAGTACAGGATTCTGCCCCTGGCTGTCTGCTTGTAACCTCTCTCTTGTGCTGGTGGCTTCTTGTGGCATTTCACCAGGAGACTCAGGGATGACGGAGCTCCCCAGTGCTACCAGATATGAAGTAAGTTACCAGAGACCTCTAGGTTGCGTCTGAATATCAGGGCACAGAATCTAGCAAGAGCCACAAAACTCCATAGGGGCGGGGTGGGGGGGGCTCCTTCACCCCCCATTCTTGCATGTCCACCTGGGCGTCTGGAGAGCAGAGCCTGAGATAGGCTCTGGGTGATCCCCAGAGGTGATCAAGGAGGGGGCATGACCTAAGAGGAGGTACAGCCATCTCCGGATGTACCTTCCAGTTGCTGCTTATGCTGTGATCCCGCAGGGCTGCCTCTCAGACTGCCCACCTTGTACTTTGAGTGAATTGAGGGGATTCCCTGGACCACTCCTCTCCTGGGCAAACTGCTGAGAGGGGCCTTGCCAGACCGAGGCCAAGTGGCTGGAGGAGGGGCTGGGCCCAGAAGATTGGAGCAGAGCACAGAGCTCTGGGATGTATTTAATTCAGATGACCATTATATTAACTACTGTGGGCAAGAAACCCTTAGAAGAAATGCAGTAGCCATCATAGTCAACAAAAGAGTTCAAAATGTAGTACTTGGGTGCAATCTCAAAAACAACAGAGTGATGAAGGCAAACCATTCAAAAATCACAGTAATCCAAGGCTATGCCCCAACCAGTAATGCCAAAGAAGCTGAAGATGGAGGGTTCCATGAGGACATACAAAACCTGCTAGAGTTAACACCAAAAAAAGATGTCCTTTTCATCATAGGGGACTGGAATGCAAAAGTAGGAAGTCAAGAGATACCTGGAGTAACAGGCAAATTTAGCCTTGGAGTAAAAAATGAAGCATGGCAAAGGGTAACAGAGTTTTGTAAAAAGAATGCACCGGTCATAGCAAACACCCTCTTCCAACAACACAAAAGACTCTACACAAGGATATCAACAGATGGTCAAAGCTGAAATCAGATCGATTACATTGTTTGCAACTAAAGATGGAGAAGCTCTATACAGTCAGCAAAAACAAGACTGGGAGAGGACTGTGGCTCAGATAATGAACGCTTACCACAAAATTCAGGCTTAAATTGAAGAAAATAGGGAAAACCACTAGACCATTCGGGTATGCCTAAGTCAAATCCCTTATGCTTATACAGTGGAAATGACAAATAGATTCAAGGGATTAGATCTGATAGACAGAGTGCCTAAAGAACTATAGACAGAGGTTCATAACATTGTACAAGAGGCAGTGATCAGGATCGCCTCCAAGAAAAAGAAATGCAAAAAGGCAAAATGGCTGTGTGAGGAGGCCTTACAAATAGCTGAGAAAAGACAAGAAGCTAAAGGCAAAGGAGAAAAGGAAAGATATGCCCATCTGAATGCAGAGCTGCAGAGACTAGCAAGGAGAGACAAGAAAGCCTTCCTCAGTGATCCATGCAAAGAAATGGAGGAAAACAATAGAATGGGAAAGACTAGAGATCTCTTCAAGAAAATTATAGATACCAAGATGGGCTCGATAAAGGACAGAAATGGTAGGGACCTAACAGAAGCAGAAGATATTAAGAAGAGGTGGCAAGAATACATGGAAGAACTATATAAAAAATATCTTAATGATCCAGATAACCACGAAGGTGTGATCACTTACCTGGAGCCAGACATCCAAAGTCAAGTGGGCCTAAGGAAGCATCTCTACGAATAAAGTAGTGGAGGTGATGGAACTCCAGCTGAGCTATTTCAAATCCTAAAAGATGATGCTGTTAAAGTGCTTGCTGTACTCAATATGTCAGCAAATTTGGAAAATTCAGTAGTGGCCACAGGACTGGAAAAGGTCAGTTTTCCTTCCAATCCCAAAGAAGGGCAATGCCAAAGAATGTTCAAACTACGACACAATTGTACTCATCTCCTAACACATATAGATGGAATTTAGAAAGATGGTAATGATAACCCTGTATGAGAGACAGCAAAAGAGACACAGATGTATAGAACAATCTTTTGGACTCTATGGGAGAGGGCGAGGGTGGGATGATTTGGGAGAATGGCATTGAAACATGTATAATGTCATACGTGAAACGAATTGCCAGTCCAGGTTGATGCAAGATACAGGATGCTCGGGGCTGGTGCACTGGGATGACCCAGAGGGATGGGATGGGGAGGGAGGTGGGAGGTGGGTTCAGGATGGGAAACACGTGTACACCTGTGGCGGATTCATGTTGATGTATGGCAAAACCAATACAGTATTATAAAATAATTAGCCTCCAATTAAAATAAATAAATTTATATTAAAAAAATTATACTCATCTCACATGTTAGTAATGTTCAAAACTCTTTAAGCTAAGCTTCAACAGTAGGTGAAGTGAGAACTTCCAGATATTCCAGCTGGATTTAGAAAAGGCAGAGGAACCAGAGATCAAATTGCAAGCATCCACTGGATCATAGAAAAAGCAAGAGAATTCCAAAAATACATCTACTTCTGCTCTATTGACTATGCTAAAACCCTTGACTGTGTGGATCTTAACAAACTGGAAAATTCTTCAAGAGATGAGAATACCAGACCACCTTACCTGCTTCCTGAGAAATCTATATGCAAGTCAAGAAGCAACAGTTGGAACTGGACATGGAACAACAGACTGGTTCCAAATTGGGAAAGGAGTACGTCAAGACTGTATATTGTCACTCTGCTTATTTAACTTATATGCAGAGTACATCATGAGAAACGCTGGGCTGGAGGAAGCACGAGCTGGAATCAAGACTGCCAGGAGAAATATCAATCACCTCAGATATGCAGATGACACCACCCTTATGGCAGAAAGTGAAGAAGAACTGAAGAGCCTCTTGATGAAAGTGAAAAAGGAGAGTGAAAGAGCTGGGTTAAGGCTCAACATTCAGAAAACAAAGATCGTGGCATCTGGTGCCATCACTTCATGGCAAATAGATGGAGAAACAGTGAGAGATTTTATTTTGTTGGGCTCCAAAATCACTGCAGATGGTGACTGCAGCCATGAAATTAAAAGATGCTTGCTCTTTAGAAGAAAAGCTATGACCAACCCAGTTAGTTAGTTCAGTCGCTCAGTTGTGTCCGACTCTTTGTAACCCCATGAATTGCAGCATGCCGGCCTCCCTGTCCATCACCAACTCCCGGAATTCACTCAAACTCATGTCCATCGAGTCGGTGATGCCATCCAGCCATCTCATCCTCTGTCGTCCCCTTCTCTTCCTGCCCCCAATCCCTCCCAGCATCAGAGTCTTTTCCAATGAGTCAACTCTTCGCATAAGGTGGCCAAAATACTGGAGTTTCAGCTTTAGCATCATTCCTTCCAAAGAATACCCAGGACTGATCTCCTTAGAATGGACTGGTTGGGTCAACCTAGACAGCATATTAAAAAGCAGAGACATTACTTTGCCAACAAAGGTCCATCTAATGAAAGCTGTGGTTTTTCCAGTAGTCATATATGAATCTGAGAGTTGGTCTATAAAGAAAGCTGAGCACCAAAGAATTGATACTTTCGAACTGTGGTGTTGGAGAAGATTCTTGACAGTCTCTTGCACTGCAAGGAGATCCAACCAGTCCATCCTAAAGGAAATCAGTCCTGGGTGTTCTCTGGAAGGAATGATGCTAAAGCTGAAACTCCAATACTTAGCTTTGTAGGACAATCTGTGATTTTCAAATTACACACAAATTACCTACAGTTTTCACGACATTGCATGTGAAGTAGCGGGAAAGATGGGATTCCCAGCTCACTGGTGAGGAAACTGATGCTCAGACAGATGAGGTGGTTTTTCTAAGATGAAAAGGCTGGGGAACAGCAGCGGTAGGAGCAGAACCTAGCGCTGCACCCACCCTGGCAGGCCTGGCAAGGGGACGCTTCCTGTGCACAACACAGTGTCTAAGTTTGGGCTCTGCAGAGCAATATCCTCACTTGGCTGATGGGGTGGCAGAAAGGGAGGCTGAGAGAAGTCCCAGCAGGCCTTGCAGCCGGGAGAGTATGCCCCTCTGCAGCCCCTGGCCTGGGCCACATCCTGCTCCCTTTCTGAGATCAGAGTCATCACTCGCTGGCTCCTGAGACTGAAGTGGAATAAAGAAAACCAAGAGGCAGTGACTCAGCAGTAAAAAAAAGCATTGGGAAAGCAGGGCTTTGAGTGGGGCACCTGGCTCTGTTAGCCACTTACTAGCTGTCTGTCTTGAGAGAAGTGTGACCTCTGATATTATTTTCTTAATATTTAAGACAAGATGGTACTTACAAAGTCCATGGGTATTCAAAGGACTCATGGTGTGTCTCCTAGCACAGGCTGGCTAGAGGCCAGGACAGTGAGCATCCCTCCTCACCCTGGAGTGCTCCCAGGGCCCGAGTGTCTCTCCCCTCCCAGGGCCTGGTGTCTCTCCCATCCTAGGGCCTGAGCATCTCTCCCCTTCAAGGGCCTGAGCATCTCCCCTTCCCAGGGCCTGAGCATCTCTCCATCTCAGGGCCTGAGCAGCCCAGGAGGTCTGCCCCACACCAGCGAGAAGCAGTTGTTCTGTCCTCTGTGGTCCAGGCCGGGAATAAGAAGGAACTTATGAGAGGAGTGATTTAGGAGGCCAGCAGCCACACTCCTAGTGTCACTGGGCCTGCCCCATCAGTCAGCGCAAGCCACGTGCCAGAGCCCTATAAATAGCTTCAGAGATGACATTGCAGAGAGCTCTGCCTTGGAAACTCTCTGCAAAGGACACTGAATCACCAGGGAAGTTCATTTACATTCTAGGCAGGACTAGAATTTATGCTATTGAAAATAAAGATTTTATGTATTTGTACATATCTATCTGTCGATGTGCCTATAAGCACAATTTACAGTCACCAGTCCCCCTATCTCAGTCAGCACCCATTCTGTACAGTGGTTATTAACAGGGTCTGGGAACCAGCCACAGGCCCCTCTGAGATATCATCCTTGTCAGTTGCAGGTTTTTAGAGCACAACATGCTCTTTACCATGGAAGGATGGCGTTCGTATTAGCACGCCTGCTAAGAAACTCTTATGCTCCCGATGTGTGCTGCCCTGAAGTGTTTCATGGAGATTAGAATTCAGGAGAACAAACTAGCATAGGGCTCAGAGGCTGCAGGAGGTGGGAGCCCTCTTTGTCCCTCATTTGCCCAGTAATTAATTTCTGCCCCAGCACAATTTGAGGAAAAGATTGTATTCATTAATTTATCATCCACCTCTTCCCAAGGCTGATTTTGATCACTTTTTAACAGGAGACTTTGTACCCCATAGGGAGATTTAATATCATTCCAGGGGCTGGTATCTGAGTGCCAGGAAACAGCTGCCCAGAGTGACTGCCCCAGACAAACCAGGTCCTGGGGAGGAGAGCCTCTGCCAACCCCAGAGGACGCCCTGCTCTGCCTCACTCCCCACCAGGGTTTCCAGAAAGATAGTTGGGGCCTCCAGGGAGCACCAGATCCCCCTGTCTTCCTGTCCCCTTTCCCACTCAAGGCACATGGATCATAAATGTCTAGAATATATCTGTAGAAACACCAGGACACAATTAAGCACAAGTTCAGGAAGCACACAGATACTTTCTGTGGCAAATCTTATCTGGAGCAAATGTGGAGAGTGGAACCTACCAGATGAAATCTTGCCCATCGCCTCATTTTCAACTGTTTGATATTTTTTTCTTTAGATACAGAAATTATAGCATGGTAGCATTCACAAAATTATATATTACCCTCATTTAGATACAATCTGAAAAATTGAATGAAATGTGAATTCTTTTCTAGATTTACAGGGAAAATAAAAAGAAATTTAAACCAGCAAGAAGGGCATTAGATGTTTCTTCTGAACCCAGTGCACATAATACTAAGATCTTTTTTGCCATCACTGGGGCTATTTTCCTGAGCTATAGTGGGGAGGTGGGGGGGAGTGCAGAATTCCAGGGAAGCTGTTTGGGATTCAGGAGAACTGTTCACTCTGCCATTTAGTCACATATTCAACATATATCTATGGAACCCAATGGATGCTTGCCCCTGGAGGGTCAGTGGTAAGCAGACCACCCTCGCTCTTCCTGCCACTCACTGTCTAGAGGGAGAATCTGAATTGTCATAACAGATATGACACTGTAGCTGCTAATGTAAGGGCATATGAGGGACCGTTGCCCAGGCTGGGGAGGGAGTGGGGAACAGGCAGGCTCCCCTGCACAGAATACTCAGCAAGCCCAGAAGGAGGAATGATCCTGGAGGAAAGAGGGTGGGAAAGAATGTTCCAGGTAGAGAGTGGCATGTGAAAAGGCCCTGTGGTCAAGAGAGTCATGGATACTTGGAAAGCATAAAGAGGCCACAGGTGGCAGAAGTGAAGAGTGAAGATGGATGCAGCCTGGAGAGGCAAGTGGGGCTAAAGGGGTGAGGGGTTGGGGGCTGGACTGAGAAGGGACCTGTGACCCAAGGCCAGGAGTCTTGCTCAGGCTGAGTGGTCAGTTAGAGTCTGACCTTGGACCTCTTACAATCCAAAGCAAGTCTTTGCTCTCCCTTGGCTCTGCTCTGCAGTGTTTGAGAGACCTGGGCTTATCCTTTAAATGTCTCTAGGCCTCAGTGTCTTTATCTGTAAAATAGGGTAATAATACTCCACCTTAAGAGGACTGATGTGAAGGTTAAATGATTTTACATACCTGAGGGCTGAAATCTGTGCACGAATGTTCTGTGCATAAACATTATTGTTGTCTTTGTTATTATCTTTAATAGGAGTGCCTCTCACCAGATCATTTCTAGGTGGATTTCAACTCTGATATTCCATGTTTCTAAAATTCTTTTCTGAGATTTTCATAGTAACTCTCACCTTCATAAATGCAAGGAGTGATGATTTTACTTAATGAGAACGGGGCTGAGCTTCAGATACATGGACCCATGGGAAGCCACAGCATGGGATGAAATGACCCAGAGACCGTGTGCCTGGAGAGAGGAGAGGAAGGCTGAGGTCAGGCCCTGAGTATCACTGACACTGATGGAGCAAAAGGAAAGAAACTAGAGGGATGGGGAAATTGTTGGGGTGGGGAAATTTTTGGGGTGAGGAAATTGTCAGTGTGGGACTAGGACATTCTTAACCCATAAGTTCAGGAGGAGGTGATGCTGAAGGAAGTGGGGAGTTTCTAGGAGGGTAGGCCCTGGTGATGACCCCCCAGGGTGAGGACAGAGGACAGGACAATGGATCTCTTGGCCTGCAACTCATGAGTACCTAGTGCCTTATAATGTCAACATGCAAACTATAAAGAGACATTGCCACTTGTAGGAATTTGTCCTAATGTGTGATATCTCCCTTGTCATCAGCCTGATGTTCCCCTTCGAGGGCCACCATGTAAACACTGTCCTTAGCCTGGGTGCTTCTGTACCTGCTCAGAGCCCACCTGCCCATCGGGGTGACTACCCGCAGGCAAGCTCTGAGAATGTATCTTCGAAGTCCACCAACTGGGGATGAGGGAACAGTGAGAACTGGTGGGTGGGAGTTGAAGGCAAAGGCTGGAGTAATGTGAGCATATTTGGAGGCTAAACAGCAGGAGCCTATGAAAAGGCAGAGAAGGAGAACTGGGAGCCCAGGGGAAGACGCTGAATGGTTATGCCAAGGAGGGAGCTTGAGGGGCGCCCTCCAGCTATGGGCCTGCCCACTCAACATGGAGACAGCTGCGCTTAGGGGGCTGTGACCCAGCCTGTGCTCCCCCTCACTGGCTTAGGAGGCTCTGCGGGCACCTGCTTTTTATCTGCTTTCACTACATCTGCCTGGAAACAGAACCCAAGAACCAGACTGAAAAGTGGAGAAAGGGCATTGGGGCAGGCACGTCACACCAGGAAGGGAATCACAGGGTGTGGCCTGCAAATCTGTATATTGCAAATACGTATTGAACACTGGTGAGCTATTTTTCAGAGCAAGGCATTGGGCTATTTGCAGGAGAAATACCAGAAGGAGTTCAGATTCCTGGGCCCTGCCTGGAGTCGCTGACACAGAATCTGTTTCTCCCATGCTCCCTGGACCATCTTAGGCAGCCTGAAGTCTGTGGCACATGGATGAAGAAATTAGGTTATGAAGGATATGGTGGTGGTGGGCAGCGGGCAGAAAAGACCTGGCCCCAAGCTAGGAAACAATGACTACATAGAAAGGGAGCGAATGACCCCGAGTGCCAGGCAAATGGGAGAGTGTCTCAGAGACGCTGCCACTCACACCACATCCCACAGCTGGGGGACACAGGGCCTGGCGCTGGATGCTCGGGGGCTATGCAGAGCCCTGCAAGCTTGGCTCTGAGCCCCAGGGAGCAGGAACAGTAGTGAATAAAGGCAGAGGGGGAACGCTGAGGGGCTGCTCAAGGAGAACCAAGTACCAAAGTCGCTCAGCTTGGCAGGCTGGAGGGATTGTGCAGGGAAAGGGAGTGAGAGGCAGGCTGAAGGGTGAGTTTGTACCAAATGGTGCCAGGCTTTGTGGGTGATGCAGAAGTGTCCGTGCACCTCAGCAAGCCTGGCTGAGCACTCTCTTTGGGAGATTAATCCAAACAAGACACAGCCTGTCCTCAATGAGCTTGTGGTCCTGTGGTGGAGATGGACAGACACATGTAAGCATCAAGGGGAGCGAGAGTGTAGGAGCAGAGGAGGTGCCAGGGCCCAGGGTAGGGGCAGCACCGACCCTCTGTAGGTGTGGGCTACCTCCCCAGGCAGGAAAACTCCTGGTCCCCGAGTCTCCACATGGGAAGCTCTGGACAGTTGTAGGCAATAAGGAGGCCTGGGGGTGCAGAGCCCGGCAGGGCCTGACTGCCTCTGCCTCCTTTTTTCCTATTGATCAGTCCAGTTTAAGGGCTTCTTCAGGCGCTTAGGAAAACAGCAAAGTGGCTTATAGCTTACTAACATCAGAGTCTAGGCTGACAAATTTGTTTCAAGGAGGAAGCTAGCAGGTGGGTTTCCTTTGCAGTTACAGTTCAGGTCCAGGGTACTTTTCAGTTACAGTGACCTTGGACTGTCAGGGATTAATGACAGCTTTTTGATCCTGTGCACAAAGAAAAGAAGACATTCTAGACATCATGTCTCTGCCCTTGAGTGCCCGCTTGTTGTCAGGCATCACGGCCTTGTGAGGCCCTAGGAGGAATAGAAGAGGCAAAGGCGGGAGATGCGTCTGAAGCGTCCTGAGACTATCTGCTGTGTTCGGATGGGAGGGAGGTTCTCACTCTCTGCTGTTAGGGCAGGTGTCATCATTTTCCCCGCAGGAGCCCGAGGGGCCTGCAGAACCTTGCAGGAGGCATCATGACCAGCTTCAGTACTGTGGGTGGCTCACAGCTGCTAGAGACTGTTTCTGACCCAGAGCCTCTCAAAGGCGCTGGTTTTATGTCTTCCTTTGCCCACAGGGAGGACAAGTTTATGATGCCCTGGCTATGCGTGTGTGCCAGTTGTTTCAGTCATGTCCAAATCTTTGTGACCTCATGGACTGTAGCCTGCCAGGTTCCTCTGTCCACGGGATTCTCCAGGCAACAATTCTGGAGAGGGTTGCCATGCCCACCTCCAGGGGATCTTCCTCATCCAGGGACTGAACCCACGTCTCCTGCCTCTTCTTCATTGCAGGCTGATTCTCTACTGCTGAGCCACCAGGAAAACCTGCCCTGGCTACGTGATTGTGAAAACTTCTGGTCAGTGTGAGCGGTGTGAGGTTGGGGAGGAGGCTGAGCTCTGTGCACCTGGGGGCCACCGGGCTGAGCACTAGAGGGGGATGCTGGTCTCGACCACTCGGTGTGGGCTTCCAGGGTGCATGCGGGGCTGGAGGCTGGGACCCTGGTCTGGTCCCAGCTCTGACTTCTCTTACCTGTGATGCTGAGCCAGCCTGTAGTCCCAGTCCTGCGGGTGTCATTAGATGGCCTCTCAGATCTTGCCCATCAGGCTAATGCTTAACGAAGTTCCAAGTATTCAGAAGCCCCAGATTTGGCTAGACTTTGCTTCTTTGTACTCCCATGGCCCTGAGCTCTCACAGCACTGGCCTGCTATACAGAGCGCCCTGATGGGTCCCTAGTGAGCTTCCAGGTGGCCAGGGACAAGACCTTCATTTTCACAACCCCTGCATCTTTGCTGGTGAACAAGCTAACGTCCAACCTACAGTCCACACGGCAGAAAGGGGCTCTTGAGGCAGCAGCAGTTGAGCAATGGGAGGGAGCACAGTGGTGGCAGTGATCATGAGGCTGGGGAACCAAGTCAGGGGGAACCAGCCAGTCCCTTTTGTACTGACAGCAAGGAGGGGGGGACCCCCAGAAGATCCAGCGTCCAGCAGCCGTCACTGCATGCCTTGTAGTTCGAGGAGAAGGAAGTCTCCTTGGCGACACTGTGCCAGTCCTCTGTGTCGCCCTTTGAGCCTTGGGAGCAGAGGGCCCTTTGCAGAGGGAGGCTGGATTGATTGTTTTATTAGTTAATACAACACGCACTACCTGAATGGTGCCACTTTCTGTGCTGGGTACCGTGGACCCAGCCTCATGGAAGCAGTGTTAGTCCTCAAGGGCCATCTGAGCACCGCAGACCAGGCAGCTCAAACCAGAGACCTGCTCCCAGATCTGGAGGTTGCAAGTCCAGGCTCAAGGCGTCAGCCGGGTTGTCACTCCAAGGCTGTATGGGAGCAGCTATCCCAGGCCTCTTCTCGGCTTATAGATGGCCGTCTTCCTCCTCACGTGGAATCCTGCCTGTCTCCAAATTTCCCAGACATGTTGCAGTAGGACTGCCCCTAATGACCCGGTTTTTAACTTGGTTGCCTCTGTAAAGACCCTGTCTTCACATGCTATGGCCTGGATGTTTGTGTCTGCCCAAACTCATACGTTGAAACCCTAACCCCCTAAAGTATGGTACTAGGAGCAGGGCTGTTAGGAGGAGCTTAGACAGTGAGAGCCCCACCCCGTTGATGGGACTGATGCTCTTATAAAAGAGACCTCACAGACACCCCTCCTGTGTGGGGACGCAGCGGGAGGTGTTGGCTGTGACCCAGGAGGAGGCCCGCACCAGAACGTGACTGTGCCGGAGCCTGATCACAGACTCCCAGCCTCCAGAGCAGTGAGAAATAAATTTTTGTCGTTTATAAACCAGCCAATCTGTGGCATTTTGTGACAGCAGCTGAAATGGACTAAGACACCAAATAAGGTCACATTCTGAGGTACTGGGTGAAGGCTTCAACACAGGAATTTGGGAGGAACACAGTTCAAAGCATACCAGAGAAGGCAATTTCAGCCCAAGCCCCCTGGCAGGATCTGAGGGGCCTGGAGGTGGGAGGATCACTTCTGGGAGACAAAATGAAAGGTCTGCATGCAAGGTTGGGCCCCAGGGAGCCCTGAGGTGATGCAAGGGCGCAGAGACCAGGCATAGCACAGGCCTTGGGGACAGAGAGGCTGGGGGACCAGAGGGAGGGAGGAAATGTCCTGGCCAGGCCCACTCTCCCTCGGCCCAGCTCTGAAGAGGACAAATGGAGCTTCTCTCTGCAGAACTGCACCACTCAAGAAGGCTCAGAAGGAAGGAGGCTCACGTCCTGAGGTGTGGGAGCGCAGGCCTGGCTGCCAGTTAAGTCAGAGTATCTGAGGCCGTGTATGGGCGTCGGTAGATTCTAGAAGCCCGCTCCTCTGTCCCACTCCTCAGCTGAGAGCAGAGAGTCACCTGGGCCAGGGCAGGGCATGTTGGGTCTTCTCAGGACTTCTTCTCAGCCCTGCCTCCCAGGTTGTCACCTACAGAACATGTCCTTAATCTGGCAGGGAGGCCAGAGCCCCTCAGCCAGCAGAAGAGGTTGGTGGCTTTGTAGCCTAGCAGCCACCTATGGCAGGATCTCCCATTTCAGATAACGCCAGAGGGGACTGGAGCCCTGGGGAGGCCATGCAGGCTGTGAAGGGTAGGCAGTCTCCTCAGGCAGCCATCGCACCAAACTTACAAGGTTTTAATTAAATGGCAAAATGCACCATTGTAAACAGTACTAACAAATGTTACTTGTAATTATTTTGCCCTTCCCCAAATGTTCCATTTCCATTTTCTCTATTCAAAATGAATTCATATGAGCTTGTACTCTAGTGGTATGCTTTTGTATTCCCTAACACCTCCGAGAGCTAAGTCGTTTCCGGACTGTTCCAACCAACCAACCTCAACCAATAGAGGGGTCTTCTATTTTTGTGATCATGCTCAAGGCTTCTGGAAAATTTGTGGTCATGCTCAAGGCTTCTTGGAAAAAAGCACCCCATCTTAGTTTTGGCATTGAAACCAGTGAAAAATAACAATCAAAGAAAACTGAACTAAGGCTGAGTGAGTGAGTGAAGTTGCTCAGTCGTGTCCGACTCTGCGACCCCAGAGTAGCCTATCGGGCTCCTTGTCCATGGGATTTTCCAGACAAGAGTGCTGGAGTGGATTACCATTTCCTTCTCCAGGGGATCTTCCCGACCCAGGAATCGAACCTGGGTCTCCCGCATTGCAGGCAGCCGCTTTACCGTCTGAGCCACCAGGGAAGCCCTAAGAAACCCTAAGCCTTCAGAACCAAGGCTGAAGGGAAGCCTAAACCTAAAGAAGACACATGTTACCTCCCTTTCTGTGGGCGGGGCATAAAGGGGCATCCCTGGTGGGTCACCCAGAAAGCTGGTGAGCCCTGCAAACAGAGCTTGCTCCTCGCATGGCAGTGATGTCCCTCTCCTGTGAGTGACACTGACTTCCTCAAGAGAATTCTGCTTTGCTTTTCTTTCTACTCTCAAAACATGCATGGGTATGTGTGTGGGCACATTACGCAACACATACCCACGTTACACACACGTACACACCTGTATGCATGCACAATTCCCCCCATCGGGTCACTCGGGTTTGTGTAGGGGACCGGATGAATAACAGTGCATTTCCAATCTCACTCCTCTCATTGCTTGTGTCCTCCACTGACACCCAGGATGGCCCTGGGCCTCCATTCCTTCCCAGGCAAGGAGACTGGAGCCTGACCTAGTGCCTCAGGTCCCTGGGCTTCTGAGTCTTCACATGCAGAGAAGCATGAAATGCTCACACACAGCCATACCAAACAGGTCTACCGAATTACTGAAGGAGCAGGTGGTTTCCTCTAAGGAGCCGGTAAGTTACCTCTTCATCCCTTCCTCCTGCTACCACATCACTTTGGCAGACACATAACTAATGCTCTCATTGCTCTAAAAGAATGAATTTTATTTCCCCTTCCCTTATTCCCTAGGCAAGATGTGGGGCATGAGTCAACATGATCTGCTCTCAGAACTCAGTCTGCTCAGCGGAACACTGGGTGAGTAGGTGATGTCACAGGACAGGTGAAACCTGGAGGTGGTGACTGCGGGGGGAAGGAGGGCTGGCTGCCTGGTGGGCACAGAAGGGGCCAGCCTCCACCCTGGAAGGGGGAGCTCAGCACCCTAATACGATGGCAGCAGAGATGCTCTGGTAGAGGGAGAAAGGGCACATGTCAGCTTGGGAGGACATGGACTTGATGGAAGCCCTGCCCCTGGGTGAGTGGAAGGCTAGGTTCAAGAAAGAAGGAACTGATGCCAAGTGATGCCTGGCACCTGCCTCGTACATTCTTCCCAGTGGTGTCCAGAGGGTGTCAGTCTCCACACGCCTGTCCCTCTGACTGCTGGGTTGAGGAATATGTGCAATTGCCCCTGATATGGTCACCTCCTGAGGGCTTGCTGAGAGTATCCAGACTTTGAAAGCAATAGCCAGGAAGCTGTTGGTGCTACTGGTGGCAGTGCCCACAATGGCTCCTGCAGCAACCCCAGTGCAAACAGCAGTCCCAGCTCAGGTCAAGGTCAAGCACACTTAAGGTCAAGCTTAGGTGACCAAAGGAAATGCTGAAGGAATACCCATTGCTTGGAGCACTCATGGTGGGTTGGACTGTTTCCTGAACATTATCTCCTCATGGTCATGAGTTCACTGAAGTGTTCTTCTACTTCTTCTTTCATGAACTGATGTGTTCACCAAATACATTTTTATGTAGTTACTGTGTTTGAAACATAATTGTAGGTGTTCCATCTTCTCCTTCTGTGCCTAAAATGTCGACTCTGTGCCCGATGCCCACTTCCTCCAGGCAGGTACCACCTGCAGATGATGCTGAATGAACATAGCTTCCCACTCTCACTGGACTTTGAGAAGAGAGGGACAAAGAGTACACAAGAAACAAGGAAAACTTACAGTATGTCATCAGTAATGGTAAGTGTCAGGAGAAAGACCAAGCAAGGAAAGGCAGTGGGAAATGTGGGGCATGGAACCTTTTAGGTAGGGTGGCCAGGAGGTAAATTTTGAGAAAAGATGGAAAGCTATGAGAGAGAGAATGCTCTGGGGTTTCTGGCCATGAAGGGAGAGTGGTGCAGGCTATGAGATCAGGAGGAGATACAAAGGGCCGGAGGAACATGTGCTCTTCAGAAAGCTGACCCAGGAGTGCAGAACAAGGGGCCAGGGTTCAAGGGTTGATGGGGAGAGAAGGTGTCCATTGTTAGAGTGTAGGCTCAGTCTGCAAGAGTCAAGAGTTCTCTGAACGCCGTCTTCCCAAGTGTTGGCCAGGTGTTGATCCCATGGGAAAGGGCATGGGCCAGGGCAAGAAAAGCAAGCCTGTCTAGCAGGGGAGGGGTAGCCAGCCTTCCAGATAATGGTCACGGGGCTGGTAGGAGGGGACCCAATGCCGAATCCCTCTTTTTTTTGGCTGCGCTGAGTCTCCATTACTGCATGTGGGCTTTCTCTGATTGAAGTGAGCAAGGGCAAGCTGGGACAAGCAGGGGCTACTCCCTAGTTGTTGCGCTTTGACTTCTCATTGTGGTGGCTTCTCTTGTTGCAGAGGATGGGCTCTAGAGCACACGGGCTTCAGGAGACATTGCACATGAGCTCAGTAGTTATAGTACATGGGCTTGTTGCCCCGTGGCATGTGGGATCTTAGTTCCCAGACCAGGGATCAAATCCATGTCCCCTGCATTGGCAGGCAGACTCCTAACCATTGGACCACCAAAGAAGTGGCCAGCTCCATCTTCAAGGTGGAGCTGGCAGCATTTGCAGCTGGACCAGATGTGAGGACTGACAGGAAGATAGGGGTCAAGAATGTTTTCAGAGATTCTTTCCTGAGCAGCTGGGACATTGTGTTGACCTTCTTTGAGAGAGGCAGGGCTGCTAGGGAGGGAAGGGCAGGATGTCAGTTCAGCTTATGTGAAGTATGGAAAGGCCTGGAGCCATCCAAGGGCAGAGGTAGAGTGGGCAGCTTGATCAGTGAGTCAGACTGGAGGTCTGGTGGGAGATAAATACTTGGGTCATTTTGCTGACAAAGGTCTGTATAGTCAAACCTATGGTTTTTCAAGTAATCATGTATCGATATGAGAGTTGGACTATAAAGAATGCAGAGCACTGAAGAATTGATGCTTTTGAACTATAGTGCTGGAGAAGACTCTTGAGCATTCTTGGACTCAAAACAGTCAAGGAGATCAAACCAATCAATCCTAAATGAAATCAACCCTGAATGTTCATTGGAAGGAATGATGCTGAAGTTGAAGCTCCAATACTTTGGCCACCTGATGCGAAGATCTGACTCTTTAGAAAAGACTGTGATGCTGGGAAAAGTTGATGGCAGGAGGAGAAGGGGGTGACAGAGAATGCGATGGTTGGATGGTATCATCAACTCAATGGACATGAGTTTGAGCAAGCTCCAGGAGATGGTGAAGGACAGGAAAGCCTGGCGTGCTGCAGTCCATGGGGTCACAAAGAGTTGAACATGACTGAGTGACTGAATAACAAAAATACTTGAGGGTCAGTAGCAGAGAGATGGAAACCACACTCCTGCATGAGGTTATCTAGTGAATGACACTCCACAGCCAAGAGCAAGCCCAAGGTCCGAGCCATGGGCTTGGCAACACATGGGGTTTAGAGAGAGGAGACTGAACCAGCAAAAGAGTCTGAGAAGGAAGGGCCAGAGGCCTGCAGGCCCATGACACCAGGGAAGCCTGTGTCAACAGGGAGGCCCCCTTCTGCTCCTGCTGCTAAGCACCTAGGAGGAGAGTGGCTGGGGAGTGGCAGAGAAGCTGGGCAGTGCTGAGGACAGAGGCCTGGTGGGAGAGTTGGAGACAGAGTGGAAGGAGAGACTTGGGGGATGGGGTGTGTTGACACCTTCTTGAAGCAGCTCTGCAGGGAAAGGAAGGGCAAAATGGGTCAAGAGGGGTTCCTTTGCAGGAACACCCTGAAAAATCTATTTGTCAGTGAGGAAAGACTTCACAGATGGGGCGTCTGGACTAAGATCTCAAGGCAGCGAGAGGGGAGGTGGGACCTCAGTTCAGATCTGTCTGATTCCATGTAGTTCTATCCACAGTATCTTGGTAGATTTTTTTCAGAAATCTTTGTATAACCCTATGACCCAGGAATTCCACTCCTAGAGACATAATCAAGAGAAATGTGTGTATAGACACATCAAGAAATATCAAAAAGTATCATATTTGTAAAATCACTGAATTGGAAGGAATACAAACTTCCATCAACAGTAAAATAGATAAAGAAATAGATAAATAGATAAAGAAGTAGAATAGATAAATAGATAAAACAGATAAAGAATGTGGTACATTCTTATATTGAGAAGGAACTAATTATTGCTACTCTCAACAACACAGATCACAACCCACAAACTACAAGGCTGAGCTAAAGAAACCAGACACACACAGTACACACCATATCATTCAAGTTAAACACAGATGAAAAACAGCCAAAAGAAACCAGTGGTGGCAGAAGCCAGACAGACGGCTCCTCCAGGCAGAGGTGCTGACTCTGACAGTGAAGGGAGGTGCTGGGGTGTTTGTAACATGCTGTTTCTTCATCTTGATGATGGTTACATGGTGATTCATTTTGTAAAAGTGCATTGAGATGTATAATCAGAATTTGTATATTTTTGATAAATTTAAAAATATAATAAATTTTTTTATTTGAAAAAGGAAACCTTTATATTCTTAAAAGCCACAGAGCTTTGTCAGAAGCTTGGCCTTCTGTTTTCTAGGTCTGCTGACGGTTCTTGTCTAGGGGGCCCCTGAGGATGGGCTGGCTGTGTGTCAGGGGCCCAAGCCCTGCAGGGCCACAGAGCCTGTGTGGCCCCAGCCTGCCCCATGTCCTGCAGGCGCGCAAGTCCTTTCTACACACAGAGCCCGGACAGAAGGGCCTGGGGTACTGAGAAGCACTTGCTGCTTTGCTGTTTTCTTTCACCTCCTGGAGATAACCCCACCCTGACTCCATCACTTTCCTCCTGCATGCCCACGTGAACAACCACACACACACAGACTCACACACACACCCCTTCTGCCCACACTACACACAAATATTTAAAGTGTGTCTTGGACTTTAAAACAGAAATCAGCAATCAGAACCTTGTTTCCACAAGAAAAACCTTCGAGGGCCAGAGGGAAAGGGGCTGGGCTTGAGGTCTTCTCTGGGTGGGGAGGGTGACTTCCTGGCTATCTTGCTCTTTTCTTGTCTGATCCCTGCAACAGTCAGGGGACGCCTGAGAAAGCCTTGTGTCTTTGCTTGTGGCATATGCTTGTGTCTTTTCTGGCTCAAAATCAGAAAAGCTATTGATCTTGCTTTTTGCTTCCTTCTCTTATTTATTTTTTTTCTTCTTAATAAATGATGAGTGTCATGCGTGGGTTGGAAAAGAATTTCCAGACATGAGGCAGAGTGGAAGAAGAATAAAGTTTGTTAGAGTGGGGAGGGGAGAGTCTCTGCCAGCACAGCAGGCCAGCTTCCTGACAGTCAGGGAGAGCTGACCGTGAACAGGGGTTCTTGATTCATTTTGATACCCTGGGTGTAAGAAGCAGGATATGGGTCTTATGGGTCATTTGCTGATTGGATAAGGTAGATATATTGGGTGAGGGGAAAAAGTAAGGTAAATACCTTCTCCCTACATGGAGAAGGAGGGGAGACAGTTTATACTGGTCAGGAGGACCTGAAATTCATTAATAGTTACAACACTGGGGATGGGAAGGAAGGACAGCAAGGGTCTGGTTTTTCTGTTCCTTCATTCCAAGACCCTCCTTGGTTTCATCTGCTCTTTCATCCTTGAGTCACCACAACGAGCTGTTTACCCTGAAAGCAATTTCTCATGTTTGTATTCGTCAAAAGCATTCGGAGACTGGAACAATGTGAACCATCAACTCCAGTCTGCACAAGAAGGCATGAAAGGGTAACAGGCAGAGAGGCCAGGGGTCTCCAAATGGAGGAAATAGGCTGCAAGTGACATACATTTTTTTAACTCTCTCTTAACTGGCAAGAGGAAACAAACTACAAGTGTCAGATTTTTTCCCTTCTCTATACAAAATTAAAAGGAGGTTTATCTTAAAACTCTGGGTTGCCATTAGGACACCTGGTTCCACCTGAACTTAACTTTTCTCAAACTTTAAGCTAACCAATGCATTTTTCTTATGGAAATGTTTTTCTTAAGCTATATTATTGAACTGCATATTTACTTAAGTCAGTTCTACTTAAGACTCAGAACCATAAGGGCTTAACAAACCAGATGTGTTTTACTCATACATTGTTCTAATCTATGTTAATGAAATGATATATTTACTTGGAAATCTGCCTTTCTTCAAGATTCATGTCAATCATTTTATGGCCCAGGGAGACTCACCTTGTGCCAATGTTATCTCAAAGTACATGTGGGTGAGGGGCCTGGTGCCACTCTGAGTTTTGAGACATTTCCTTTCTCTAATTAACAATTTTCTGATCGTACGTAACATACTGCTAAAGGCTAGCAGAGGGGCACTCTTTCTGCCCCCTTCTGATGTCTATGTCAGAAGCTTTCTCTATCTCTTTTATACTTTAATCAAACTTTATCACACAAAATCTCTGAGTTATCAAGCCTCTTCACTGGCCTCAGATTGAATTCCTCTCCTCTGGAGGCCAAGAATCCCAGCATCTTTCATGACTCAGCAACAACTTTTCAGGCATATTCCCATTTAATGAGCAGCAAGTCTGAGGACCGTGATGAGTGACATGCTCTTGTTGGGTGATGCTGGGTGATGTATCTTGAAGTCAAACCATAAACCAGATGTAGGATGGAAAACTGGGGGACAGAAGATTCTCCACTTCTGCTGAATCCACTCAAAGGCTTCAGGCTTTAAGTGAAGAAAGCGGAGATCTGTGCAGGTTGATTTCTGCTTTTCACCCTCACCTCCTCCCTGGGATTTCTGTTTCTCTTTTCTAATTCTTCCTATATTCCTGTGATTAACCTTCTACCCAATTTAATATTTCAGCTGAAATGGTTGGGAACATACTTTGGTTGTTGTGTTTCCAGGATACACGTAGCTCAGCTTCTCTCTAGAAGGTCCCTGTGATGTGAAATTAAGGACAAAAATCCAGCTATAAGGCAACTGTTAAAGAATAGGTAATGGAAAGTTGCCTTTCACATCTCACTCACTTTAGACATATTCTAATGAATTCTGCTGGAAAAATAATTGGCCTAGATCAGGTCGATCTGATTGAGGATCTGAATAACCTCACTTGAGTGGTATTTAAATTCAGCTTCTGATCTTGGGTGAAGTTAGTGTGTGGCTTGAATGCTAATTGTACTCTACATGGGGACAAAAATAGCACCGAGGCCCATTGAGTGATATCTACATACTCCCAATCTCCTTGTAATATGCGCGGAGAGAGTTTTTCAAAAGTTCATTTAGCATGGGTGGTCTCTCCAAAGTTCACTGTAAGTTGGTTGTTTAGAACTTGCATTATTTCCCTGAAGAAAGAATATTACACCCAGTGGTTAATTTCACTGGTCACAATAATATTAATAGCAAAATAAGTTCTAATGTAACTAGGAAAAAGTATTTAGAGAACCAGCCAGAGTCACTTCCTGGGTGACAGATGGCATCTAGTTTAGGAAAAAACAGAACAAGAAGAGGACTTTCCCCTCCACTGGGGCAGGGACTATAGAGAGTAGAGGTGATGAGTGACGCCTAGGGCACTTGCTGACTTGGACAGACTGGCCATCAGTATAGAAGGGTGACCAGCCCAGCCCAGTGACTCTTATGGCTGCCCACAGTTGAGAAAAGCTCATGGTGGGAAAGTAAACAAATAGCTGAAATGAAGTCCAAGCATGAGGACAGGAGGGTGGGTCAGCATCTCAGAACTCACTTAGGGACCAGATAGATTCTGAAGCTGATTCTAGGAACCAAAAAGCATCAGGACAGGTGCGCAGAATTATAGTAAGTGGGCTTTGAACAGGGGTGAGGATGGAGTTGGGGCAGTTGGAAGAGGGCACAGGATGGGGGAAACCCAGGCAGGAACCAAGATGGATGAGTTATGATCTTTCCTTCCCATGGAAGGCTTTTCCTTTCCTATTCTTTAAGGGAACCATGTTTAAGCAGCACTTTGAGGTCAAAGACATTTGTCTTTGGCTTCTGCTTTTCTTGCCTTTCTGCCCTACTCCCCATCCCAGTGGTCTCTCCAGGGGTTCTGGGTGCTGTGACCTTCTTTATGTCACACTAAGCCCCTGATACTCTCCCCTCCAATGGATTGAACTCCAGGTTCTCAGTGAAAATGGCTTCACACACTTGATGCACACTGTGAAAGAAATTATCAATCATTCTTGGTAGCCTTTCCAGAAGGGTTTGACCTGTGCGCGTCCACTTATATGTGGAATTTTTCAGTAGTAAACACTACAGTATTATGTGATCTGAGGTTCATTGTCTCCATGGATTTGGAATTTTGGGTACAGAGGAGCTACAGTTACCAGGGCTGACTATCAGTTATTTCCACCTGCATGACAGAGGGTCAGTGTCCCTAACCTCCATGTTTTTGTTCAAGGGTTAACTGTATCTATCCTCTATCTCTATTTATCTATATCTATCTATCTATGAAACACATTGAGATTCTAGGCACTTTGCATCCCTTCAGTCGTCAACTTTAACAACAAGCTGTGAGTTGGTTTCATTTTGACTCCCATCTTACTGGTGGGAATACTAGGGCTCTGTGTCAGATATGTGCTGTCTGATGCCATGGATCCACTTGTCCAGCTCCCTACATCATGCTTTCTGCCCTAGGAGCCAGGTCTACATGGGCTACATCAATAGGCTTCCATACCCCGTGGCCTGTGGTTGAGTTTAGCCAGTGAGAAGCATCATCAAGAGAACAGAGGGGTGGAGGGCGTGTGGTCAGGGTTGTGTCACCCTGGCCTCCTCTCTGCAAAGTGGCCATGTGTGTCTGTGTTCCCAGCCTGAGGACACTGCTGCTTTGGAGGCCGATTTTCCTTCTGGGCTGCAGTAACCTCTCTCTGCCCTCATTACCTCTGTCCTAAGGTGGTGGCAGCTCCACTACTGCTAGCCCTGAGTCCCTGCACTAATCCTGGTGTCCCCATACCCTGCCTGCATGGATGAATCCCTTTGGAAGTAGACACTCCCCCTCTCAGGCCAAGAATGCTAATTTGGGTGTGCCATCTGTTTCCTACTGGAACCTTGACTGATATAGACCCTATGAGAGTTAATTAATTTGCCCAAGATTTAGCTCAGCTAGTAAAGAATCTACCTGCAATGCTGGAGACTCTGGTTTGATTTCTGGGTCAGGAAATTCCCCTGGAGAAAGGAACAGCTACTCACTCCAGTATTCTGGCCTGGAGAATTCCAAGGACAGAGGAGCCTGGCAGGCTACAGTCCATGAGGTCACAAAGAGTTAGACACAAACAAGCATCTATCAGACATCAGACTTAAAACCAAAAAGGGGCAGAGCTGCCTCCTACAGCCATGCTTCCAACTACCCATCTCAGTGGAACAAGCACCAGTCAGGAACCCAGGTTGCTGTTTTGTGCTCATTGACCAACCAGCTCTGCAGCATCAAGCAGGTAATGCTGCCATTTTAGCTTCCAGTTTTAAGGAGTCATGAGTTTGTTGCAGCTCTTTTTAGCTTTCACATGTGATAATTTCCACTTTCACTGAAAATAAATCTTTCCCAGACCTGTACTTTCCAGATCCTCCCTACTATTAGTTGTCATGGCAAAAGCTTGCATTAATCCCTGATAAACAGCTGAGAAAACAATTTGCAGCGGCAACACTGGAGAGAATGAAGTCAGGCTCCACTGTACAATGTGTTCCGCCTCAAGAAATCAGGCCTTCTTCATTCTGGTTCAATGTGGGTCCCTACTTGCTTCTCTTATTTATCTCCCCCCTCCCGCTTTGATTCCATTAAATTAAATAACTATTCCCTTCCCTCCAAAGAGCTTTATATGTTATGAATAGCTGCAGTCTTCATTCAGAAAAATGCTCAGTTCACCAAAAGTGAGCAAAGTTCTTGCTTTTGCAATTCAGCAAAGCCTGTTTTCTTGTTTATGAACATCAAGTGACTGAATGCCAACTAGAGAAATTAAGATTTCATTGGCAAAAGTGGTTAACAACATGAACCAAAAGTAGTTTTACTCTTAAGTCTGAGAATTTGGGGGACTGAAGACCACCATTCAGGGCTAGGTCTGATCCCTTGGGTTCCCAACTTACTGGGAGAGAGGGTTGGAGTAAACAGAGTAAGGGAGGTGACAATGGGACTGAAGGGGACACAGTGGTGAAGTTAGTAAGGGGTACACCTTGGGTGGGTGGAGAGTCAAGTTGAAGAAATTTTGTTGACACAACCATCGTAAAGCAGGAGGACAGCTGACGAGTAACCCAGCCCTCATCCCTATCCCTAAATCAAGACAAGGAAAGACTGAGGGACACTAGATTTGATAGAATTTATTTGATATGAAAAGTATCAGAGGGTCTTAGTGGACCACAAGTTCACAGAGATGGCAATTCTTTAAGACAAAGAGTTTAGGATTAGACAATTTAAAGTTTTCACTCAAAATTGCATAGCTTGGGTGAAGTCCAGATTCAAACCATGACTTTCTCACTATAAAGGCCCATGCTAATATTTTTTTAATACTATAGGTTCCTAAGCCTGAGAAATTGAAAAACCATATGGATTCTCAGACCTGTACTTCTGACTTATTAAACCAGAAAATTCAGGGGAAATAGCTTTGGAATAACTACTTTTATAAGAGCATCAAAGTGATATGATGTTGGGAGTAGCTGCTAAATAATCCAGGGATGGTGAGGATGGGTGGAAAACAGGAGTGGTCATTAGTTGACAATGGCCAGAGCTGAGTAATGAGCTCCTGGGTGTTAATTTCTCTCTCCTTTTGTGTATATTTTAATGATTTCATCATAGACCATCAAAAATGGAAAAAAAAGAATCATGAAGTATTCTCTCAATCAACCAGCTTGGAGATGTCTTATCCTGTGTTATACACTGAGTGGGCTTGCCAATTTGTAAGCAGGCATTGAGAGATGGACTGAAATAAGGTGTCTCATCTGAAAGGGAATTAAATATTTTTGGCTCCCCAGAAACTCACCATCAGACACTATAGAATGTGGGAATCAGAGAGCTCAAGGAGTCTTGCAAAGTTGAATCTTCCCCGAGTTCTGACATCTTTGCCAGAAACCACTCCCAGTAAGAGGGTACTCTGTTTGGGGACAGGATTTGCTCTTTTCCTGGGCTTGCTAAGCACCCAGAGAAGGTAAGCTCACAAGATGATGACAGTCTAGGTGCTTTCTCCTGCCCAGCACAGCCAGCACCACCTGCCTGAGACAGTGGGGAGGCGGGCTGCTGTAGCCTTGCTGGGGAGAGGGCCCTGCTCTGCATGCCCAGCGCCTGGGGGAGATGGGTGTGTGCATGTCCCATAGCCTGCATTTACCTGTCCAGTTCCTCAATACCTGGTTTAAAATTTTGTAAGTTAAATTCTTTCTGTAGAAATCACTGGTAGAGTGTATGATTCCTGACTGAGTCTGACTGGTACAGGATGGGCTGCAGGTGACAGAAGATGCAGGATCACTAGCATTTGAGAGTGTGTGGCCATGGTAACTGTGAGGGCTATGGAGATGGCCGGGGATTGTTAGGTGAACGGATGCACTGGAGGACAAAAGGGCAGCTCAAGCAAGCCAAGCAAGTAAGTAAGCCAAAATTAGAAGCTAGAAGTCCTTGGTGGCAGCACCTAAAAGGACTATGTACTGTGGCTGGATGGCATACCCTGCTGATAAAAACACAGAGAAGTGTGAAGCTGTGACCCTAGTGAATATCCTCTGCTAAAGTCAAGGGCCTGATTTAGCGGACCTGATTTAGGGACCTAGAATGGGGACATCTAGGTAGATGTGCTTGATCGTTCTCAATCCTTGGAGTCCCTGGGACTCTCTGGGCTTGAAGTTGAGGCCCATTCCTCCTGTAGACAGCTGCAGCATCCTTTTCTTTGAGACCATGCCAAGTTCTCTGCTGAGGCAGAGGCCTTGCAGGTGATACTCACTCTTCTCGAGATCTCCTCACCAGCCTGCACAGCTTCTAGGTCAGCACACTTTACCTTTAAAGGGGCACATGATAGATATTTTAGGCTTTGCAGAACAGTCTCTGTCACAACTACTCAGTTCTTCCACTATGTCCAAAAGTGTCATGTTGTTATTATTCAATCACTAAGTTGTATCTGAATCTTTGCAACCCCATGAACTGCGGCATGCCAGGCTTCCATGTCCTTCACCATCTCCTGGAGTTTGCTCAAATTCATGTCCGTTGAGTTGATGATGCCATTCAACCATCTCATCCTTTGTCATCCACCTCTCCTCTGGCTTCAGTCTTTCCCAGCATCAGGGTCTTTTCCAATGAGCTGGCTCTTCACATCAGGTGGCCAAAAAGTACTGGAGTGTCAGCTCTAAGCCTGTTTTTTCAAAGACAGCATAGATAATATGCAAACAAATGGGTGTGGCTGGATTCCAACAAAACCTTATTTATAAAAATGAGCTGTATTTGAACAATGGGCCATAAAGTACCAATCCTGCTCCAGGCCAATACTAAGGCCTCTCACAGCTTGGCCTGGCAGATGAGAGAGACTCTGTCACACTTAAGAAAAGGTTACAGAACCTCACTCACACATGCTGACACGACCCAGGAGGTCACATCTGGAAATGAATTTTGAATGGACTGGACTTGAGGTAAGATATAAGCATGGATAAAGGAGAGGTTATTGATATTTGGGCAGTCCCCCAGGAATCAGGATTTGTATCCTGGCAGGGGCACTGAGAGCCAGTCCTTATCTGCTGCTGAGATAGCCCCCTGCAGCTCAGAAATGATGCTGGCCTTGAGAAAATGAGATGTGAATGCTAGAACTGCCTGGGTAGCAGCAGAGGCAGAACGTTCAGTGGGGGAAGCAGACAAATAAGGTCAGATTGTCTACCAACTAACCAGTCTCTGGGAGGGCCCAGAGGGCATGATCTTCACTAGTAAAATAAGGAACATGCCAGCAAGAGGTGGCCAGCCAGGTTGAAATCAACCTGACAATTGGCCTTTCTGTGCTGCTCTGTGTCTAGACTCCCTGGTGTCTGGGGATAACAGATTTTGGGACGAGTACAGGAGAGTTGACAGCACTTAACCATCAAAGGCAAGGTGGACAGCTATCATAGCTATAGAAAAGTTGCAAAGGCAACCTGGACTCTTATTTGCAAGACTAAGAACATTGGGGGCTTCTCTGGTGGCTCAGATGGTAAGGCATCCATCTGCAATGCAGGAGACCAGGGTTTGATCCCTGGGTCAGGAAGATTCCCTGGAGAAGGGAATGGCTACCCTCTCCAGTATTCTTGCAGGAGAATTCATAAGCAGAGGAGCCCAGGGGGCTACCGTCAATGGGGTTGCAAAGAATCAGCCATGATGAGAGACTAACAAACACTTTCACTTTCAAGGGAGCAGTGATTCACAGACCATGGTATTCCCAACAGTGAGACTGGAGCACTGCTTGAGCTGTGTAACTGAAGACCAAGAGCAGGTGAGCCAGAGACTGACGCCAGCTGCTACAATGGAAAATCAGGATCCTTTGCCCAGTTTCCATTTCTGAGCCACTTGTCAGATAGCCAATCTACTGAAGTGGAGATGGGTGTCCTTGAGGAATAACCCTGCAATGTCACAGCAAGTTTACACAGTAGTGATTATCTTCATCTAGGACCAAGAGGCCCTAGAATCACTTCTCCTGAAGGATGGAATGTTGCATATCCTCAAAGATCTGCGAGTACAAGATCTGAACTGAAACCGATGCCATAAAATCCAAAATCCATCACAGCCCTCTTGTTGATGTGGGGAAATTCTGGCTCTGAATCCATCTCTTAGAAGTCCAGTGGATCACATACCACCTGGTGTCCATTTTCCTGGTCCCTGAGTTTATAATTGGAATAGACATACTTATCAGCTTGAAGAACACTCATATAGATTAAGAACCACAGTGCTGAGAAAAGCCAAGTGGAAACTCTTGAAACTTCCGCATCCCAGCTAAGACAGAAAATCAGAAGTGATGTCTCTTTCTGGGCTAGATGCCACATCAAAGACTTAAAGAAGGCAGAGGTCTACTTAGTTGGCCTGCGAGGTTTGTTCTTTGGTGAGTCCAAGAAAAGTTACTTTGTTTGACACTCTTATTGTTAGAGAAGGAGTGAGTTCATTTCAGTCGCTCATTTGTGTCTGACTCTGCGACCGCATGGACTGCAGCACACCAGGCTTCCCCGTCCATCACCAAGTCCTTCAGGTATTTAAAATGGGATTTACAAGTGTAATATGTTTTATTTCCTTTTTAAGGTAATTTAATGACCTAATATGATTGTAAGACTTGGACCATAAAGAAGACTGAGACCAAAGATTTGAGGCTTTCAAATTGTGGTGCTGGAGAAGACTCTTGAGAGTCTCTTGGATCTCTCAGCAAGGAGATTCAAATGAGCCAGTCCTAAAGGAAATCAACCCTGAATATGCATTGGAAGGACTGATGCTGAAGCTGAAGCTCTAATACGTGGCCACCTGATGTAAAGAGCCGACTCATTGGTAAAGACCCTGATGCTGGGAGAGACTGAGAGCAAGAGGAGAAGCGGGTGACAGAAGATGAGACGGTGCATCCCTGACTCAGTGGGCATGAGTGTGAGCAAACTTTGGGAGACCTGAAGGATGCGGAAGCCTGGTGTGCTACAGTCCACGGGGTCCCAAAGAGCTGGACAAAACTTAGTGACTAAACAGTGACAACAACACTGTTCTAATGGATAAACCAAACCCCTCTAGGGTCTTTAGGTCATTTTCATAAGTAATTAGATTTGATTATTAATTAGAACTATAATTATAAGCAGGATTCATCTAGATCTTCTTAAATATTCCTACACTGTTCACTGTTATAGTAAATTTCAGATAAAGGACCATAAGTATAAATCACTTAATTTTACTGTGGAATCACAAAGCTGGCCTTTTACTTGCATAGGCCAACATCCCTTAAGGACTGAAGAAACTTAAACACTAAATATGAACAGAGTGCTTATTTCAAGAATTGTGAGGAGTCTAAGATTTTAGCTTACTTTTATTTATTTATTTATTTATTTTTAAATTAATTTTTATTTTTCAGTTTGTTTTGCTTTACAATACTGTATTCATTTTGCTATACATTGACATGAATCAGCCACGAGTGTACATGAACTCCCAATCCCGACCCCCACTTCCCCCATCCCGCCCCACACCCTCTCTCTGGATTATCCCTGTGCATCAGTCCCAAGCATCCCGCATCCTGCATCGAACCTAGACCAGCGATTCATTTCACTTATGATATCATACATGTTATGGACACCTTATATTTGACAAAGGAGGCAAGAATATACAGTGGATTAAAGACAATCTCTTAACAAGTGGTGCTGGGAAAACTGGTCAACCACTTGTAAAAGAATGAAACTAGATCACTTTCTAACACCATACACAAAAATAAACTCAAAATGGATTAAAGATCTAAATGTAAGACAAGAAACTATAAAACTCCTAGAGGAGAACATAGGCAAAACACTCTCTGACATAAATCACAGCAGGATCCTCTATGATCCACCTGCCAGAATACTGGAAATAAAAGCAAAAATAAACAAATGGGATCTAATTAAAATTAAAAGCTTCTGCACAACAAAGGAAACTATAAGCAAGGTGAAAAGACAGCCTTCTGAATGGGAGAAAATAATAGCAAATGAAGCAACTGACAAACAACTAATCTCAAAAATATACAAGCAGCTTATGCAAATAAAACTCCTAGAGGAGAACATAGGCAAAACACTCTCCGACATAAATCACAGCAGGATCCTCTGTGATCCACCTGCCAGAATACTGGAAATAAAAGCAAAAATAAACAAATGGGATCTAATTAAAATTAAAAGCTTCTGCACAACAAAGGAAACTATAAGCAAGGTGAAAAGACAGCCTTCTGAATGGGAGAAAATAATAGCAAATGAAGCAACAGACAAACAACTAATCTCAAAAATATACAAGCAGCTTATGCAGCTCAACTCCAGAAAAATAAATGACCCAATCAAAAAATGGGCCAAAGAACTAAACAGACATTTCTCCAAAGAAGACATACAGATGGCTAACAAACACAGGAAAAGATGCTCAACATCACTCATTATCAGAGAAATGCAAATCAAAACCACAATGAGGTACCATTTCACACCAGTTTAGCTTACTTTCAAATTCACAGGTTTGGTAGGTTTTGCTGGCAAAAGATGAGACGCCTGGGGCAGAGGCACTCACAGCAGGAGTAGTATGCAGAGTTCCAGCCTTGACTGGTTCCCCAAGTGCCAGTCCCCACAGTGGGATGTGAAGATGCTGGGTGGCACCAGCTCACGTGGTGGTGAGAGGGCAGGAGCTGGAACTTTTTCTAGAGGCAACGATCCTGCTCGTCTTCTGAAAGAAAAGAAGGCTGACCTCGACTCTGTGGGGAGACTGGCTCTGTTTTCCAAAATCCCTGAAAAGCTGGTCTAGAGCAAAGGCAGTCATGCTTCTGCCCACAAGATGTGAAGAAATATGAGAAATTGATGGAAAATTGTCTGTCAACTCCTCAAGCACAGGCCACCTTAAGGTGGTCTTCCTATGGGCTGGATGTCTCCAGCATTTCTAAATTTAAATCTAAATCTGTCTGTGGCTAAAACGTGTGCTCCTCGCAAGGTGTGGATTCCAAATGACGTTAGAGTTATTTTCTCACATGACTTTCGTGATTGCCTCTCAGTTGGCTGAGGAGACTCCTTGTTGTTGCTTTTTTTAAACATCATCTCAGGGTCTACTACAACATGTTGTTTCCAAATACAAAAGAAGAGGACAGGACAGGGAGCAGGGAGGGGCTGCGCTGGGGAAGGGGTTCTGAGGTGGTGTGGGCAGATGGGTGGGTGGCCCAGTCCAGAGGCCAGGAGTCACGTGAGGGGCCAGGGGCCCTGTTACCTCTCCTTGGCTGGACTTTCCAGAAAATAACATGAGGGGGTTGGGTTCATTCTGGGGAACCCCTGATGCCAGGCCGCTGGGCTGGCAGAAGGAGTGAGAGGGATGAGAGACACTTGGAGAGCATTTGGGCCTCACCCCCTCCCTACCTGGGACAGGGGGTGGAAGTGGCCAGGAAGGGGCTCTTGTCAGGTGCCTGGTGCCGCCAGCAAGGGGAGTGGAGGTGCTGAGACAGGACCTTCTCCTGTCACAACTACTCACTTCAACAGCTGAAGAGTCTTAATGGCCCATGGCTTGCCCATGGCTTACTGGCTGGAATACTGCCAGGGACTTGTTTGTGACCTTGCTGGTCAAGGTGATCCTGGCTTCACGTTTACTGTGCCAAAGTTCTCCAAAGAGGACGTTCTCCCCAACTGGGCACCTGCACTTTCCTTTCCCATGACCTCCTCTTACTGACGCCTCACAGATGGTCAGACCTCCAGCTGCCACACTGTTTGACTGGATTTGTTGTTGTTCAGTTGCTCAGTCGAGTGTGACTATTTGTGACCCTATGGACTGCAGCACGCCAGGCTTCCCTGTCCTTCACCATCTCCCAGAGCTTTCTCAAATTCACGGCTGAATTTAGCATGTTTATTTACTTCATCATCCTTTTTGTATTAGACCTGTCTTTTCGACCACAAACCTCAAACATGTCTGACTAATGATCTTGACACTGAGAGAAGACCAGTTTTCTGGATTCTTCAATGGGCTAGAAAAAGGCATTCTTTCCCTTGATTATCCCCAGTTCTACAAGGTGACAAGCATGCCCTTGGGGCTGCAGGAGAAGGAAATCATTCCGTGCTGGTCCCCCAGAGGTTAACGGTTATGGCAGCAGCCCCTGTGCTGTGGCTGGGATTCACAACTCTGGGCCTCGGCTGGCAGCCCATCTGCTGTGCCCCTTGGTGGAAGCACAGCCCCATCCCAGGAGGGATGCCTGTCAAGAAGCTGAGTCCAATACCAGAGTGTTCACCTTCATGGCACAGAGGCAGCACCTGGAGAAAAGGGAGCTCTTACCACAGGCACCCCTCCCTCCCATAAAGACGTCACTCATCTCCTGGCATAGCGGCTGTGCTCCAACAGCTCTCACAATGGGAATGGGTCAGGGAGAAGGGCTACCATCATGGGATGAAGCTGCCTACATGGAGATGTGGTTTTGATGGAAATGTGAGAAGTACTCACTGCCCCAACGTGGCTTCTGGCTTGAATAGCTGGAAACAAGCAAGATTTCTCCCCTTTTCAGATTCTAAATTAATGATAGCCTGAGTGGAGTATTATTATAGGGGACTGGAATGCAAAAGTAGGAAGTCAAGAAACACCTGGAGTAACAAGAAAATTTGGCCTTGGAATACAGAATGAAGCAGGGCAAAGGCTAATAGAGATTTGCCAAGAAAATGCACTGGTCAAAGCAAACACTCTCTTCCAACACAAGAGAAGACTTCACACATGGACATCACCAGATGGTCAACACCGAAATCAGATTGATTATATTCTTTGTAGCCAAAGATGGAGAAGCCCTGTACAATCAGCAAAAACAAGACCGGGAGCTGACTGTGGCTCAGATCATGAGCTCCTTATTGAAAAATTCAGACTTAAATTGAAGAAAGTGGGGAAAACCACTAGACCACTCAGGTATGACCTAAACCAAATCCCTTATGATTATACAGCGGAAGTGAGAAATAGATTTAAGGGACTAGATCTGATAGACAAAGTGCTTGATGAATTATGGACTGAGGTTCATGACATTGTACAGGAGACAGGGATCAAGACCATCCCCATGGAAAAGAAATGCAAAAAAGCAAAATGGCTATCTGAGGAGGCCTTACAAACAGTTGTGTAAAGAGAGAAGCGAAAGGAGAAAAAGAGAAAAGGAAAGATATAAGCATCTGAATGCAGAGTTCCAAAGAATAGCAAGGAGAGATAAGAAAGCCTTCCTCAGTGATCAATGCAAAGAAATAGAAGAAAACAGTAGAATGGGAAAGACCAAAGATCTCTTCAAGAAAATCAGAGATACCAAGGGGACATTTCATGCAAAGATGGGCACAATAAAGGACAGAAATGGTATGGACCTAACAGAAGCAGAAGATATTAAGAAGAGGTGGCAAGAATACACAGAAGATCTATACAAAAAGGATCCTCATGACCCAGATAACCACAAAGAGGTGATGGATCACCTAGAGCCATACATTCTGGAATATGAAGTCAAGTGGGCCTTAGAAAGCATCACTACGAACAAACCTAGTGGAGGTGATGGAATTCCGGTTGAGCTGTTTCAAATCCTGAAAGATGATGCTGTGAAAGGGCTGCATTCAATATACTAGCAAATTTGGAAAACTCAGCAGTGGTCACAGGACTGGAAAAGGTCAGTTTTCATTCCAATCCCAAAGAAAGGCAATGCCAAAGAATGTCGAGTTCAGTTCAGTCGCTCAGTCGTGTCCGACTCTTTGCGACCCCATGAATTGCAGTATGCCAGGCCTCCCTGTCCACCACCAACTCCTGGAGTTCACTCAGACTCACGTCCATTGAGTCCGTGATGCCATCCAGCCATCTCATCCTTGGTCGTCCCCTTCTCCTCCTGCCCCCAAGCCCTCCCAGCATCAGGGTCTTTTCCAATGAGTCAACTCTTCGCATAAGGTGCCCAAAGTACTGGAGCTTCAGTTTTAGCATCATTCCTTCCCAAGAAATCCCAGGGTTGATCTCCTTCAGAATGAACTGGTTGGATCTCCTTGCAGTCCAAGGGACTCTCAAGAGTCTTCTCCAACACCACAGTTCAAAAGCATCAATTCTTTGGCGCTCAGCCTTCTTCACAGTCCAACTCTCATATCCATACATGACCACAGGAAAAACCATAGCCTTGACTAGACGACCTTAGTTGGCAAAGTAATGTCTCTGCTTTTGAATATACTATCTAGGTTGGTCATAACTTTTCTTCCAAGGAGTAAGCGCCTTTTAATTTCATGGCTGCAGTCACCATCTGCAGTGATTTTGGAGCCCAAAAAAACAAAGTCTGACACTGTTTCTACTGTTTCCCCATCTATTTCCCATGAAGTGATGGGGCCAGATGCCATGATCTTCGTTTTCTGAATGTTGAGCTTTAAGCCAACTTTTTCACTCTCCTCTTTCACTTTCAACAAGAGGCTTTTTAGCTCCTCCTCACTTTCTGCCATAAGGGTGGTGTCATCTGCATATCTGAGATTATTGATATTTCTCCCAGCAATCTTGATTCCAGCTTGTGTTTCTTCCAGTCCAGCATTTCTCATGATGTACTCTGCATATAAGTTAAATAAGCAGGGTGACAATATACAGCCTTGACGTACTCCTTTTCCTATTTGGAACCAGTCTGTTGTTCCATGTCCAGTTCTAACTGTTGCTTCCTGACCTGCATACAGATTTCTCAAGAGGCAGGTCAGGTGGTCTGGTATTCCCATCTCTTTCAGAATTTTCCACAGTTTACTGTGATCCACACAGTCAAAGGCTTTGGCATAGTCAATAAAGCAGAAATAGATGTTTTTCTGGAACTCTCTTGCTTTTTCCATGATCCAGCGGATGTTGGCAATTTGATCTCTGGTTCCTCTGCCTTTTCTAAAACCAGCTTGAACATCAGGGAGTTCACGGTTCACATATTGCTGAAGTCTGGCTTGGAGAATTTTGAGCATTACTTTACTAGCATGTGAGATGAGTGCAATTGTGCGGTAGTTGGAGCATTCTTTGGCATTGCCTTTCTTTGGAATTGGAATGAAAACTGACCTTTTCCAGTCCTGTGACCACTGCTGAGCTTTTCAGATTTGCTGGCATATTGAGTACAGCACCTTCACCGCATCATCTTTCAGAATTTGAAACAGCTCAACTGGAATTCCATCACCTCCACTAGCTTTGTTCGTAGTGATGCTTTCTAAGACCCACTTGACTTCACATTCCAAGATGTCTGGCTCTAGATTAGTCATCACATCATCATGATTATCTGGGTCGTGAAGATCTTTTTTGTACAGTTCTTCCGTGTATTCTTGCCACCTCTTCTTAATATCTTCTGCTTCTGTTAGGTCCATACCATTTCTGTCCTGGAGCTATCCTACGTTGAAGGTCAGGAACGGTGGCGGTAAGGAGATACCCCTCGTCCAAGGTAAGGTGCAGTGGCTATGCTTTCCTGGAGCAGTCGTGAAGAGATACCCCACGCCCAAGGTAAGAGAAACCCAAGTAAGATGGTAGGTGTTGCAAGAGGGAATCAGAGGGCAGACACACTGAAACCATACTCACAGAAAGAATGTCGAACTACTGAACAATTGCACTCATCTCACATGCTCAAAATTCTCCAAGCCAGACTTTAGCAGTACCTGAGCCATAAAGTTCCAGATACTCAAGCTGGTTTTAGAAAAGGCAGAGAAACCAGAGATCAAATTGCCAACATCTGTTGGATCATAGAAAAAACAAGAGAATTCCAGAAAAACGTCTACTTCTGCTTTATTGATAACTCCAATGTATTTGACTATGTAGATCACTACTCCGTGGAAACTTCTTCAAGAGATGAGAATACCAGACTACCTTACTTGCCTCCTAAGAAATCTGTATGCAGGTCAAGAAGAAAGAGTTAGAACTAGACATGGAACAACAGACTGGTTCCAAATTGGGAAAGGAATACGTCAAGGCTGCATACGTTTCCCTGGTTATTTAACTTTTATGCAGAGTACATCATGTGAAATTCTGGGCTTCATGAACACAAGCTGGAATTAAGATTCCCAGGAGAAATATCAATAACCTCAAACATGCAGATTATACCACCCTATGGCATAAAGTGAAGAGTAATTAAAGAGCCTCTTGATGAAAGTGAAAGAGAAAAGTGAAAAGGCTGGCTTAAAACTCATCATTCAGAAAACTAAGATCATGGCATCCGTCTCGATTCTTCACGGCAAGTAGATGGGGAAACAATGGAAACAGTAACAGACTTTATTTTCTTGGGCTCAAAATCACTGCAGCTGGTAGGTGCAGCCATGAAATTAAAAGATGCTGCTCCTTGGAAGAAAAGCTGTGACCAACCTAGACAGCATATTAAAAAGGAGAGACATTACATTGCCAACAAAGGTTCATCTACTCAAAGCCATGGTTTTTCCAGTAGTCACTTATTGACGTGAGATTTGGACTATAAAGAAGTTGATAAGCACCAAAGAATTGATGCTTTTGAACCTGGGAAAGACTCTTGAGAGTCCCTTGGTCTGCCAGGGCATCAAACCAGTCAATCTTAAAGGAAATAAGTCCTGAACATTCATTGGAAGGACTGATGCTGAAGCTGAAACTCCAATACTTTGGCCACCTGATGAAAGGAACTGACTCACTAGAAAAGACCCTGATGCTAAGAAAGATTGAAGTCAGGAGGAGAAGGGGACAACAGAGGATGAGATGGTTGGATGATATCACCAACTCAATGGACATGAGTTTGAGCAAGCTCCAGTAGTTGATGATGGGCAGGGAAGCCTTACGTGCTGCAGTCCATTGGATTGCAAAGTCGGACACAACTGAGTGACTGAAGTAAACTGAAGGAGGACAAATTCAAGGTACAGCTCACCAGCAGAAGTAGCATAGGTTTTGAGTCGGCTGCATCCTATGGGTAAGGGTGAACCAGAAATAGATGAGTTCTCATAGGTTCTGAAGCCTAATTTGGAATCATTTCAATCTATGCATGAGTTAAGGTCATCTGTGGTTGACAGTGTCCCTACCACCTGCCAGGACTAAATGCCAACCCTCCTTAGAAAAAGATAACATTATCCAGAGCCTGAAATTATCTTATAAAAATTCCACATTAATGTTAAGGATAGAAATTTAAAACTGAAGGAGGACAAATTCAAGGTACAGCTCACCAGCAGAAGTAGCATAGGTTTTGAGTCGGCTGCATCCTATGGGTAAGGGTGAACCAGAAATAGATGAGTTCTCATAGGTTCTGAAGCCTAATTTGGAATCATTTCAATCTATGCATGAGTTAAGGTCATCTGTGGTTGACAGTGTCCCTACCACCTGCCAGGACTAAATGCCAACCCTCCTTAGAAAAAGATAACATTATCCAGAGCCTGAAATTATCTTATAAAAATTCCACATTAATGTTAAGGATAGAAATTTTAAAATACCATGGTTTCAAACAGTGAGGCCAACATGATTTTCTAAAAAATACAGGAAACTATAGATCATAGCAGGAGACCTAGGTGATACAGAAAATGAGGCTATCAATCATGAATTTTAAACTAACATGTTTAATATGTCAAGAAAAGAAACAACCATTTTGGTAATTTTAGTAAAGAGTTGGGAGCTATTTAAAAAAAACCTACTCAGAAAGTTCTAGAGTTGAGCAATGCAATAAATGTAATTAAGTACTTGAAGGATGGATTTAGAAGCAGAACTTAGAATTATTGAACTTGAAGTTAGGTTGTTAAGAGATAAGTCAGTCATAGAATCAGATGAGAAATTACCCAGATGTTAGAATTACCAAACAGGACTTTATAGTGGCTATGACTGCTACATTAAATGATGTGGGCAACATGCATGAACAGGTAGGGAATCTTAGCAGAGAGGTGAAAATGTTTTAAGTCAAATAGAACTGCTAGATGAAAAAAGGACCCATATTATCAAAGATTAATTTCTTTCCCAAGTTTAAAAGAGAATTGGACATTGATGAGGAAGGAATCAGCAAAACTTGAAGACAGGTCAACAGAAATGATTAAAACAGAACAAAAAGGAAAAAATCCCATAGCATCCAGAGCTGTGAGAAAAATCAATGAAATTAAAATAAAAACAAACATGGATCCTAGAAGGAAAGGAGAGGGAGATAATAGTTGAAATAATAACTAAGACTATTCTAAAAATAATTAAACACAATAAATCACAGATACAAGAAATTCAAAGACTCCTAAATAAGATAACACACAACATCATAATCAAGTTTCTGAAAGTCAAAGACAAAGGGACAATTTTCCAAGCAGCCAAAAGAAAAGGTAACATTAAATGCAGTGGAACAAAGATAAAAATATCAAGCAGATTTTTTTTTTTGTCAGAAAGTAGGCAAACCAGAAATAAGAGAGTTACAACCTTAGAGTACTAAGAGAATAAAAAGTCAACTCAGAACTCCATATCCAGTGAAAATGTCTTTCAAATATGAAGACTAAATAAAAAATTTTTCAGACAATAAGAGCTAAGAAAATTCACTGTCAGGAGACCTGAACAGCAAGAAATGTTGAAGAAAGTTCTTGAGGCAGCAGGATAACATTGGTTGGAAATGAAGAACTCTAGTATTACACACATACAAGTTGTAGAGCTCTAGAAATTAAGTAAAACATAAAAGTATTAATAAATATAATACAAATTTTCTTATCTTGTATTATTTTTAGTTGCTGTGTAAAGGAAAATGATAACAATGAATTTTGGAGTTTATAACATGTAGAAGTTAAATGTATGATAAAAATAGCTCTGAAGATGGGAAGGAGAAAGTGGAAATATAATGTTGCAAGGTTCTCACACTGTACCTAAAGTGGCTACTATTATTTGAAACTAGGTTCTGATAAAGTAATGCTGTATATGGTAATCCATTGAGTCAGAATGAAATAAAGTATGAAAGAGGTATATCTCATAGGCAAATAGTGGATATAAATGAAATCATGCAATATAATTTTAATACAAAAAAGGGAACAAAGAAACAAATGGAACAATATGAATAATATAGTTGATTTAAATCCAACCATATTCTATACATTGGTGTCTCTTTTGCTGTCTCGCATACAGGTTTATCATTATCATCTTTCTAAATTCCATATATATGTGTAAGTATACTGTATTGGTGTTTTTCTTTCTGGCTTACTTCAGTCTGTATAATCAGCTCCAGCTTCATTCACCTCATTAGAACTGATTGAAATGAATTCTTTTTAATGGCTGAGTAATACTCCATTGTGTATATGTACCACAGCTTTCTTATCCATTCATCTGCTAAAGGACATCTAGGTTGCTGTGGGAGAGGGAGAGGGTGGGATGATTTGGGAGAGTGGCAGTGTAATATGTATGATATCATAAGTGAAACAAATTGCCGGTCTAGGTTCAATGCAGGATGCAGATGCTTGGGACTGATGCATGGGGATAATCCAGAGAGATGGTGTGGGGTGGGAGGGGGGGGGTTGGGATTGGGAGTTCATGTACACTCGTGGCTGATTCATGTCAATGTATAGCAAAACGAATACAGTATTGTAAAGCAAAACAAACTAAAAAATAAAAATTAATTTTAAAAAATCCAACCATATTAATAATGACATTAGATACAGGTAGACTAAATACCCCAATTTAAAAGACAAAGATTATCTGTAGAATAAGAAAAGAAAGACCCAATGATAAGCTGTATGGTAAGACACAAATTTAAATATATATAAAATGCAAGTTAAAAGTGAAAAGATAGAAAAAGATATGCTATGCAACCACTAATCAAAAAAGTAGGAGTGATTATGTTATTATTAGAAAATTATCAATAGATTTCAGAACAATGAATATTATCATTGGTAAAGACATTACATCATGACACAGGGGACAGTTGATCCTGTGTATACACATAATGACAATACATGAAGGAAAATCTGATAAAAATGATCTCTGCTTAATTAAAAGAACAAGTAAACATAACATTGCTAAGGAGGTAGAAGAGCTGAACAACTTGAGCTAAGTGATATGTATGGACTGTTCAACCTGACAACAGCAGAACATATATTCTTTCAAGTGTGTGAATTCTTTTAAAATGTATACATGGAGCATTCACCAAGACAGATTTTATTCTGTGTCATGAAACAATTTTCAAAAATTTTAAAGAGTTGTAATCAAAAATAACCATCTACTTGGACGACAGAGAATGAGATGGCTGGATGGCATCACTGGCTCGATGGACGTGAGTCTGAGTGAACTCCGGGAGTTGGTGATGGACAGGGAGGCCTGGCGTGCTGCGATTCATGGGGTCACAAAGAGTCGGACACGACTGAGCGACTGAACTGAACTTGACAACAGAAGTAAACAAAAAATCAGTAACAGAAATATATCAAATATCCCTAAATAGTTTGAAATTATATAATAAGTGTAAATAACATATAAACCAAACAAAAACTCAAAAGGGAAATTTGAAATCTCTGTTCACAGCTTTAGCTGTGTCTAGAGGGAAATCAATAGTATTAAATACAAAAGAGCCAAGATTTCAACCAGTGATCCAACTTTCCACCTTAAGAAACTGGATAAAGAAAAGTAAATTATGCAAGAAAATAGAAGGAAGGAAGTTATGGTAACAATAATAACAGAAATAAATGAATTTGAAAACACAAAATAAAAGTCAATGAAAGCAAAATTTGATTATTTAAAAAAAATATTGTTAAATCTCTAGGCATATTGAGTAGGAGAAAAAAGATATATACAGAGAGGACATGAATTACCAATATTAGGAATAAAAGGGATGACATAATTACAATCAAAGGGTAATAAGGAGGAGATGTGGATGTGCTGGTCAATGGATATAATGTTTCAGTTATGATGGGTGAATATATTCTAGAGATCCACTGTACAACATGGTGACTACAGTCAACATTAGCACACTGTGCACCTAAGTACCTGTCAAGAGGGTAGATCTCATGTAAACTGTCCTCACTATAATACAATAAAAACATATATAAGGTAGTATGATATACAGCTACATGAAAGTAAGTTCAATAGCTTAGATGAAATGGATAGATTCTTTTGAAAACAACAATTTACCAACACTCAGTCAAGAAAACATGAGTATATAATATTATATATATATATATATGTACATACAAAAGAAAAAGAATGCATATTTAAATTTTTTCCATTAGGAAAACTCCACATCCATGCTTTTCTGATGAATCCTACCAACAAAGAAACAAATAATACTGATTCTCCATAAAAATTTTCCAGAAAATAAAAGAATGGAGAACACTTCCCAACTTGTTCTATGAGACCAGCATCATCCTAACACCAAAACCAGACAAGAATATTATGAGAAAAGAAAGCCACAGACTAATGAAAAGATATGTAAAAATATATATTTTTTTTAAATTGCCAAGATTTCTGGCAGGATATAACGTGCACGCATTTAATGACTGAGCCATAAAGCAACCGTGAGGCCCTCCATTTCATGGAATGTTAGTGTGTGGAATTGTGATTGTACCACTGCTCCTGGACTCCTGCCTCCCATAAGACTGTGCCATTTGCAAACATTCAGAAAGATGAGGCCTCAGAGCTGCTAAAAGATCAAGCCCTGAGCCTTTTGAGTGGGAGCACTGACTCCAAGACCCTAGACTACCAGAAAACTAACCTAGAGGGTATCAAATAGTAAGAACGAACACAAAGGAAACCACTTGAATACAAGACCTGGCATCACCCACCCACCAGTAGCACCCTGTGCAGGATGCCTCATCCAAACAACAAACACAACAAAAATACAAACCAAATCATCAGCAGACAGAATTACCACCTCACTCAGCTTTGCACATCAGAGGAAAAACAAATAAACAAAAACTCAGTACAAATTTCACTCTATAAGAAGCTTACAAAAACAACTGTACCAAACTTAGAGGGGAGAAACCAAAAGGAGGAAAGAATTCAACTTTGAAGCCTGAGAAAAGGAGACCTCAAACAAAATAAGTTTTAAAAAATGAAGATGAAAAGGCAGATAAATACTACACAAATGAAGAAACAAACTAGAAACACAGAAGTCCAAACAATTGAAGAGGAAATAGGCAAACTACATGAAAAAGAATTCAGAATAATGATAGTAAAGATGATCAAAACCCTTGAAAGCAAAATGGAGAAAATGCAAGAATCAACTAACAAATATCTAGAAGAATTAAAGAATAAATGTACAGAGACAAATAACACAATTACTGAAATTAAAAATACTCTAGAAGGAATCAATAGCCAAGTATCTGAAGCCCAAAAATGAATCAGTGAGCTGGAAGATAAAATGGTGGAAATAACTTCAAAAGAGCAGAATAAAGTTAAAAGAATGTAAAGAACTAAGGATAGACTCAGAGACCTCTGGGACAATATCAAATGCACCAAATAATATGGCACCCCACTCCAGTACTCTTGTCTGGAAAATCCCATGAACGGAGAAGCCTGGTAGGCTGCAGTCCATGCGGTCGCAAAGAGTCAGACACGACTAAGTGACTTCACTTTTACTTTTCACTTTCATGCATTGGAGAAGGAAATGGCAACCCACTCCAGTGTTCTGCCTGGAGAATCCCAGGGATGGGAGCCTGGTGGGCTGCCGTCTATGGCATCGCACAGAGTCGGACACGACTGACGTGACTTAGCAGCAGCAGAGTCCCAGAAGAAGAGAAAAAGAAAGTGTATGAGCATTTTTGAAGAGATTATAGTTGAAAATTTCCCCAACGTGGAAAAGGAAATAGTCAGTCAAGTCCAAGAGGCACAGAGTCCCATACAAGATAAACCCATGGAGAAACATGCCAGGACACATACTAATCAAACTAACAAAGCCTAAACACAACGAAGCATATTAAAAGCAGGAAGGAAGAAGCAACAAGTAACATACAAGGGAAATCCCATATGCTTTCCAGCTGATCTTTCAACAGAAACTCTGCAGGCCAGAAGGGAATGTCAGGATGTATTTAAAGTACTGAAAGGGAATGTCAACAGCCAAGATTACTGTACCAGGCAAGGTTCTCCATAAATTCAAAATTGATGGAGAAATCAAAAGCTTTTCAGACAAGCAAAAGTTAACAGAATTCAGTACCAGCAAACCAGCTTTACAACAAATGTTAAATGGATTTACATAGTCAATAAATACAAGAGGAAAAAAACTATCTATAAAATCAACCCCAAACAATTAAGAAAATGGCAATAGGAACATATATATCAATAATTACTTTAAATGTAATGGATTAAATGCTCCAACCAAAAGACACAGACTGGCTGAATGGATACAAAAACAAGACCCATATATATGCTGTCTACAAGAAACCCACTTTAGACCTCAAGACACATAGACGGAAAGTGAGAGAATGGAAAAATATATTCCATGCAATGGGAAGCAAAAGAAAGCCGGAGAAGCAATCCTCATATCAGACAAAATAGACCTTAAAATAAAGAAGATTACAAGAGATGAGGAAGGACACTACATAATGATCCAGGGATCAATCCAAGAGGAGAACATAACAATTGTAAATATCTATGCACCCAACATAGGAGCACCTCAATAC
The DNA here is from genome assembly GCA_006408695.1 of Aepyceros melampus. NCBI lineage: Eukaryota > Metazoa > Chordata > Mammalia > Artiodactyla > Bovidae > Aepyceros > Aepyceros melampus. Next base: position 48,636 of record SJXQ01012076.1, on the reverse strand, counting down.
AAAAGACAAACACTAACAGACATGAAAGCAGAACTGACAATAACACAGTAATAGTAGGAGACGGGAGAAGGCAATGGCACCCCACTCCAGTACTCTTGCCTGGAAAATCCCATGGATGGAGGAGCCTGGTGGGCTGCAGTCCATGAGGTCGCTAAGAGTCAGACACGACTGAAGCGATTTAGCAGCAGCAGCAACAGTAGGAGACTTGAATACCCCACTCACACAAATGGACAGATCGTCAAAACAGAACAGTAATAAGGAAACACAAGTCTTAAATGATACATTAAATGAGATGGATCTCATTGGTATCTTCAGGACATTCCATCCAAATGCAGAAGAATACACCTTCTTCTTAAGTGCACATGGAACATTCTCCAGGATAGGCCACATCTTGGGTCACAAATCAAACCTCAGTAAATTTAATAAAATTGAAATAATATCAAGCATTTTCTCTGACCACAACACTATGAGACTAGATTTCAATTAAAAGAAAAAAAAACTATAAGAAACACAAACACATGGAGATTAAACAATACATTCCTAAATAACCCACAAGTTACTGAAGAAATCAAAAGGGAAATTAAAAAATTTCTAGAAACAAAAAACAATGAAAACACCATAACAAAAACTATCAGATGCAGCAAAAGCAGTTCTAAGAGGGAAGTTTTTATCAATACAATCCTACCTCAAGAAACAAGGAAAACATCTAATAGACAGCCTAACTTTACACCTAAAATGACTGGAAGAAGAACAAAAAACCTCAAAATTAGTATAAGGAAAGAAATCATAAAGATCTGAGCAGAAATAAATGGAAAAGAAATGAAAGAAACAATAGTAAAGATGAATAAAACTGAAAGCTGTTTCTTTGAGAAGATAAACAAAATTGACAAACCTTTAGCCAGACTCATCAAGAAAAAAAGAGAGAAGAATCAAATCAACAAAATTAGAAGTGAAGAAAGAGAAGTTACAACAGACAAAGCAGAAATACAAAGGATTATAGGAGACTATTATGAACAACTATATGGCAATAAAATGGATAACCTGGAAGAAATGGAAGATTCTTAGAAAAGTTCAATCTTCTAAGACTTAACCAGGGAAAAATAGAAATTATGAACAACTCAATTACAAACACTGAAAATGAGGCTATGATCAAAAATCTCCCAAAAACAAAAGCCCAGGGCCAGATGGCTTCACAGGAGAATTGTATCAAACATTTAGAGAAGATGTAATGCTTATCCTTCTAAAATTCTTTCAAAAAATTACAGAGGAAGGAACACTTCCAAACTCATTCTATGAGGCCACCACCACCCTGATACCAAAACCAGACAAAGACAACACAAAAAAAGAAAACTACTGGCCAATATCACTGATGAACATGGATGCAAAAATCCTCAATAAAATTTTATCAAACAGAATTAAGCAACACATCAAAAAGCTCATAAACCATGATCAAGTTAGGTTTATTCCAGGAATGCAAGGATTCTTCAATATATACAAACCAATCAATGTGATACACCATATTAACAAATTGAAAGATTAAAAACCATATGATCATCTCAATAGATGCACAAAAAGCATTTGACAGCATCCAGCACCCATTTTTTATTAAAACTCTTCAAAAAATGGATATAGAGGGAACCTACCTCAACATAGTAAAGGCCATATATGATGAGCCTACACCAAACATTATTTTCAATGGTGAAAAACTGAAAGCATTCCCCCTAAGATCAGGAACAAGACAAGTGTATCCACTTTCACCACTATTATTCAAAACAGTTCTGAAAGTCCTTGTTACAACAATCAGAAAAGAAAGAGAAATAAAAGGAATCCAGATTGGAAAAGAAGTAAACCTCTCATTGTTTGCAGATGACATGATACTATACACAAAAAGCCTTAAGATACTATGAGAATATTACTGGAGCTAATCAGTGAATTTAGCAAAGTTGCAGGATACATTATCAATACACAGAAATCACTTGCATTTCTATACACTAACAATGAAAAATCAGAAAGAGAAATTAAGGAATCAATCCAGTTCACCATTGCAACAAAAAGATATAAATATCTAGGAATAAACTACCAATCAGACCACCTGACCTGTGTCTTGAGAAACCTATATGCAGGACAGGAAGCAACAGTTAGAACTGGACATGGAACAACAGACTGGTTCCAAATAGGAAAAGGAGTACGTCAAGGCTGTATATTGTCACCCTGCTTACTTAACTTCTATGCAGAATACATCATGAGAAATGCTGGGCTGGAAGAAGCACAAGCTGGAAGCAAGATTGCCGGAGAAATATCAATAACCTCAGATATGCAGATGACACCACCCTTACGGCAGAAAGTGAAGAGAAACTAAAAAGCCTCTGATGAAAGTGCAAGAGGAGAGTGAAAAAGTTGGCTTAAAGCTCAACATTCAGAAAATGAAGATCATGACATCTAGTCCCATGACCTCATGGGAAATAGATCGGGAAACAGGGGAAACAGTGGCTGACTTTATTTTTTTGGGCTCCAAAATCACTGCAGATGGTGACTGCAGCCATGAAACTAAAAAACGCTTACTCCTTGGAAGGAAAGTTATGACCAACCTAGATAGCATATTCAAAAGCAGAGACATTACTTTGCCGACTAAAGTCTGTCTAGTCAAGGCTATGGTTTTTCCTGTGGTCATGTATGGATGTGAGAGTTGGACTGTGAAGAAAGCTGAATGCCGAAGAATTGATGCTTTTGAACTGTGGTGTTTAGACGACTCTTGAGAGTCCCTTGGACTGCAAGGAGATCCAACCAGTCCATTCTGAAGGAGATCAACCCTGGGTATTCTTTGGAAGGACTGATGCTAAAGCTGAAGCTCCAATACTTTGGCCACCTCATGCGAAGAGTTGACTCATTGGGTAAGACTCTGATGCTGGGAGGGATTGGGAGCAGGAGAAGAAGGGGAAGACAGAGGATGAGATGGCTGGATGGCATCACCGACTCGATGGACATGAGTTTGAGTGAACTCTGGGAGTTGGTGATGGACAGGGAGACCTGGCATGCTGCAATTAATGGGGTCACAAAGAGTCAGACACGACTGAGTGACTGAACTGAACTGAAGGAGACAAAGAACTGTACCCAGAAAATTATAAGACACTGATGAAAGAAATCAAAGATGACATAAACAGATAGAGAGATGGTCCATGTTTCTGATTAGAAAGAATCAATTTTGTGAAAATGACTATGCTACCCAACACAGTTCAATGCAATCCCTATCAAATTACCAGTGGCATTTTTCACAGGACTAGAAAAAAAATTTCACAATTCAAATGGAAACACAAGAGACCCCAAATAGCCAAAGCAGTCTTGAGAAAAAAGAATAGAGCTGGAGGAATCAACTTTCCTGACTTCAGATTATACTACAAAGGTACAGTCATCAAGACAGTATGATACTGGCACAAAACCAGAAATATAGATCAAAGGAACAAGATAGAAAACCCAGAAATAAACCCATGCACCTATGGGTACCTTATTTTTGACAAAGGAGCCAAGAATATACAATGGGGCAAAGACAGCCTCTTCAATAAATAGTGCTGGGAAAACTGGACATCTACATGTAAAAGAATGAAATCAGAACACATCCTAACACTATACACAAAGATAAACTCAAAATGGATTAAAGACCTAAATGTAAAACCACAAACTATAAAAGTCTTAGAGGAAAACATAGGCAGGACACTTCATGACATAAATCAAAGCAAGATCCTCTATGACCCACCTCCTAGAGTAATGGGAATAAAAACAAAAGTAATCAAGTGGGACCTGATTAAACTTAAAATATTTTGGACAACAAGGTAACTATAAGCAAGGTGAAAAGACAACACTTGGAATGGGAGAAAATAATAGCAAATGAAACAACTGACAAAGGATTAATTTCCACAATGTACAAGCAGCTCACACAACTCAATACCAGAAAAACAAACAACTCAATCAAAAATTGGGAAAAAGACCTAAACAGACATTTCTCCAAAAAAGACAAGCAGATGGTTAACAAACATATGAAAAGATGCTCAACATCGCTCATTATTAGAGAAATGCAAATCAAAATCACAATGAGATACCACCTCATACCAGTCAGTATGGCCATCTCAAATGTTTGCAAACAATAAATGCTGGAAGGGTTGTGGAAAAAAGGGAACACTCTTGCACTGTTGGTAGGAATGTAAATTGATACAGCCACTATGGAAGATGGTATGGAGATTCCTTAAAAAACTGAGAATAAGATAACCATATCCCAGCCTTATCCCACCCAATTACCAGCAATCCCACTCCTAGGCATACACCCTGAGGAAACCAAGGTTGAAAAAGACACATGTATCCCATTGTTCATTGCAGCACTATTTACAATACCTAGAACAGGGAAGCAACCTAGATGTCCATCAACAGATGAATGGATAAAGAAGTTGTTTTACATATACACAATAGAATATTACTCAGCCATAAAAAAGAATGCCTTTGAGTCAGTTCTGATGAGGTGGATGAACCTAGAGCTTGTTATACAGAATGAAGTGAGTCAGAAAGAGAAAGATAAATATGATCTAACACACATATACAGAATCTAGAAAAATGGTGCTAGAATGAAAGAATTTATTTACAGGGCAGCAATGAAGAAATAGACATAGAAAATGGACTTATAGACATGGAGAGAGGGGAGTAGAGGGTGAGATGTATGGAAAGAGTAACATGGAAACTTACATTATCATATGTAAAATAGACAGTCAACAGCAATTTGCTATATGGCTCAGAAAACTCAAACAGGGGCACTGTATCAATCTAGAAGGGTGAGATGGGGAAGGCTATGGGAGGGAGGTTCAAAAGGGAGGGGATATATGTGTACCTGGCTGATTCATGTTGAGGTTTGACAGAAAACAACAACATTCTGTAAAGCAATTATCCTTCAATAAAAAAGTTTTTTTTTTAATTACCAAGTTGATCTTACAATATATTAAAAGAGACCAAGTTGGGTTTATCCTAGGAATGTTCCGTTCCGTTCAGTCGCTCAGTCGTGTCTGACTCTTTGCGACCCCATGAATCGCAGCACGCCAGGCCTCCCTGTCCATCACCAACTCCCGGAGTTCACTCAGACTCACGTCCATTGAGTCCGTGATGCATCCAGCCACCTCATCCTCGGTCGTCCCCTTCTCCTCCTGCCCCCAATCCCTCCCAGCATCAGGGTCTTTTCCAGTGAGTCAACTCTTCACATGAGGTGGCCAAAGTACTGGAGCTTCAGTTTGAGCATCATTCCTTCCAAAGAAATCCCAGGGTTGATCTCCCTCAGAATGGACTGGTTGGATCTCCTTGCAGTCCAAGGGACTCTCAAGAGTCTTCTCCAACACCACAGTTCAAAAGCATCAATTCTTTGGCGTTCAGCCTTCTTCACAGTCCAACTCTCACATCCATACATGACCACAGGAAAAACCATAGCCTTGACTAGACGGACCTTAGTCGGCAAAGTAATGTCTCTGCTTTTGAATATACTATCTAGGTTGGTCATAACTTTTCTTCCAAGGAGTAAGCGCCTTTTAATTTCATGGCTGCAGTCACCATCTGCAGTGATTTTGGAGCCCAAGCATCATTCCTTCCAAAGAAATCCCAGGGTTGATCTCCCTCAGAATGGACTGGTTGGATCTCCTTGCAGTCCAAGGGACTCTCAAGAGTCTTCTCCAACACCACAGTTCAAAAGCATCAATTCTTTGGCGTTCAGCCTTCTTCACAGTCCAACTCTCACATCCATACATGACCACAGGAAAAACCATAGCCTTGACTAGACGGACCTTAGTCGGCAAAGTAATGTCTCTGCTTTTGAATATACTATCTAGGTTGGTCATAACTTTTCTTCCAAGGAGTAAGCGTCTTTTAATTTCATGGCTGCAGTCACCATCTGCAGTGATTTTGGAGCCCCCCAAAATAAAGTCTGACACTATTTCTACTGTTTCCCCATTTATTTTCCATGAAGTGATGGTTTATTCAATAACCATACCTTGTATGGTTTAATAACCATACATTGTAAGTCACCCAATCTACAGAGTTAAAAAGGAAAAAAAAAAAACCCCACATAATAAGCTCAACAGATGCAGAAAAAAAATTTGGCAAAATTCAACTTCTATTTGTGATTTAAACACTCAGAAAACTACGAATGGGCAGGAACTTCTTCAATCTGACAAAAAAAATCTATACGCTAACTATAGCTAACCTCATACATATTTAATGATGAAAGACTGAATACTTTACCCCTAAGACTGAAAGAAGAAGGCAATGGCTCCCCACTCCAACACTCTTGCCTAGAAAATCCCATGGACAGAGGAGCCTGGTGGGCCACAGTTCAAGGGGTCACTAAGAGTTGGACACGACTGAGTGACTTCACTTTCACTTTTCACTTTCATGCATTGGAGAAGGAAATGGCAACCCACTCCAGTGTTTTTGCCTGGAGAATCCCAGGGACGGGGGAGCCTCATGGGCTGCCGTCTATGGGTTTACACAGAGTCAGACACGACTGAAGCGACTTAGCAGCAAGCTGAAAAAGGAAAGGATGTTTACTGTCATAGTCTTGTACTGGAGCCCTTGCCAGCACAATGAGTCAAGAATGTGAAACAAAAGAAAGAAAGAAGCCTATCTTTAATCACAGACAACACTCTCTTTTATGTAGGAAACTCAAAGAATCTAGAAAAAAAGCTGAAATTAATAAGTGGATTTTGCAAGTTCACAAGATAAAAAGTCAATACAAAAATCAATTTTCTTTCTGCATACTAGCAACAAACCATCAGAGATTGAAATTTAAAACATCATTTATAATAGCTTAAAACATATAACATTTAGGGATAAATCTAACAAGATGGGCAAAACTTGGATGCCAAAAATTATGAAACACTGCTGATAGAAATTAAAGAAGATCTAAATAAATGTATATAATATATACGAATGTATATAATAAAGGCATATCACACTTAGGAAGAGGAAAATTCAATATTATCAGGATGTCAGTTCTCCCCAAACTGGTCTACATATTGAGTGCAAATCCAAACAAATTCCAGCAGGCTTTTTTTTCTTCTCCTGTAGACATCGACAAGGAGGTTGTAAAATATATTGGAAATAAGACGTTTTGAAAAAGAGCAACAAAGTTAAAGGATCCCCAACATCTGATTTCAAGTTTTACTACGAAGGTACAGTAATCAAAAGAATGGAGTTTGGCATAAGAATAGACATATAGAAACAGAGTGCCTAGAAATAGACCCACACATATGTGGGCTGTTATATTTTGACAAAGTTGCCAAGATAATTCAATGGAGAAATGATAGTCTTTTCCATCAGCTTTTAAAAGATCTTGAGCACTTACAACATATACAAAAATTAACTCAAAGTCATAGACCTAAATGGAAGAGCTAAACTATAAAATTAACAGAAGAAAACGTAGGGAAACCTTTGTCACTTGGGTTAGGCAAAGTATTTTTAGACAAGACACTAAAAGTATGAACTATAAAAGAAGAAATTGAAAACTGGATTTCATCAAAATTTTAAATTTCTGCTCTTGAAAAAGCAAACATGAAAAAACAAGCTATAGACTTAGAAAATATTTCTATAACACATAAAAACATAAAAGACGTGTATCCAAAATATATAAATGAATCTTCCAATTAAATTATAAGGAGAAAAATAATAAAATAAATAAAATAAATTATAAGGAGGCAACTCTACAAAAACTAAATATATACTTCACTAAAGAAGTTATAAATATTACAAATAAGCACATGAAAATATACCTAGTATTATTTTTCTCTTGAAGTGTGCATTTTAAAATCGCCAATGGGGGGAAGGATAAATTGAAAGTTTGGGATTGATACCTATACACTGCTATATTTAAAACAAGTAACTAACAAGGTCCGTCTAGTCAAACTATGGGTTTTCCAGTAGTCATGTATGGATGTGAGAGTTGAACCATAAGGAAGGCTGAGCACTGAAGAACTGATGCTTTTGAACTGTGGTGTTGGAGAACACTCTTGAGAGTCCCTTGGACTGCAAGGAGATCCAACCAGTCAATTCTAAAGGAAATCAGTCCTGAAAATTCATTGGAAGGACTGATGCTGAAGCTCCAATACTTCGGCCACCTAATGCGAAGAGCCGACTCATTAGAAAAGACTCTGATGCAAGGAAAGATTGAAGGTGGGAGGAGACAGGAACAACAGAGGATGAGATGAGATGGTTGGATGGCATCGCCAACTCAGTGGACACGAGTTTGAATAAACTCTGGGAGATGGTGATGGACAGGTAGGCCTGCCTGGAGTGCTGCAGTCAATGGGGTTGCAGAGTCAGACACAGCTCAGCAACTGAGCAAAAAATATATATATAACTGAATTACTTTGCTGTATACCTGAAACTAACATAACATTGTAAATTGACTATAACAAAAAATAAAAATTTTTAAATAAATAAGTTATTAGCTGATAAAAAAAATAAAACCCCAAACTCCTCAAGTAGTTGTTTTTTCCAAACCTACAATATCAAGTATTGATGAGGATGCTGATTACAATGTAAAATATTATAGCCACTTTGGAAATATTATTATAAATTAATATATAAATTATACACATATAATATATATTATATATCATGTGTGTGTACTACTTGCTTAGCCATGTCTGACTCTTTGCAACCCCAGTAATTATTAAATAAATTATAATTATAATTAAATATTATATAATTATATAATATGTTTATATCATATTATGTATTATATGTATATTATAAATTATAATATAATTACAATATAGTTATAATATAATTACATTATAATACAATCATAATGTATTTTATTAAATTAATAGATTATAATAAATAAACTAATATTGATGTAATTAAATATTTTGTAATTATATAATTATATATTTACTTAAACATATATAATCATATTATATTTATATATTTAATTAATTTATTTATATTCAATTAAGCATTATATATTTAATTAATATATATAATACATATATTATATATAATTATACATAATATATATTATATGAATTAAATATAAATTATAAATATAAAAATATTATAGTCACCATGAAAACTTATTGAACTATATATACTTTAAAAAATACATATTAAAATACTTAAAATATATATATATATTCTTACACTTTGTAAATTATGCTGAAAAAATATTTTTAAAACACTTTAAAATATTCTTTCCACGAAGGAAATTTCAGTCCTGGATGGCATCACTCTGCCAGATTATACCTACTATCTAAGTGAAAGTAATTCCTATCTACAGAGAACTAAAACTTGCAAAAAATAATAGAAAAAGAGGGAACTTGTCTTAACTTGTTTTATCAGGCCAGTGTAACTATGATCCCCAAACCCACAAAATGGTATATATATATATATTGTTTTATATATAAGTAAACTTATAGACCAATCTCACTCATGAATTGTCAAAAATTCCTAAATAAAATACCAGCAAATCTAATCCAGCAGTACATATAAAAAAGATAACACAACCTTACCAAGCTGGGTTAATTCTTAAAATACAAGACAAGCTTTACATTTGAAAACCAATCAGTGTTACTCACTACATAGAATAAAAAAGAAAAAGCTTACAATTATCTCAATATATGCAGAAAAAGCACTTGATAGCATTCTGTATCCATTTATTTTTTAAAACTCTTCAGCAAACATTATACTTAACAGTGAGATATGTAAAACTTTCTCTCTTGGGTCAGATAAGGATGTCTACTATCACCACCAATATTTAACATTATATTAGTGATTCAAATTGATACAATAAAACAATGAAAATAAATACTGGGTATGAAAATTGGAAGGCAAACATTATAACTGTTTTTTCTCAAATAACATAATTGTGTATGCAGAAAATTTTTAATTTGCAAAATACATTATTGCAATAAATTGCCAGATACAAGGTCAATACAGAAAATAAAAAATATCGTACTCTTATATAGAAGCAATAAATATAAAATAAACTCTAAAATCAATAGTATATACAATAGCATATTAAATCACATGGAACCAAATCTAATAAGATATTCAAGGCAATGAAACAATATTAAGGGAAACTAAAGAAGATTTAAATAAATGGAGGAAAGTACAATGATCATGAATAAAATAGACCAAAAAATAGAAAAAAATCAGAGAATGGAGAAAACTTGTAGAGATATACTCAAATTGATTCATAGACTCAATAAAATCTCAATAAAAATTCCCACTGATGTGTGAGTATGTTTTTGTGTAGAAATCAACAAGCTGATTCTAAAATTTATGGGGAAATGCAAGAGCTGTGACATTCTAAAGAAGCACAACATAAAGGACTTACTTCATCATTCTTACTTATTATAGAGCTAGAATGAGTGATATTAGAGCAAGAACAAATAAACCAATGGGACAGAATATGAACTGAAAACAGATTCATAAATATGTGTGTTCAGGAGTAGCACTTGGAAACAGCAAGGGAAAAAGAGAGTTTTAGTAAATGATGATGCATCAGTTAGGTATCCAGATGGGGCTAAGATGAAACTTGACCCTTCTTACCACCTTACACCACATACAAAATTAAATTCCGAATGGACTATAGATTAAATTGTGAAAAGATAAAACAATAAATCCTCATGAACATATATAGGAGAATTTCTTTGTGACTCTGAAGTAGGCAAGACACAGAAACCACTAACCATATCAGAAAGGATGGTAACAGTACCCTCATGAAAATTAAGTGGAGCTGGTTATTACTTAGGTATGAGGAACAATTAACACCTGTGCAACTGTTATATATAAGCAGTGTAAAGATGAAGAGCATAGCCTTAAATCTAAGCTACAGTGTGGTACCACCTCACACTGGAGGCTTCCCAGGTGGTGCAGTGGTAAAGAATTCACCTGCCAGTGCAGGAGATGCAAAAGAAGAGGTTTCGATCCCTGGGTCAGGAAGATCCCCTGGAGTAGGAAATGGCAACCCACTGCAGTATTCCTGCCTGGAAAATTCCATGAACAGAGGAGGCTGGAGGGCTACCGTCCATGGGATTGCAAAGAGTCAGAGATGACTAAGCGAGTGGGCCTCATGCACCACCTCACACTGATCACAATGGCCATCATCAAAAAGTCTACAAATGGAAAACGCTGGAGAGGGTGTGGAGGAAAGGGAAAGCTCCTGTGTTCTTGGTGAAGCTACTGTGGAGAACAGTATGGAAGTTCCTTTAAAAACTAAAAATAGACTTACCATATGATCCAGCAATCACACACTTGGGCAAACATCCAAAGAAAACTCTAATTCAAAAAGATCCACGCACACTAACGTTCATAGTAGCACTATCTATAATAGTCAAGGCATGGAAACAATCTAAGTGTCCACTGGCAGATGAATGGGTAAAGAAGACATGTTACACATACAAAATGGATAGCTACATGGATGACTTAGAGATTATCATATTAAGTGAAGTAAGTTAGACAAAGAAAGGCAAATATCACATGATATCACTTACAGGTGGCATTTTTAAAAAAGATACTAATGAACTTATTTACAAAACAGAAATAGACTCAAAGAATTTATGGTTACCAAAGGGCAAATGAGGGGAGGGATAAATTAGGAGCTGAGATCAACATGTACATACTATTATGTATAAAATAAATAACCAACAATGATCTACTGTATAGCACAGGGAACTCTACTCAATGTTATATAATAACCCATAAGGGAAAATAATCTAAAAAATAATATGTATGTATGTATAACTGAATCACTGTGGTTCAGTTCAATTCAGTTCAGTCGCTCAGTCGTGTCTGATTCTTTGCGACCCCATGAATCGCAGCACGCCAGGCCTCCCTGTCCATCACCAACTCCCAGAATTCACCCAGACCCATGCCCATGGAGTCAGTGATGCCATCCAGCCATCTCATCCTCTGTGTCCCCTTCTCCTCCTGCCCACAATCCCTCCCAGCATCAGAGTCTTTTCCAATGAGTCAACTCTTCACATGAGGTGGCATATACTTGAAACTGAAACAACACTGTAAATTAACTATACCTCAATTTTAAAAAAGAGTATTGCCTTTTCAACACTGTGGTTCAGTTCAATTCAGTTCAGTCGCTCAGTCGTGTCTGATTCTTTGCGACCCCATGAATCGCAGCACGCCAGGCCTCCCTGTCCATCACCAACTCCCAGAATTCACCCAGACCCATGCCCATGGAGTCAGTGATGCCATCCAGCCATCTCATCCTCTGTGTCCCCTTCTCCTCTGCCCACAATCCCTCCCAGCATCAGAGTCTTTTCCAATGAGTCAACTCTTCACATGAGGTGGCATATACTTGAAACTGAAACAACACTGTAAATTAACTATACCTCAATTTTAAAAAAGAGTATTGCCTTTTCAGAAAAAGTTGTCTGTAATTCAGATCTCACAAGGAAACAAGTAAGCAACATTTCCCAGACTTTAAGGACAAATGCAGGAATGTCAGGAGGTAGGGACATTTATGTCATCTGGGAAATTCAACTTTCAGTAGTCTCCTGGATACAAGCTGAGATGCCTTTCCATAAACCTCTCCTCATCAAGCTTGCTCAGGGTTTCTGCTCCATGGTCATGGACCATGGGTCTCTCAAAAGAGCAAATGTTTTAAACAGCAACCTGAACAAGTTGGAGGCACAGAAGGATGAGCCGGCAGTTAAGACTGAAGAAGCTGGGGCAAGAGCTGGGTGCCACACTTCAGTAAACTTCCACAAAGCTCCAGCGCCCAGTCTCTGCACTTGTGTAGTAAAAACAGCAAGTCCAATCGAGTCAGGATTAGATCAATGAAATCATTATTTAAACAACCTTGTGAACATAAACGGGGATGTAAGCCTTCAGCAGTGAAGTCCAGAAATTATCTCTAACTTCAGAGAGAGTTAATGGCTCTCACATCACTACCTTGACAAGTAACATTTCCAGAAATTTTCATTTCTGTCCCCCACATGCACACACTTTTTTTTTCTTTCATCTCCTCACTCACTAACTCTATCTTCCTTTTCTCTCTGTTTTACTTCTCATTTCCTCCCTGTCTTTCTATCTCTTGACTCCTAATTCTTCCTAAATTTCTAGCTCTTTCTCTTTAGAGTAATCATTTTCCATCTTGTTACTGTCTTTCTCTTCTACTCTGTCTAGGTATCTTTCCTCTTTGTCTTTCATTCATTTTCACTCCCTTACAAGCACTTCCTTTGTGCATCTCTGTCTCTCTGTCACACTCCTTCCACTTCTTGTTCTGTCAGATCCAGGGTAGTATTAGGGAGGTCACATCAGAACTGCCATCCACCTGGTTCTCACTTTGCTCACCTCTGCCAACACATGAGCCTATAAACCTCCCACGACCCCTCTGGATCCTTTCCAGAGATATATATCTGGAAAGATACATATAAGGTTTAAGGGGGAGAAGGATGGAGCTGGGTGGGAGGGATGACAGCTTATCAATATCCAGGAGAGCCGGCATCATCTAGCAGCTGGAGGGAGTTTGTTGTCAGGCTGTAAACCAACCCCCCAGTATCACGTGGCTGGTAGATTTTTTGCATGAGCAGGATGGGCTCATACAGGTTTATCAACTTCTGAGTTACTGCATCTCCCTGACACAGCTTTCAAGCAGAATGTGTGAGATGATCCAAGAGGGAAAGAAGAGGAAAGGAAAGAAATCCAGCTTTTGATGTGACGTTGCAACCTGTGCCAGGGCAAGATTGCTGCTTTGCAGGTCTATTTTTCCATCATACATTTCATTCCAGATCAGAACCTAAGTCGATTCACTTGATTTTTTTTTTCATACATTTATGCACTTTTTTGTTATTGATAGAAAAATAAATAGTACAAAATCCAATTGCAGTGTGGTTCATTAAAACAATTTTTAAAATTGCTTAAGCAATTAGCCAAGAGATCTTTTGTGTTAAAGTCACACCTGAACGATTTATGAATTGGTGAAGTCTTCATTAAATCAGTTAATCAGGCGTCCATTGCTTTAACTGTCAGGCCTGGCTTAGATGATTGCTGCTGTTACATGAAACTGTTGACATTTTGCTCTGAGTCAGTCAGACGTGATGTATCATCTTGGTGAGAGACCTGGCTGCCCATTAGAATAAGGAGCTCCTGGAAATGTGTTCAGAACCTGTTTGGGTGGGAGAAGAGTAGTCCATGAGAACAGTGAACTGTCACCACAGAACTAGGACAGGCTCAGGCCAGACAGGCAGGGTCCATGGAGCAGAAATGGTGGGAAAAAGAAGAGGCGGCATAAGGGAGAGGGGAGGGAAAGACCGGCAACCTCGCAACTCCATTTCTGTGAACCTGGTGCATACACCACCCACTCAGTCACATAGCTCAAAAGTCCTGAAGAGTGACTGCTAATATTTCCATTCCACAGGTGAAGAAACTGAGTTTCCTAGCAGTTCACAGAGCATGAACCTCACACTTTATATTTCATGAATCTTATCTCTTGTAATCACCACAACTCCCTTTGAAGTCTTTTACAAATGGGAAAATGGAGTAGCTTGCAGTTGTTTAAGAACTCGCCTAGGATCAAACAGCTGGACACTGCAGAGCATGGCTGAGCACAGCTGCAGACACTATCACACAGCCATCCTTGCTTTCCTGGGAACAGAGGGTAGAGGCCAGTAGAGGGAAAACCTCATCCACCTTACAGTCTACCCAATGTCATCCCTGATTCATAGCTACAAAGTTATTGCTCGAGACCAGGCTTTCTTCAGTGGCTTCCCAGAGGTTTACCTGTGGTGAGGAATCTTGATGCTGATAAAATTAAGTTTAAATTCTGCTTCTAGAATTTTCTATCTTTTTGGCTTTGGGTGAGTCCCTTACCTTCCCTGAGCTTCAGTTTCCTCAAGATAGTAGCTTGGAGACTGCAGGTGGGGGTCGGGGTGGAGGTGGGGGTTAAGAACTGGGAGAGGTCAAGCATCTAACCCATGATAGAGTTTCAAACATGGACTCATTTTATTATTGTAACTAGTGTATTGACTCAGCTGTATCCCCTCAAATTCTTAGGTCAAAGCCCTAACCCCAAGGACCTCAGAATGCGCCTGTATTTGGAGATGTAGCCTTTACAGAGTGATTAAGTTAAGAAAGAGTGAGCCCTGACCCAAACTGACTGGTGTCCTTATGAGAGCAGATGAGGACACAGACGTGCACAGAGGGAGGACAGTGTTGGGGTACAGGGGGGTGACTATCTCCAAGGCAAGCCAAGAACCCTCAGGAGGAGCTGGCCCTGAAGACCCCTCGATCTTGGACTTCCACCCTCCAGAACCATGAGACAATAAACATCTTTGCTGAAGCTGCTTCATCGTGTCAAGGCAGTCCCAGCAAACTTACATAGCTAGCAATACAGAACTAGAGAGGTCACCCAGTTTCCCCATATCTTTTCCATAGGTGAATGCCTCTAGAGAGGCCTTATGTCATAACACACTAGGGTGGACCCCACCCCAATTACCCTCCAACATCTTCCCCTTATTGGCCAGCTGTCTTCCCCACTAGGATACGGACTCCATGAAGGACCTTGCAGGTGTCTCCAGAGCTCATCCAGTTCCTGGCCCCAGGCAAGTTCTACCAAATAGATGGACTAATTAACTAATCCACCTCTTTAAAGTATTCAGAGAGCAAACATGAAAGTGATTCCATTTGTCTGTGGCAGATTCATGTTGATGTATGGCAAAACCAAAACAGTATTGTAAAGTAAAATAAAGTAAGATAAATAAATAAAATAAAATGTTTGCTTTAAAAAAAGATATTTTGAGGATCTGGCTTCTGCTGGTCAGTCTCTCATTCCTAGAAGTGAAATATCTACCTCCCCCTATTTTCTGGAGTGTCCCTGAATAAAGAGCTGTCAACTCTGCAAAACACATCTCCTCTGACACACAGTGTGCACTAGACTTAATGCTTCAATTTGTCTCCTTCAAAGAGTGATCCCTGTGAGTCCAGAGTATCACTGGAAATGTCACTTTCACACCATCTTCCCCATGGGAGCACCCAGAGGCTGTCTTTGTGTATCATAAGGACCGAGGAGCAGCAGCAAGAGTAAGATATGAGACAGAACACCTGTGCAGTCCTCTTTCACTTGTGAATTTCTCCTTTTGAAAAAAAAATGTAGGAGATTGTCCATAAGGACACAAGAAATAATTTTTAAATGTATTATAAGGTCATCTAAGTATGAATTTCTCCTTATTTTAAGAAAAATGTAGAAAGTTGTCCATAAAGAAACAACCGCTATTTTTAAATGATTTATGAGGTCATGTAGGTAGTTGCAGAGAGGAAACACTTTGTCTTAACTAAATCCTAGAGTGGCACCTATTTCTTCCTGTGCTCCTAGGGTCTCTGTCAGGGGTCTGGAACACATGATTAACTAGAGGAAAAGTGGGAGGGGCAGGTAAGTGGAAGCTCCTGCCCACACTTTGTACTCCAGTGCTCTCATTGCTCCTCCTCCCTTGATTGGCACTAACGTTGACCCCAGAGATGCCTGCCATGCCTTTGGGCCACAGCCCCACCTCTCTTCCCTCTGGTCTGAGGCCCTGAGGGATGGAATCATATATATCCCTTTAAACTCTCACCACCTATCTCAGTGCTCAGCACACCATAGGGTGCCATCTGTGGGCTGCTGAGCTGAAACTCAGCAGATGTGAAAACTGCCCAGAGAGAAGGAATTTTCTGGAGCTCTTTCAAGGTGAGGGAGTATGTGAAGTGAGTGAAAGTCATTGGGTAGTGTCTGCCTCTTTGTGACCCCATGGACTATACAGTCCATGGAATTCTCCAGGCCAGAATACTGGAATGGGTAGCCTTTCCCTTCTCCAGGGGATCTTCTCAACCCGGGGATCAAACCCAGGTCTCCCACATTGCAGGTGATTCTTTACCAGCTGAGTCACAAGGGAAGCCTAAGAATACTGGAGTGGGTAGCCTATCCCTTCTCCAGGGGAATCGAAACAGGGTCTCCTGCATTGCAGGCGAGTTCTTTACCAACTGAGCTATGAGACAGTAAAGGGGTGACTTAAAGGCAGAATACTGGCAAATGAAAAGGAGGTAAAGAGAGGATGGTCTGCATGCTCCTGTCAGTGGTAAATGGTGAAACTGGTTCTTGTGGTGTAATCCAAGGTTCATGCATGCTCAGTCACATTCGACTCTTTGCAACCCCGTGGACTATAGCCCACTAGGCTCTTCTGTCCATGGAATTTCCCAGACAAGAATACTGGAATGGGTTGCCATTTCCTTCTCCAGGGGATCTTCCCGACCCAGGGATTGAACCTAGGTCTCCTGCATTATCGTATGCTTTATTTTGCTTTCATGGAATTTCACAGGTCATAGTTCAAATAATGAGTCTGGGACTTTCACAGGTATCAGATTGATTTGATGTATGTTTTGGTTCTGATAGAAAGAGAAGCCTAGAGAGAGGTAGGAGAATAAGAACTTAGCTACAATGATGAATGAATGTTTTATTGGGCCATGACCCTCCCAAGGTGCTATGCATGAACTCATATAGCAAAGCACGTGCTGTGAATGCCAAAATAGAAATCAACCAAGGTCACTCTCATAAAACTGCCAAAATAGATGGAGCACCACAGGAATGAACAGGATTGTTTACGAATATAGGTAAACATAGTTGTGGCTAATAGATTTTTCCATCTCCGTGTGAGTGTATGTCTGTGTTGTGTGTGGTGTGTATGTGTTTGTGAACGTGCATGAGTGCAGATGTGTGTGTGTGATGGGAGAGACCAGAGTGGGAGAGTCTTGTGGGTGCTCAAACTTGCAGGTTTCTCAAATGTGATAATTAAGGATCTCGGGGAGAAAGACTCACAAGTCCACAGAGATAAGGGGCCATGCCCCAGACAGAGGCTACCCCACAGGTCCCCAAGTTTGATTGCACATGGAGACACACAACCTGTGAGATGCTCTCACCTTTCCCCATGAGAGTCACATCTGACTTCTCCTCCATAAAAAACCCTGTCTGTTCAGCACTGTGGTTTCCACACAGGAGAGCATAGCAACAGTAGTGGGTGTCAGTGGCATTATAAATCGCTGTTATGAACTATCAGAAAAGCAATGTGAAGATATTTATCAAGTGTTAAAAATGCTTCTACTATTTATTCTAATCATTTCCCTCCTAGGTCATCTAACCTAGGAAAACAACCCAACATACAAATCAATATTTCTGTACAAGATTTTGACCAAAAACTCATTTATTATATGGAAAAATTATGAACAAACTAAATTTCCAATATAGTGCAAACACTGCATGAAATATTGTGAGTTTCAAAAAGGATACTTAAAAAGACCTTTTAAACATGTAAAATTCCGAAGAGACAATTTGATATAAGAAGGATGATTTTTAAAGCTATTACAGAATGACAAATATAGAAAAATACAAGAAAAAATATAAAAGGAAATAATCAAAATGTGAGCAGTGATGGCTTCTGGTTGATGAGATACTGAAATTTCTACTTTTTCAAATTTTTCTCTACATTCCTAATTTTCTGTAATGATCTTGTGTTATTTTGTAATCATATAAAAATAAACGTTAAGTATTCAAGATCAGCTTGCTCCCCAAGGGAGCTCCTCTTTGCCTCTATTCAGGTCTCCTAAAGCTATGTGATTGTGATTGGAAACTTGCCATCGATAGGGAGATAGCAACTTTCTGTTTTTGTCCTACATCTAATGCCTTAAAAAAAAACCAAAACCTGAAAATCGTACAACAAAAATTGTACAGCTCAATAAATCACTACAAAGCAAGCAGCAGTGTAACCTGACCCAGGTCAAGAAAAAGAATACTGCGGCATCGAGATTCCCTCTGCATGCATTTGCCTAATCATTGTATTTTACCTGCAGCTCAAACCATTATATCACTTTTAACACTCTTTTTATATTTCCTATTTGTTACATTGTAGAAATAGAATCATATAGTTTTACTCTCTTGCATCTGATTTCCTACATTCAGCATTGTTTGTGAGACCTCTTCAAGTCTCATATATCCGTGGTTTGTTCTATTTCACTGCAGTACTATGAATTCATTTTGTGGTAGGAATATTCATCAATTCTATTATCTGTTCACCTACCCTGCCCCTCACCTACTCTACTGATGTCAAACATAGGTATTATTTATACTCATACTTACATTATAAATATGCTTCCCTGGTGGCTCAGATGGTAAAGCATCTGCCTACAATGTGGGAGACCCAGGTTGAATCCCTGGGTCAGAAAGATCCCCTGGACAAGGAAATGGCAACCCAATCCAGTATTCTTGCCTCGAAAATCCCATGGATGGAGGAGCCTGGTAGGCTACAGTCCAAGGGGTCGCAAAGAGTTGGACATGACTGAGCGACTTCACTACTACTATCACTACTGCTAGCATGAACATTTTAATGTAGTCTCTTGTGGTACCTGTGCGTGCATTATATCGTGTATATAACTAGGAATGGAATTGCCGAGTCAAAGACCAAGAATATACTTCACTTGTATATCTAATTATTTATTTTCAAAAGTTGTTCTGATTTATACTCACTAGAGGTGGTAGGGGTGACTAATGTGCCATATTCTCATCAGTATCAGGTGTTATCTCTTTTTAATTTTAGGCATTATGAAGGGAGGGTGGTTGAAAATCTATTATCATACATTTCAATTGCGTTTCCTTGATTATCAATGGGGCTGCAGACGTGTTTATCAGTCATTCAGATATCCTCTTTGTGACTGGTCCTTTCCAGTCACTTGCTCGTGTTTTCTATTGGGTTATATGTCTTTTTCTCTGATATATATAAATATTT
Source organism: Aepyceros melampus (assembly GCA_006408695.1). Taxonomy (NCBI): domain Eukaryota; kingdom Metazoa; phylum Chordata; class Mammalia; order Artiodactyla; family Bovidae; genus Aepyceros; species Aepyceros melampus. The sequence goes on along the minus strand of SJXQ01012076.1, from coordinate 28,846 downwards.
CGTGTCCTTTAGATATGCACCCTTCATTGGTTTTTTCAAATGTTGAAACATCTTTTCACATTTTGTGGCTTGCATTTTCATTCTTTTACAGTGCCTTCCAATGAACAGAAGCTCTTAAATGTAATGGAATCCAATTTGTCAATATTTTCCTTTATGGCTGGTGATTTTGAGTCTTCTCTAAGTTTTCCCTATCATGAATTCATGAGGTTTTCTTCACAGATCATTTTCTAAAAGCTTTGCTTTTTGTCTTTCACATTTAGAGCTCCCATCAAAGTGGAATTAATTTTTATTTATGTTTTATGGAAGATGTCATTTTCCCAAATGGATATTCAGTTATCCTGGCCCCATTTGCAAAGACATTGTTCTTTTCCATCCCTCTTTTGGTGCCAAAATAGTCATAAATCAAGTGTCCATATATACACTGGGAAGTTTCTGGGTTCTCTTTTCCATCACAGTGGACTATCTCTATCTTTGAGCCAACATAACACTTTATTAATTAATAGCTTTATGATACATCTTAACATCTGAAGTAACAAGTTTATATACCCTGTTTTGGCCATCTGAATTTTATATACACACTTAAGTTTAATTATAACAGAATGAGGCAGCGAGGCTAGGATGGGAGTACTGTAGAGATTTTGATTAGAATCTCATGAATCTACTCACCTATTTGGGGATGATTCATTCTTGACAATATGGAATCTTCCAATCAATCCACTCTGTGTTCTGTTCAACTAAGCCTCCTTTATTTTCTTGATTTTTGTTTCTGATAGCTTGTTATTTGCATATAGAAACACCACAGATTTATGAGTATTAATCAAGCATCTTTCAACTTGACTGAATTCATTAATAGTTTCTGGTTGCATCTTTATGATTTTCTAGCATATCATCTGCAAGCAGTGACAGTTGTACTTCTTTTTTTCCAACTTGGATTCCTTTTATTTATTTTTTGTGTTTCATTGCTGTGGCTAGGACCTCCAATACTATATTAAATAAAAGTGGCAAGAGTCAGTATCCTCATCCTCTTCCTGATCTTAAATAAAAATCTTTCAGCTTTTTCCCATAAATAGAATGTTCCCTGTGGGTTTTTCATATACGGTCTTCATTATGTTGAGGTATATTGCCCCTACACCCACTTTGTTGAGGCCCAGTTTGTTTAAACATTGAGTTTTATCAAAACCTTTTTCTGTTTCAGATATTGAGATGGATAAATGGTTTTTACCTTTCAGTCTATTAATGTGATGTATCACGTTTGTTGATTTGCACCCAGGGGTAAATCCCACTTGATCACAGTGAAAATGTATTGTTGAATTCAGTTTGTTAATGTTTTGTTCAGAATTTTTTCATCTGTGTTCATCAGGAACATTGTTCTATGGTTTTGTTTTCTTGTGGTATTCTTATCTGGCTTGGTGTGAGGGAAATGCTGGCCTTATAAAATGAACTGGGAAATGTTCTCTTCTATGTTTTGAAAGAGTTTGAGAAAGATTGGCATTAATTCTTCTTTAAATACTTGATAGAATTCACCAGAAGACAATCTGGTTCTGGATTTTTCTTTGTTGGGAGTTTCTTGATTATTGATTCAATCTTCTTACTCATTAATAAGAATTTCTGTTCTTTATTTAGTCTTGGTAGTTCATACATTTCTAGGGATATATTCATAAGAAGCCTGTTAATATATAGAGTGTTCAATTTGTTGACATATTATTGTTCATAGGGGTCTCTTATGATCATTTGTATTTCTGTGGTTCAGTTATAATGCCACTTCTTTCACTTTTTATTTTCTCATTTCTGATTTTACCTATTTGGATCTTTTTCTTTTTTTCTAAGTGTAGTTAATGGTTTGTCAATTTTGCTTATTTTTTTTTTTATAAAAGGTTAGTTTCATTGATCTTTACTACTGTTTTTCTGGTCTCTATTTCATTTGTTCCTCACACACAGCTCTGTTCATACACTCGGTCATGTCCAACTCTTGGTGACCCCACGGACTGTAGTCTGCCAGGCTCCTCTGTCCATGGATTCTCCCAGCAAGAATACTGGAGTAGGGTGCCACTTCCTTCTCCAGGATATCTTCCTGACCCTGGGATTGAATTCAAATCTGTTACATCTCCTGCTTTGACAGGCAGAGTCTTTACCGCTAGTGCTCCCCAGGAAGCCTCTCCTTTGTTCCTGCTCTAATCTTAATTATTTCCTTTTTTCCTAACTTTGAGTTTATACTTGTCCTTGTTTTTCTAGTTCCTTGAAGTGTATAGTTAGGTTGCTTACTAGAGATTGTTTTCTCAATGTAGGTATTTATTGTAGTAAACTTCCCTATTAAGACTGTTTTTGCTGTATTCCATAAATTTCGGCATGTTTTATTTTCAGTTTTATTTGTTTCAAGATACACTAGTTACCTCTTACTTGTGATTTCATTTTCCATAGCTTCATTTGCCCTGGTCAACCATGGTTTGAAAATATTAAATGGAAAATTCCAGAAATAAATGATTCATAAGTTTTTAATTTGGAGAAGGCAATGGCAACCCACCCCAGTACTCTTGCCTGGCAAATCCCATGGACAGAGGAGCCTGGTAGGCTACAGTCCATGTGGTCGCTAGGAGTCGGACACGACTGAGTGACTTCACTTTCACTTTTCACTTTCATGCATTGGAGAAGGCAATGGCAACCCACTCCAGTGTTCTTGCCTGGAGAATCCCAGGGACAGGGAGCCTGGTGGGCTGCCGTCTCTGGGGTCACACAGAGTCGGACACGATTGAAGTGACTTAGCAGCAGCAGCAGCAAGTTTTTAATTGTGTGCCATTTTAGTGGTATGATTAAATTTTGCACTGTCCTGCTCTGTCCTGTCTGGGATGTAAATCATCCTTTTGTTCAGCATATCCCTCCCATTAGTCACTTAGTAGCTATTTAGGTTAGCAGATACACTGTTGTAGTACTGCAGCATCTGTGACCAAGAAACCCTTGTTTTACTTAATAATGGATCTGAAACACAAGAGCAGTGATGCCATAAAGTGCTTCCTTTAAGTGAAAAGGTGAAAGTTTTCAATATGATAAGGAAAGAAAAAGAATTGTATACTGAGCTTACTTATTGTTAAGCTCTATGGAAGAATGAATCTTCTATGGTAATACTGTGACAAAAGTAAAAGAAATTCATTTTTGCTATCACACCTAAAACTGCAAAAGCTAAGTGCCACAGTGCATGAAAACTGCTTAATTAGAGGGAAAAGGCATTAAACTTGTGCAATAAGATATTTTTAGAGAGATATATACCACATTCACATAACTTTTAGTACAGTACTTTGTTATAGTTTTTCCGTTTTATTATTAGTTATTGTTGTTAACCACTTATGGTGCCTAATTAATAAATTAAGCTTTATCATAGGTATGTCTATACAAACAAAAACACAGTATACAAAAGGTCCAGTACTCTCTGCTGTTTCAAGCATCTACTGAGTGTCTTGGAAAATATCTCTCAAGAAAGAAAGGGAATTACTATATGTTTTACTTCCTTATTGATTTCTTTTTTGACCCATTGGTTATTCAGAAGTGTGCTGTTGATTTGCACATATTAGTGAATTTTCCAATTTTCCTATTATTAATTTGTAGTTTCATATCACTGTGTTTGAAAAAGACAATTGATATGATTTCAGTTTTCTTTTTTTTTTAATTAATTTTTATTTTTTTAGTTTGTTTTGCTTTACAATACTGTATTCGTTTTGCTACACATCGACATGGATCAGCCACGAGTGTACATGAACTCCCAATCCCGACCCCCACCTCCCC